>JAYESA010000017.1:53133458-53733458 GCA_036927795.1 Iris macrosiphon | reverse complement strand
CCACGGACAGTCTCCGAGGCACTGGGGTCGATCCGATCTGGACGAAACTATTATTTAGTCTCTTATTCTGGACAGAATGGCTTACAGCGCACCTTGTACTTTTGTTGCATCCCATCTTTCTTCAAGACTATAACTCATCATTATGGCTATGCCAACAATAATTATTCATATAGATAAGTCATCCTCGCTTAGCGGTAATCCGTGTGCGAGTTATTGCATCGCATCGAGAATACCTGAAATACCTGAACGATCATGGTATAACATACTTGTACATATGGAGCACTTGAACATTTTTGCAACACACCAGAGTAATCTTTATAACTCGTGCATCTGAAACGTAATCTCGCTACTTGTGTTTGCATATGCTATTGCCCCTGGATTCATTATATATATGATCGTTCTTGATTTAACTTGGTTTGCCTTGGACAGGGAAGAACAAATGGTAAGTTGGTAAGTCTCGCCGTGTTTCCTCTTATATCGCATGGCACACTGCCATACGAGTTAAGCTATTCATCTTTGCCATAAAACTGATCCTAAGGTAAGAATAGAAAGATAACTTAATAGATGGTGCACGAAACCTATATAACGTGTTTGGATTTATCGAGCGGCGAGTAGCCTCCCTACTAGTGCATTCATGTACTGATAACCCACCAGATTGCTTGTAGGGTGCGGAAGAACCTTGTTCGGTACGAATGTCTCCTTCGTACGTGCTAAAATGTGGAGTTCACTCTGGAGCCTTGGAGCGTTTCGTCCGGAACTGAAGCACATATACAAGACATAATATTGGAATATCGTCTACGCATCATTCCACAAATGTAGCCACTTAGCACGCTTTTACTATTTCAGAGAGAGAAGCTTGAGCGACTTGTAATCTCGGCCTAGCGCCGCCTGTAATACTTGTTCAATATCAATAAAGAGTTTGCTTTACTTCTTTACTTGTGATATTCAATGCTTCCGCTATTGACGACTCTGTGAACTTGCTACCAATCGCCTATGCATTTATTATTCCGCTGTACTCGGACAATCTATACGACTCTATGGTTTAGACCTCTTACCGCCTGCTTGGACCTCGGCCTTGCACGGGATCGGCTTACGCTCGTGCGGCAACAAGCCCAAATGGGTCAAGCGATCGTCTCGTGGTTGCGCTAGAACGGTGATTCGTTTCCAGCGGGGATGGACAATTAGCCTACGGGAGATCGGGACGTGACACATGGCTATGCACAGACGACGTCGGATCATTATATTTTTGTGAGGTACTTCGTCGAGGATGATTTCATCCTTTTGTTGCTTTATGTTGATGATATGTTGTTGGTGGGTCAGAATACCACCAGGATAGCAGAGTTAAAGCGCCAATTGGGCGCGACCTTCTCTATGAAGGATTTGGGCACAGCGAAGACTGTTCTTGGGATGGAGATCAGCCGAGAGAGAGAGAGTCCAAGATGCTACATTTGTCCCCAAAGAAGTACATTCATTGGGTACTTCAGCATTTCGGGATGGACGGATCAAAGAAAGTGAGTAACCCCCTTACGGATCACTTTAAGTTTACGGAGGAGCAGTGTCCATCTACCGAGGACGAGAAGGAATATATGAATCGAGTTCCATATGCCTCAGCCGTGGAGAGTCTTATGTATGCTATGGTATGTACGAGGCCAAATATTGCTCACGCAGTCGGCACAGTTAGCAGGTACACTTCTAATCCTGGAAGGGTCACTACTAGAATAAGCGATTTTAGCGATGTTTTTTAGCGACGACAAATAAAACGTCGCTAATTTAGCGACTCCATTTAAAACCGTCGCTAGACGTCGCTAATTGGCAAAATTTAGCAATGTTTAGCGACTTTTATTCAGTTTTTAAAAGATTAGTCGCTATAAGTTCAATTTAGGTCGCTAAACGTTGCCAAAATATTTTATTTAGCGACGTTTAGCGACGTATTTAGTGACGTATATCTTTTGGACATTTAGCGACGTAATTAGCGACCTGTCAGACGTCGCTAAGTTAGCGATGTCATTAGTGACGTCGCTAAAACGTTGATAAATTTGTTTCATTTAGGGATGCTTTCCCCCATTTCTTTCGATCTCTCCCTCTCCCTCTCCCCAAATTAGAAACTCGCTTCAACGATCTCTCCGGCTCCCCTCCTCCCTCCGGCGCCCCCTCCTCCCTCCTGGCGACCCCCCTTCGGCCGCGTCCTCCCCCCTCCTCCTCCTCCTCTAGGTAAACCCGCTCTCTCTCTCTCTCATAGGACACATATGGCACTGACATTGACATGACACCCACATGTTACAGACACTAACACAGACACGACACATACACTGATACGACACACACACGTGATCTAGCGTTAAGGTTAGGGTTAAGGTTTTTGACCTGGGGTTAGGGTTAGGGTTAGGGTTTTTGACCTGGGGTTAGGGTTAGGGTTTTTGACCTCGGATAGGGTTAGGGTTTGTTCACAGTTCACTTCTGCAATTTAATTTTCACTATGGAAAGACCAACTTGGTCGAGTAAAAGTATAAGTGTAAAGCTGAATGTGTGTCTGTTTGTTCACATTTTACTGCTATAATTTGCCCGAGGAAAGGACTTATTCCCGTTGTTAAACTTAAGCAACCAAAAGTATGTCATTTTATTTTCTTTCAAAGTTGGTGCAAATAGATGTAACTTTCATTGTGAATTTTACTTAAATTGCTCGTTATTTTATACGAGATTCCTCTGCATGCAGTTGTATTATTTTGTTGCATTATGCATCAACTCTCAATGGCATTCTATAATAAAGCGACGAGATATTGGTCACCCGATTAGTATGTATTCTATTGATTTCATCTTTATTTGAGAACATTCTATCATACAATATCAATTTCCTTAGTAGAGAACTTTATTATGACTTAGAACCAAATCTAATATCTTTGCTAATAATTTCTGAGCTGAGTCATATGCAATACTATGTCATCTCGATACTGTTTGGTGACATAGTTTAAAAATATCTCGTGCCTCTGTCCTCCAATAGTGATATTTTGTACTAGCCTACTAACCGATGGACAAAAACAACAAGAAGCCATTAGATTGTTATGAAGAACCAATCCTATTCAATCCAAATTCAATATTGAACTTAAAAGATCCACTTCATACTATCCAGTTTGAGATGGATTTGGGATTCAAACTTTTGGAAGACCTAACATTCAAATCATATGCACAAAAAATGATCCATCTTTTACAAAATAGCAATCTGGTCACAAATCAACACTTCTTCTTCTTCTTCTTCTTCTTCTTTCTTCCCATAAACAAACACAAGAAAAAAATGTGAAGATTTAAAAATCTCTCATATAAAAAAGATGACTATTCTCAAATGCTCGTAATGATTTTATTCCAAATGTACAAGCATAATCCTAAAATATTTAATATTAAAAAATTATATTCCAAATGTACAAGCATAAGTGGTATATCTCGGTTAGTATTCAGTCATGTGTAGGTGTAGTTTCAGTCAATAACTTAAGTGCCAGTGAGATAAAGATAGGAATAGACAATTGAACATGGGTTGTATGGTGAAAAGAGTAGCAGCATCAGTAAGAGTACTATGCAGGTAAGTGTGGGGTATGTGTATGTTTGTGAGAATGTGGGTGATTAGTATTGATGGCAAAGAAGGTGGGTTATACATTTAGTTATTATTTGGAGTTGGTTATGTTAGATATAGTTAGTAGAGGAGGGTTAAGGTATTAGTTAGCATAGTGTATATCAGTTAGTATATGTAACCTGTTAAGTGAAGTTCGGATTACTGTAGTATTAGTATTAGTTAATGTTAGTGGTTAGTATTGTGTTAATATATATATATATATATATATATATATATATATTAGTATCAGTTGATAATAGTTAAGATATAAGTAGGGTTTTTGACCTAGGGTTAGGGTTAGGGTTGATACTAGTATCAGTTGATACTAGTATCAGTTGATACTAGTATTAGTTGATAATAGTTCAGATATAAATTTACACAATATTTAATATTAGATAATATATTTATATTTGTTATCAATTATATTCTTTGTTTTCATCTATCTTACCAGATGGCACCCATGACCCGAGCACGTGCACGTAGGTTGAGAGAGACACCTCCTACTGTTAAAGAGGAAGTGACGCCTCCAACTGTTAGGAGGAAGTGATGCCTCCTACTATTAAGGAGGAAGTGAATGTTAAGGAGGAAGAGATACCACCTGCTGTATCTTAGACCGGGAGTTCCAGTCACCCAGCACCTATAGCGGCTATATCTCAGACGGGGAGTTCCAGTCATCCACCACCTATAGTGGAGATTGATCACATAGACGCTGTTTATGCGCAGTATCTGAGGGACTGGTATGTGCCCCAGCGTATTGGATATCCTCGAGATTGATACTGTGATGTTTCATATACTTTTATTGTGGTTATTGTGTGATTGTGATATTTATATATTATATATTTTTTGTGACTGTGATACTTATATATTATGCATTTTATGTGACTGTGATACTTTTATTTTGTGTGTATTGTGTGACTGTGATATTTTATATAGTTTTTGTGTTATTTCGTACGCAGAGTGTGACTGTGATACTTTTATTTTGTGTGTATTGTGTGACTGTGATATTTTATATACTTTTTATGTTATTTCGTACGCAAAAAATTCAATGGAGGGTTGCTCCAGGTCTGTCTATAATATTTGTGTGTATTGTGTGACTGTGATACTTTTTATTCATATTAAATGATGTTAATTTACCGGTATTGAGTGTTCCACCGAAGGGGTCGGCGAACCCAGAGAATTCAACGGAGGGTTGCTCCGGGTCTATTTTTAATTATAAATTCATAAATTGCAGGAGATTGGTAATTTTTAACTTTTTTTTATTTTTCAATAAAAATTTAGCGACGTTTAGCGACGTTACTATACGTTGCTGAATACGTCACTAAATACGTCGCTGAATATGTCGCTAATTAGCGACATTTAGCGACGGATGAGCACGTCGCTAATTTAGCGACGTTGCGTCGCTAAATGTCGCTTATTTTGCGACATATTTAAGTCGCTAAAAAATGTTGGTATTGCGACGTTTTTCCTTTCAGCGACGTGCTGAGTTCCGACTTCTTTAAATCGTCGCTAATTATATCGCTAAATGTGATTAGCGACGTTTTAGGTTATTTAGCGACATTTTTTTACGTCGCTAATTTGACTTTTTCTGGTAGTAGGTACATTGGAGTGGGGTCAAGTGGATTCTACGATATCTTAAAGTTACTGCTATTTGGAGACTTTTATTTGGTGGTAACGAGCCGAAGCTGGTTAGATATACCTACGCTAATATGGCTGGAGATGTAGAGACGAGACGATCGACTTCAGACTATGTGATAATATTTGTTGGTGGGGCAGTATCGTAGAAATTATGTTTACAGAAGTGTGTTGCCTTGTCGATGACAGAGACAGAATATATTATGGCGACAGAGGCTTGCAAGGAGTTGCTGTGGATGAAGAAGCTGCTGCAGAAAATTAGACTAAAGCAGGAGCAGTATCCTTTGCTTTATGATAGTCAGAGTGCTATTCACCTTTTGAAGAACCAGATATTTCATAACTGGTCTAAGCATATTGATACCCGGTATCAAAGGATACGGGATATAGTTGAAAAGAAGGAAGCGGCGCTTGAGAAGGTTCATATAGATGACAACGGAACAGATATGTTCACAAAATTTCTACCAAGAAAAAAGTTTGAGTACTCCAGGCGGATTGTCGGGATGACGACTCCGTCCACATAGTTGTGAAGGGAGGGATTTGTTGGAGTAGGTGGGGTTCCCAACCTATACGAAAAATACCCCGGAGTATGATTGAGTATTTCTACTTATAATAGGAATACCTCAATTTATTTGGAATGGATATTCCTAAATAATAAGAATATCTCAATGGATTTGGATTTGGATTTGGATTGGATATTCCTATCTATAATAGGAATGCTAGTTATTGGTTTGAGGCTATATATAGGTGTCTCCTGGCCCTAAAATATATCTCTCTCTAAAAAAAAATAGCAACAAGAAGAGAAAAGGAGGCAAGAGTGCCATTGCATCTTTGGAAAGAAGAAAGACGGATTGGAGGTCGTTTCAAAGAAGGATATTAGTTTCGGGTATTTCTCGTTGTCTTTCTTCTTCGTGGTTATAGTCTATTTTCTGTTCCAAAAGAGTTGTGGTGATCCGTTTGGATCGGGAAGAATTTTGTCAGGAGTCAGTATATTTCTTATTCCATTAGTGGAGGCTTTTAAGGGTTGGACTCTGATCGTCCCGTGGTTTTTCTCGCAAGCGTTTTCCACGTCAAAAATATTTGTGTCTGCAATTTATGTTTGGCATTTTTTGGTTTGTGCATTTTGCTCGGTTCTCTCGCAGATACTCTCTGGTTTGGAAAATGGTTTCCGTACTTTCATTCCCAACAGACAAGATGCAAATTAGACAAAAATATACATATATAGGCATACAATTTAAATACAGAGAACCAAAGTTGAACATATTTGATAGGAACACAACATACTTTCTTTATTGAATACTTGAAGATTGGATTATAAAGTACTTGCTTGGCTTAGTTACAAATATGTCATAGATGGCTTACAACTTTTTTTACAAATCCAAAACTAGCCACAACACCCGCATATCATATCCTTTCAATATGACCAAAATAAAATACCTAACAGAAGAGCTTTCCACAGGAGAAAAAAATTATGAAAGCAACACGAGCACGATTCCGCTTGAAGGGATGCGCTCCTAAAGCTTTAAAATGCTTGCCAAACTCTCTTTACCATAACCTAAAGATTTGCCCACAAACGTGGATCAGTACAATAACATGTACTATTAAGCGACCGTGGCCAAACTCACCTAGAAATCCACACTAAGTATACAAGTGAAGCTAGCATTACTATTTTGTGATCTTTCTGGTTTTCTAGTTTTTATTAATATCTCACAAAAAGAGACATAAATAATAGATTGAACCATGCATATGATAATTTCTTACCCCGGTCAAACGGTTATCCCTGCAGCAGACACACAAGTTAGCAACAATTTGCATATATGTATCTAACTTATGAATCAATATTGGTATCAAATATAAGGTATGCAAGAAAGTAAACCTAGCATACGATCAAACTACATGATGGTCCATGGGTTACCCCATGATTAGCAGCGGTGACTCAAGATTCAGCTCTGCACTAGCACCCGTGTATGTCAGTAACTGTGACTCAAGGTTTAGCTTTTTACTAACGCACACGAATACTAGCAGCTATGACATCATGGTTTCGCTCTTTACTAATAGACACATCATGCCACTTGATCACAAGGACCGTACCTCAGGGTGAAACAAAAATCTCTTCCAGACCGACCGATTTCCAGTACCCAGGAACCGTTCGAGAGACAAAACCTTCTGCACAAGTTGTCCAAGACCAATGTATGACATAAAATATCTAGGAGATAAGATACTACAATTCACAGTTCTGAACAACAAGCACATGATTCCATCTTCTTATTCTTATCCCACAGATCATGTTTAAAATATAAGGACTTGCTATAGATCAGGTCGCGCAGCATAGGAACGAGGGACAAGTAACATAATTAGATAGTAAAGCAAAATTCTAAACTTCAAGCATGCAGTTTATTTTTTTAGCTTATCTTATTAGTGAGGTATCAATTAAAATATTAAGTATTCAATTCAAGTGAACTATAGATCATTTTATTAGGCGTGCAAACTAAGGATTCATCGAAGGGCCGAAGCCACTCATCGAACGAATCAACGAAAGGATGGGGAAGCCTTATGCAGCGATCACTCCTTGCTTATGTGTCCTGAAATGGCAACAATACTCGGTTAGCATCCTTTAATCTATTTCTCTTATGATTCAAAAAGAATGCACAAGCGAGAAAAGTGAATCATGAAAACCAAGCAATCGAAAGCCAGACAAAATACAAAGCAACAAAAACCAAGCAGCAAAACAACCAATAAAAACTCTTAGACTCATTTCAATAGAAACTGTTCCATTAGTTTGAAGGGTTTATTGCATTTCGTCCATGTTGATTGGCGGTAAGGTTTCCTAAAGACTCAATTCTCAACCGAGTCAAAGTAACAAGTGTTCCATAAGTAATCCGCTAGGAGCGAGGTATTACATAATACCCCATTGAGAAAAAGTTTCGTCCTCGAAACTTAAGAGATTAAGGTGTCAAAAATTAAGGCATCAAGAGGTCAAAGGAATCAGACTCACCATCATCATGTTCGCTCGTATTACGCTCAATATTCAGCTGATACACTCTAGCCCTTCTTGTCTGATCGGTTTGTCCATTAGCTTGAGCTGCAACTGACACAAGATTCTGATTCTCATTATGACCAGTGTTATCATTGTAGTGTAGTACCGAATTCCTAATGATTGGACAATCTCGGATCATATGACCTTGTTGTCCATATTTGAAGCACCCTTTATTAAAGTGACGACAAGATTCCTTAGTGTGACTCGGTCAACCGTAGAAGCTGTACTCCTTCCCACGGTACTCTTCTGTATCGGCCTTCTTCTCTATCGGCCTTCTTCTTTGTATCGGCCTTCTTCTCACAGTTGTGGTATCTTTTAGCAAGAGAATTTTTAGGAGCCAATGCCTTTTCTGGAGCACTTTGTGGTATGAACTGCTCATTCTGCACTGCTGCATCAAAATCTTGTATGTACGATTTACACTCTCGGTTCATAACATCATTTATTAGGTTGTTATTTAGGCCTCTTATGAACCAATGTGTACAGGCCCCCTCATTAGAAATTATTGAGCTAGCAAACTTAGCAATCTTGGATAATTCCTACTCATAGTCTTCGACGGACATGCTCCCTTGCTTAAGTTCGGTAAACTCATCTTCTTTTATCTGCCTGACAACTGGCAGAAGATATTGTGCAAGGAATGCATCCTTGAACATTTCTCAAGTGATCTTACCATCTTGATACTTCGTGGCGAGATCTAGCTTCTTGATTTGCCATCAGTTGTGTACACGTAACCATAGCTGCATGACTGCATACACCACCCTCTTGTTTAAATGTATCAAAGCAAACTCAAACAAGCCCTCCAACTTGGCGACCCAGTCCATCACCTTATCAGGTGCGCTCCTGCCTTCGAACTCCGGAGGGTTCAACTTCAGAAACTCTGCACCTCTAAAGGTATACTTCCTGGCCGCCCGTCGAGGCTCATTAGTTTCTGCTAAGCCTACTTCCCGAGACACAGTCACGGCTGTCATAGGTGTCGCGATGGTTCCCGATGCACCACTATGGGATACCAGTGTTGTTACTATTTAAGTCAGAGAGTCAAGTTGTTGTTGTTGTGCCAAGGCTCTAGCATCAGCCCGTTGTTGCTGAGCTTCGAACCGTTCATGTTGAACCTCATGTTGATCATTCTGATTTTCGAACATAGCAATCATCCTATCGACTTGGTCATCGCTCACGCTCGCTACGCACGATGTCCCTTGATTACCTGTTATAGTCATCTTGTAGCAAAAAAGAGTAGCTTGTATTAGTCTCATAACGTATTATGGACTTATTGCATGGGACGTTGGGTTTTCATAATTTTTAAGAGTGGGAAATTAACACCTTCGATTTACTAATATAGATTCGCAACCATTTTTGAAATCCGAGAATTTTGAAATCGCTTTAAAACTTATATTATTTTTGAAAACGATATTTGAATAGGCCAAGGATGTAAAGTTGTGCTCTGATACCACCTGTCATGCCCCAGTCCCGTAAGGGCCGATCGTCCTTGTTTGGTCCTTACGAAATCGATCGTCCTCACTCGGGCGTGATGTCATACAAGCCTAAGTTGCGCTTGCACTAGGCATAGTATTTGCACAAGACACAAGTTAGAAAAAAATATACATATATAGGCACATAATTTAAATACAGAGAACCAAAGTTGAATACATTTGATAGGAACACAAAATACTTTCTTTGTTGAATACTTGAAGATTGGATTACAAAGTACTTGCTTGGCTGAGTTATAAAATATGCCATATATGGCGTACAAATCTTTTCACAAACCCAAAACTAGCCACAACTCCCACACATCATATCCTTTTAATAGGACCAAAATAAAATACCTAACAAAAGAGCTTGCCACAGGAGAGGAAAATTATGGAAGCAACACGAGCACGGTTCCGCTTGGAGGGATATACTCCTAAAGCTTTAAAATGCTTGCCAAACTCTCGTTATCAGAACCTAGAGATTTGTCCACAAACGTGGGTCAGTACTACGATATGTACTGGTGAGCGACCGTGGCCAAACTCACTTGAAAATCCACACTAGTATACAAGTGAAGCTAGCATTACTATTTCGTGATCTTTCTGATTGTCTAGTTTCTTTTTAACAATTCATGCAAAAAAAGATAAACAATAGATTGAACCATGCATATGATAATTTCTTACCCCGGCCAAACAGTTATCCATGCAACAGACACACAAGTTAGCAAGAATTTGCATATATGTATCTAACTTATGAATCAATCTTGGTATCAAATATTAGGTATGCAAGAAGGTAAACCTAGCATGCGACCTAACTACATGATAGTCCATGGGTTGCCCAATGATTAGCAGTGGTAACTCAAGGTTCAGCTCTACATTAGCACCCGCGTTTGTCAATAGTTGTGACTCAAGGTTCAGCTCTTCACTAACACACACGAGTACTAGCAGCTGTGACATCATGGTTCCGCTCTTCACTAATAGACACATCACCCCACTTGATCACAAGGACCGTACCTCAGGGTGAAACAAAAATCTCTTCCGGACCAACCGATTTTTAGTGCACCAGGAACCGTTCGAGAGACAAAACCTTGTGCACAAGTTGTCCGAGACCAATACATGACATAAAATATCTTGCAGATAAGACACTATAATGCACAGTTCTGAATAACAAGCACACGATTCCATCTTCTTATTCTTATCCCATAGATCATGTTTAAAACATAAGGACTTATTATAGATCAGGTCGTGCAGCGTAGGAACGAGGGACAAGTAATGTCACGCCCCAGTCCCAAAATGACGAGGGACAGGGCACGTGGCAATGGCCAGCAGCACGCACCGATAGACAACCCAATTTAATGGATCCATCAGGGCAAGCTTAAGCTGTAATCTAACAGGAATTAGGGCAATTGTTACAAGTCACGGGTTATTCTATTCTCATCCACAACAGATAATCACAGATTAAAAGATAGAGTAATGCAAATATAAATAACTGTCAAATCTCAATAAATTCCTCGGGAAACAATCCGAGAATATGTCTGGTACAATAATGCAAATAGATAGGAAATAATCAACTGGAAATAGAAATAACTGACTACATACGGCCAATGCTCAGGAGAAGTCCTCTGGTACGATCTCGGCCTCAGGTCCTGGTACAGCTCCTGGAAGTGCTCCTGTACGGGGTATCTCTGGATGGATCTCCTCGGCTATACCTGGGGACATCATTCATTCCAGGTCCTCAGGGGACATAGCAAGGTACAGATAATACAAGCCAAATATAAGCAGTGCAGAAACAAATAAGCAATAGGGTAAACTATGTAACCAGCTAAGTGAAATGCAACATGAGAGCAGTACAAGAACCCAGGCTAAAACTACTACAAGCTCGGTGTCGGGGAGCCGGTAGCAGTGATATCATGTAGTTGTCTAGCTCACGATGGGAGACTAAGACGCCGGCATAATATAAAATCAACCTGTAGCCTGTGTGTCTCTCCCCATCCCATGTAATCACGCATTTCATGACCATAACGTCTCATGTCCATATCAGCGGGATTATAGCTAATGCAACAAGTCATAAAGTATCTAGGAACATATGTCAATGTCAAGTCCTGTATCTTATACAGAATCACCATGAATGTCTCAGGAAGACTCTATCTCATGAATAGTGTCAAGTGTCCTGGGTTCTGGAGTACTTGATAAGACAAGTGCGAGAATTATCGGGTCTCGATATTTATCTCTATGTGACGTTACACAACTCCGCGTACGGAGTTGGCACCCGACTGGTAATCGGACGCTAAGTACGCCACTCGGTCCTGGGTTTTAACAGTTAAACAGGTTTATATGCATTTAAAAAAGAATTCAGGCAAGTTCTATAACAAGAATTAATGCAATTTGGCAAGCTTTACTTGCCCACTGGTGCTAAAGAAGTCCAGAAAATAAATAGCAAGCTGCAGGGTTTGGCAAGGTACACTTGCCTGTGGTTCCGGCTCTGATTTCGGCTCTGACTTCAGTTGGATTTGCAGGCGGTACTCCGGTTGCTGAAACAAATATCACCATCAGATCCAAAAAATATCAATCAGCTAGAAATGCCTGTCCTTGATTCCAATTTGGAGACAAGGGCAAAAATGGCAGTTTTGGGTCAAAACGGGGTCCATATGCGGGCCCGCTTTGCACCGAAAAATGCGTCAGGGTCCAAATTCACCAAACTTAGTGTCAACAGGTCAGGAACGATGATACGAACCCAACGGAACTTCCAGAATTGGATTCCGATGAGCCGATCACAAAATCGTCCGTCGAACGGGGCTTGTGGGGCCCACGACACGCGATTTCGTCAACGTTCTCAGAATCGAACCAAACTTGACCCACAGGACCAGCGTATTGCTATGAGTCCGATGGCGCAAGTTTCGTCTCGATCCGATATGTGTACACAAAGTTTGGGTGCATTCCAAAAAGTACGGATACGGGGCGATGTCCGCGGATATGCGTTGATCCCGGTGTGCACGCACACCCGAATCGACTTCCGTGAAATCCCACACGTCCGTATCGACGACGCGCACGAATCGGTAAAGACCGCACGCGACCAAGTCGTCCCGTTTGGCGGGGTGAAACAGGGTCTGGTTTTTCCTGTTTTTGGATCGCGGTGTACGATCACCACAGGATGCGATGCCCCGAACGGTTTGTCCGGACACCGAGAGGGTCATACAGGCTTCACAACGCAATTTGCGGAATCGAAAACAGAGCTACGAACAAAAAGTTACAAGTACCTGAAGGGGACCCGAAAATCGGGGTCGAATTGTGTCCGACCCGTGTCGGACACGTGTCGGATACAAAATCGAAAAGTAGGGTTAGGGTTGGGGATTTCTCGCTGGAGCTGGGCGGAGGGCAGCCGGGCAACGGCGGAGGGGCCGGGCCTCTGCGGCAGAGGGCGGCGCGGTGGCTGGGGGCTCGCCGGCGGCGGCGGCGCGGCTGGGGTGGTGGAGCTGCTGCCGCTGCTTCTGTGCTGCTGCGGGTGCGGTGGCCGTCGACGGGGAAGAAGAGGAGGGAGGAGAAGAAGGAGGCGACGGTTGCGACGGCGGGCTGGGCTGGCGGCGTCGGCGAGGGATGCGGTGGAGCGTGGTGGTGGCTGGCGGTGGAGGGGAGACCGGAGAGGAGAAGGGGATTTATAGGGCTGGGGCGCCGGGGGGGTGGCCGGGTCTGGCGGAGGGGGCCGAGACGGGCGGGGAGAGGGGGTGGCGTGGCTGGCCGTAGCGGGCGGCGTGCCGGGCGACGCGGCGCAGGACGCGGGCGGCGGGACGCGTGGGGGAAGACGGGTAGGGAAGTCGGTCGGGTCGGGTTCGGGCGGGCGGATCCGACCCGACCCGCTAGGCAGGGTCTGGGCCGGGTGGGGCTGGGTTCGTGGGCCGGGCCGGGCTTAAATTTAAAATAATAATAATAATAATAATATCATCAGTAATTAATAAATAATTAAATAAATAGTTTTAGGTGTTTTAAAAATAGGTCCGGGGTCCAATAAATTCCAAAAAAATTGTCTTAAGTCCAGTTTTTCATTTTACATCCAAAAATATTATTTCCATAATATTTTAATATTGTTTATTATCATTTAAAAATCATTGAATAATAAAACCATGTTTTTAAATTCCAGAAAATTCCAGAAAATTGTGAAAAATCCAGATTTAAAAATTTTTGGAAAAAATAGGGGGTTTACAATCTACCCCCCTTAAGAGGATTGCGTCCTCGCAATCAAAGAATGACCGGTCAACAGAGATGACGCGGTCGCAAGCACTGTTCGAAAACACATCACAAGATACTTAGGGAAATACCGTTTCCCTAGAATGGAAGTTATCCACTTTCCATGAAAATCTAGTTAAAGCAAAAGATCTACAACTTTTATAAAAACCAGGTTGTTATTTACAAGTTACAAATTACTAGGTTGGGGCTGAGGTCACGAACCAAGAGGCACGAGCTAAAACAAGACCAGAAATGGATAACTACTAATCACTTACTCGCATCAGCGTCCTCCACAGTCATCGCGTAGGCTTGTCCTCGTCCTTGCAGTCGATTCTTTTGCTGTTGAGCCTGCTGGAAGAGTAGTTCCTGGGGTATCAAGGGTGGCCTCGGCTGATACCCTGCTGAAGCTGGTGGTAGGACTCCTTGAACTTCCGTTTGCGGTACTTCCAACGCTGGAGAGGCTGACCTCGGTACTGGTAACGCTTGCTGGTTACCCTTTGGTGCTCTGTCTCGACGCTCAGGGCATTCCTTTAATAAATGCTGACTGGATCCGCAAACTATGCATAATCTCTTCTTTCGTCTGTACTCGTCTTTAGTATGGCCTCGCTTGCGACAATATGGACAAACAGGTATTGTCTGCGGAGATGCTTCTGGTGGCTGGTGTACGTGAGGTCTTTTTGCAACTTCTTCCTGTGGTGCTGAAGTGGAAGTCCGTTTCAGACTAGTCTCTCTCCTGATGACGCGCTCAATGCGTCGCGCTGCAGCAAGGACGTCCGACTATGAAGTAGGTACAACGGATCCAATCAGTTTCTGTAGCTCAATGTTTAGTCCGTCGAAGAATTTCTCAGCCTTCTCTTCTTCCGCCGGGATCAATGTTGGGGCGAAGCGACTTAGACGAATGAACTCAGCGTTGTACTCTTCTACCGTCTTAGCATCCTGAGTGAGGTGATTGAACTTATCCCAAAGTTCTGATCGAGCGATAGCTGGAATGTACATCTGCTGAAAAAGTCTAGAGAACTCTTCACAAGTGGCTCGGTCTGGTCCGAGCCGTGCCTCCTCGGATAGCCACCAGTAATGTGTATTGTCCGTCAACTGCATTCTGACGGCAGTCATCCAACGTTCCTTTGGGAGTTCAGCTGCTTCTAGTTGATGTTGAGTGTTGGTGATCCACTCATGAACTTCAGTAGGCTCTTCTTTGCCTGAGAAGGTACGAGGCTTCAGCTGGCAAAAATCAGAAATAGGGCCCGTCGTTGGTCATCGTGCTGGTAGGTCTGCCTGCTCTAGTGCGGTTACTAGGCTGCGACTGAAAGCCTCTTGTTGAGCTTGCATTATTGCATAGATCATTTGAAATATCTGCTGTCCGTCCATGGCCTGCCCTGGTGGAATTACGGGCATTAGTGGGGTAAATGGCATCGTTGGTGGAATATCCTCTTGCTGGATTCTCGAGGCATGTTGTTGAGCTGACTGTCCTCTATCCACTGGTGTTACTTCGTCTTCGTTGGTTACCTCAGCATCTCGTGGTGACGTTATGGGAGTCTCGTCGTTTGCTCGTGAATCCATACCCTGCAACCAAAATAAACAATAAGAGACGCACAGGAATTCAAGGCAGGATGCAAGTCAAAGAATTAATTCGAAGTCGATATGGATATCAAGAATATTTCAAGCAAGTGGATGAGATCCTAAAAACTTATCCTATCTTTATTGTAGGTCTGTTCGGTCCCTGAGTTGAAACCGAACAATGTAGTCGTTGACCTGCATGGGCCACCACAAAAACCATGTCACGCCCCAGTCCCAAAATGACGAGGGACAGGGCACGTGGCAATGGCCAGCAGCATGCACCAATGGACAACCCAATTTAATGGATCCATCAAGGCATGCTTAAGCTGTAATCTAACAGGAATTAGGGCAATTGTTACAAGTCACGGGTTATTCTATTCTCATCCACAACAGATAATCACAGATTAAAAGATAGAGTAATGCAAATAGAAATAACTATCAAATCTCAATAAATTCCTCGGGAAATAATCCGAGAATATGTCTGGTACAACAATGCAAATAGACAGGAAATAATCAACTAGAAATAGAAATAACTGACTACATACAGCCAATGCTCAGAAGAAGTCCTCTGGTACGATCTCGGCCTCAGGTCCTGGTACAGCTCCTGGAAGTGCTCCTGTACGGGGTATCTCTGGATGGATCTCCTCGGCTATACCTGGGGACATCATCCATTCCAGGTCCTCAGGGGATATAGCAAGGTACAGATAATACAAGCCAAATATAAGCAGTGCAGAAACAAATAAGCAATAGGGTAAACTATATAACCAGCTAAGTAAAATGCAACATGAGAGCAGTACAAGAACCCAGGCTGAAACTACTACAAGCTCGGTATCGGGGAGCCGGTAGCAGTGATATCATGTAGTTGTCTAGCTCACGATGGGAGACTAAGACGCCGGCATAATATAAAATCAACCTGTAGCCTGTGTGTCTCTCCCCACCCCATATAATCACGTATTTCATGACCATAACGTCTCGTGTCCATGTCAGCGGGATTATAGCTAATGCAATAAGTCATAAAGTATCTAGGAACATATGTCAATGTCAAGTCCTGTATCTTATACAGAATCACCATGAATGTCTCAGGAAGACTCTGTCTCATGAATAGTGTCAAGTGTCCTGGGTTCTGGAGTACTTGATAAGACAAGTGCGAAATTATCGGGTCTCGATATTTATCTCTATGTGACGTTACACAACTCCGCGTACGGAGTTGGCACCCGACTGGTAATCGGACGCTAAGTACGCCACTCGGTCCTGGGTTTTAACAGTTAAACAGGTTTATATACATTTAAAAAAGAATTCAGGCAAGTTCTATAACAAGAATTAATATAATTTGACAAGCTTTACTTGCCCACTGGTGCTAAAGAAGTCCAGAAAATAAATAGCAAGCTACAGGGTTTGGCAAGGTACACTTGCCTGTGGTTTCGCTCTGATTTCGGCTCTGACTTCAGTTGGATTTGCAGGCGGTACTCCGGTTGCTGAAACAAACATTACCATCAGATCCAGAAAATATCAATCAGCTAGAAACGCCTGTCCTTGAGTCCAATTTGGAGACAAGGGCAAAAACGGCAGTTTTGGGTCAAAACGAGGTCCACATACGGGCCCGCTTTGCACCAAAAAATGCGTCAGGGTCCAAATTCACCAAACTTAATGTCAACAGGTCAGGAACGATGATACGAACCCAACAGAACTTCCAGAATTAGATTCCGATGAGCCGATCACAAAATTGCCCATCGAGCGGGGCTTGTGGGGCCCACGACACGCGATTTCGTCAACGTTCTCAGAATCGAACCAAACTTGACCCACAGGACCAGCGTATTGCTACGAGTCCGATGGCGCAAGTTTCGTCTCGATTCGACGTGTGTACACAAAGTTAGGGCGCATTTTAAAAAGTACGGATACGGGGCGATGTCCGCGGATACGCGTTGATCCCGGTGTGCACGCACACCTGAATCGACTTTCGCGAAATCCCACACGTCCGTATCGACGACGCGCATGAATCGGTAAAACAGGGTCTGGTTTTTCCTGTTTCTGGATCGCGGTGTGCGATCACCACAGGACGCAATGCCCCGAACGGTTTGTACGGGCACCGAGAGGGTCATACAGGCTTCGCAACTCAATTTGCGGAATCAAAAACAGAGCTACGAACAAAAAGTTACAAGTACCTGATGGGGACCAAAAAACCGGGGTCGAATTGTGTCCGACACGTGTCCGACACGTGTCGGATACAAAATCGAAAACTAGGGTTAGGGTTGGGGATTTCTCGCCGGAGCTGGGCGGAGGGCAGCAGGGCAACGGCGGAGGGGTCGGGCCTCTGCGGCGGAGGGCGGCGCGGTGGCTGGGGGCTCGCCGGCGGCGGCGGCGCGGCTGGGGCGGTGGAGCTGCTGCCGCTGCTTCTGTGTTGCTGCGGCTGCGGTGGCCGTGGACGGGGAAGAAGAGGAGGGAGGAGAAGAAGGAGGCGGCGGGTGGCGACGTCGGGCTGGGCTGGCGGCGGCGGCGAGGGATGCGGTGGAGCGTGGTGGTGGCTGGCGGTGGAGGGGAGACCGGAGAGGAGAAAGGGATTTATAGGGCTGGGGCGCCGGGGGGGGGTGGCCGGGTCTGGCGGAGGGGGCCTAGACGGGCGGGGAGAGGGGGTGGTGTGGCTGGCCGAAGCGGGCGGCATGCCGGGCGGGGCGGCGCAGGACGCGGTCGTGGGGACGCGTGGGGAAAGACGGGTAGGAAAGTCGGTCGGGTCGGGTTCGGGCGGGCGGATCCGACCCGACCCGCTAGGCAGGGTCTGGGCCGGGTGGGGCTGGGTTCGTGGGCCGGGCCGGGCTTAAATTTAAAATAATAATAATAATAATAATAAAATCAGTAATTAATAAATAATTAAATAAATAGTTTTAGGTGTTTTAAAAATAGGTCTGGGGTCCAATAAATTCCAGAAAAATTGTCCTAAGTCCAGTTTTTCATTTTACATCCAAAAATATTATTTCCATAATATTTTAATATTGTTTATTATCATTTAAAAATTATTGCATAATTAAAACCATGTTTTTAAATTACAGAAAATTCCCAGAAAATTCCAGAAAATTGTGAAAAATCCAGATTTAAATTTTTTTGAAAAAAAATAGGGGACTTACAACAAGTAACATAATTAGATAGTATAGCAAAATTTTAAACTTTAATCATGCAGTTCATTTCTTTTAGCTTATCATATTAGTGGGGTATCATTTAAAACATTTAAGTATGCAATTCAAGTAAACTAGAGATCATTTTATTAGGCGTGTAGACTAAGGATTCATCGAAGGGCCGAAGCCACTCACCGAACGAATCAACGAGAGGATGGGGAAGCCTTATACAGCGATCACTCCTTGGTTATGCGTCCTAAAATTACAACAATACTTGGTTAGCATTCTTTGATCTCTTTCTCTTATGATTCAAAAAAAATATGCAAGCGAGAAAAATGAATCATGAAGACCAAGCAATCAAATCAAGACAAGACATAAAGCAACACAAAACCAAGCAGCAAAATAACCAACGAAAACTCTTGGACTCATTTCAATAGAAACCGTTCCATCAGTTTAAAGGGTTTATTGTATTTTATCCGTGTTAATTGGCGGTAAGGTTTTCCCGAGACTCGATTCTACACTGAGTCAAAGTAACAAGTGTCCATAAGTAACCCGCTAGTAGCGGAGCATTACAAAGATGACCGCGGAGAAGTCTCCGTCAAGCAGCAAATACCTTACTATTTTCAATCGCTAAGGTATGTTGGATGTGATGATAGTACCTAGCCTTTAAGAACCTACTCCATAGAGTAGAGATGGCCCTCGCCTTCCATTACTTCTTCACCGAGAAGGCATCGATAATATCTACCAACCTTTGTACCCCGAGCCCCCTTCAGATGCCGGGTATGCCATAGACTTCCAGGTGGACCAATTCTTTTTGTCAAGGCCATTTTTATGACCCCAATAGAATCTAGCAAACAAAATCTCAATATTAGACACTACCTTTTTGGGAGGGAGACAAGCCACGAGTATAGATAGGGATGGAACAAAGCACGTGTTTTAGAAGAACCAACTTTCCTCCGGGAGATATAAGGCAGTTGTGCCACCCTCCAATCTCTGTATAATTTTACCTACGAGCGTATCAAACATCCCAATATTGCGCCTATCATACGCCATAAGGAAGCTAAGATAGACAAAAAAGGCCCCCGCACCATGAGGCCCGACACCCGAGCGTAGCTCTCATTTTATTTGCAGTAGATGAATGGTGTGTTAGCCCAATGATAAGTTATGGCTATTCGATTATGTTTAAGATTATGATACTCACTAACAATCATGCAATCTTTATAATGTTGATACTTAAACTTAGTATTGTCCAAATATGTATTAAATGTTATCATATTTGCTTATGTATATTGCTTTGTTCATCTAACATGTATTTACAGAAAAGCAATAAGCAAGATCAGATATGGACATATGCAGTAAAAAAAATGACGAGCCAAAGACGGTGTTATACCAAAAGATTTCTTTGAACCACCTACGATATCTCCGGAGCCTCGCACTCGGGGGAGGCTCTAACATTCGAATTTTTGAACGTTTGGGGACCAAACTCTACCCGAACTCAGTCAAAGTAAATCCTATAATTAGAGATAATTTTCTACCATTTTAACCCATTCATTCACTTTCAAATTCTCTACTACCTGAGCTATAAACCTTTCCATCACTAAGATAACTTTTCCAGCCTTCTAGTGTCAAGTGTGATCTCGGTTAGAAGTCTGTTCGAGTTGTAAAGCTTGAGTTCTATTTTGTTTGAAGTCGGGAAGCTCTTCGGATCAAAGCTTATGGTTGTAAGAAGTAGGCAAGCACTTCGGATCAAAGCTCATGGTTGTAAGAAGTCGGCCTGCCCTTCGGATCAAAGCACGTGTGTACGCTATTTGTGATAATAGTGGATTAACTCCGAGCAAGAGTTCTTAGGACCGGATTAGTCCTCCACGAGGAAAACTAGTATACATCGCGGTGTTAGCGTTTGTGACTTATGAACTCTCTTTACTTTCTATATACTTGCAATATTGCTTTTTAAAGTTTTAGTTGGTAACTAGCCTTACTTTTATTCGGTAATTATTTTGATGCACTCTATTCACCCCCTCTAGAGTTGCCTTCAATTGGTATCAGAGCAGGTTCTCTTTCTATAGGCTCAACATCCTTAGAGTAAAACTTGTGGCAACTATCAAACCTATTTGCACCAACAATGGTGAAGACCATTCAACAAATAGGCCTCCCTTATTTGATGAAACCAACTACATGTATTGAAAAATACGTATGAGCTTCTATCTCAAGTTACTAGATTTTGACTTATGGTCAATTGTTATTGATGGCTACAAAAAGCCTATTAGAATTGTTGTAGATGGTAACCTTGTTGATAAGCCTGAGCTAGAAAAGAAATAAGCTAGTCTTGATGCTAGATCTATAAATATTTTATTTTGTACTATAGACAGGACTGATTTTAATAGAGTATCTACTTGTACCACTTCACACGAGGTTTAAAAAATTCTTGAGGTAACTCATGAAGAAACTTCATAATTGAAGGAATCCAAGATCAGTAGGCTAACACAAGATTATGAGACATTTAAAATAAAGTCTAATGAGACAATCACACAAATGTTCACACGTTTCCTTGATATTGTTATCCAACTTTCTTCTCTTGGCAAGGATTACTACAATCATAAAAAGATACGCAAGCTGCTTTGGGGATTCACTATGAACTGGAACCCTAAAGCAACGACGATCATTAAAGGAAACGATATCGTAGTGATGCCTCTTGAGACACTAATTGGAAATTTGATGACGTGAAATTGATCTCAAGGAGCAAGAAGAATCAATGCTGAAGGACAAAACTATCACATTCAAGGCGCATTATAAAAGATCTTCTAACGATGCTTATGAAGATAAAGAAACTAAAGATGATGATTCAGACAATGAAGAGTTGGCCCAAATTTTCAGGAACTCAGATGATTCTTAAATTTTGAGAAATCAAACCAAAAGAAGAAAGACCTTGAAGAAGAACCAAATTGCTACAACTGTAGAAGGCCATGACACATGATGAAAGATTGCCCTAAAGCAAAAAGAAAGAATTGATATGAACGACCAAACAAAGGAGGATCTTCGTTGCAAAAATTCACAAATACAAGTATTTGGTACGAAAGTGAAGCTAGCGATTTGGAAGAAAAAAGCCTTTGGCATGCTGCAGATATATGCTTATTGGCATTTACCAATGAGGTACAAGATAATTCTTTATTTTAAGAGTTTTCTTATGATAAATTATCTGATGCTTTCAATGATTTATTTGAAGATTGCAAGAAGCTTAAAAATAGTTATAAGCAAGCTAGAAAGGATATTCTATCATACAAGCTTGAAAATAAAAAGCTTACTTGTATATTAACTAATGTTAGAGACACTTCTTCTCCTGATAACTCTACTGAGATTTTCACACTTAAGCTTAGCTTGCATGAGGCACTTGAATTCATTGAGAAAAGTACTCAAGAAAATGATAAACTTAAGGAGGAATTAGAATTGGAAAAGAATATGTATTCTATTGCTTCACTTAGAATTGATGCTTTTACTGCTAAATATGATGAGATAAATACTACTATAAGAGATTGGAAATTATACTAGAAAAATAAGTTGTTCAACCCAAGAACTAGTCAAACACTAGGCATGTGACACAACCCAAGGTCACTACTAAAAAATTCTTTCAAAAGGGATATGGCACAACCAAGGTTAAAGACAACCATGTCTATTACTATACACAACTACGAAAAAATATTCCTATCACATGTTGTACTTATACTACTACTGCAAATACCAATGCTTATGCTATATGTCATTATTGTGGTTTAAAATGTCATATTTTATATCAATTAAAGATTAGAAAGATAGTTGATATGAACTTTCCCAAAGTTAACCAATATGGATCCAAATTTATTTGGATACCAAAGTCTTTGCCTAATATTGTATATGAAGCTTCATGTGTCGGGACTTAGCACCGAGGATTCCATTGGTGATTGCAAAGCTATAATGGTAATCTTTCAAGCAATTGCCAACGTAAGTATGGCCACTTGAGTCACTTTGGTAACGTGCTAATTGATTCTTCCTAGAATGACTAAAATTGTAGAATCTATCATGTTCTAATTAATGTATTGCTACTAGCTCTTATTGATATCTTTCAACTGTTTATCCAAATCAATATGAGATATACGAAAGTAGAATGATTAGTTTAATTCTCTTTTAATTCATGACTAGTCATTTAGCTTAAGTGAGTAGTTCACACTATGGAGTCATTTACTAACTTTCTATTAGTATGACATGCTTGTCTATGCATGCTTTGTTACTCTTAGTATACTTTTCTAAAAAGCATACATATCACTTGAGTTCATAAGATCTTAAGTTTTTGAATTGAGCTAATTCTCTATAGTTTTGAGATAGTTTATCATCAATTATGTGTATTCTAATTATCATACTTAATATAATTGGTTTTTATAAATATATGTGTTTAGCACAAGTTGTGTGTTACTTAAAAAAAAAAATATTTGTGATTACATATATACATTGGTTGATTCTCTATTTTTAAACTATGTTTTGACCAATTATTGCATGTTTTAAGGTTGTTCTCAAAACAATATTACTACTGATATATGACTATATATTAGACAGTTGCATTCAATTTGTTAACACAAAACATCTATTAGTTGATATTTTTGCTAAACTAAAATTGTGTGTAATTTTAACTTAGCAGAAGATCACTTTAACTTTATTTATCTAGAATTAGATATTCTGGATTCTGATATAGTATGAGATATAAGTTGCTTAATTTTTTTTAATCTAAGTTCTTTAAAGTAAAGATTACTGTGGGTACACGCTGAAAGGGTTCTTATGTCAAAAATATGTAAATAGCCTTAGGCGACACGATATTTAAGTATCTTCGGACCACCACTAGCTGAGATCTGTCCTCTACATCTAACCCATGATGATCAATACTTTATAGAATAAAGATTTGTTAAGGTATATTTTGCAATTATTTTTGTAATACAACAACGAATCCGAGCTCTAATTTTTGACTTTAAGTTGGCAATTGTTAGTATGGACTACTATGTCATTTTCTTTGCACTACTTTGCACTTTGAATTTTTTTTTGTTTCCTCAGTAATATGGTATTTTAATTTGAGTTTGGATTTGACTATGTTGGAATTATATCTATGCTAGTTTGATTCTCTATTTTTGATGTTGGACTTTGATATTTTATACCTTGTGTATGTTGTTTCACTCTTTTGTTTCATTATTATGCATATTGCTTCACCAATTACGGGAGAGCTATTCCATTTTGACAAAGGAGAAAATATGTCAAATATGTGCATATTCACCACGTCTTATGTACTACGGAGGAGGTTATGCACAAGTCCAAGCTTCAGTAATATTAGCTGTGTCAATATCTCCTACTACGGGGGAGCTTATTTTTTGATCATGTCAAAGGGGGAGAAGTAAGTTTAAGTGTCTACAAGTATATTTTTCAAATATGAGAAATAGTTTAAGTAGTATACTTATAATGATTTGTGATATATGCATCGATTATATTTGTCTTAAAGATAACTGATTTGTCATAATAAAAAAGGGGGAGATTGTTAGCCCAATGATAAGTTGAGTTTTTGAATATGGCTAATCGATTATGTTTAAGATTATGATACTCACTAACAATCATGCAATATCTATAATATTGATACTTAAACTTAGCATTGTCCAAATATGTATTAAATGTTATCACATTTGCTTTTTTATATTTTTTTGTACTTGTAGAAAAGAAATCAGCAGGATCAGATATGGACATATGCAGTAAAAACAAATTATAAGCCAAAGAAAAAGGTATACTAATTTCTAGATCCGTTTATCATTGGACAACTGTCATCAAGAAAAATGCATCTTCAGTCTGTTAAAATGTCAGAAGTTTGGCGTCAATAAAGGACTTATGGTTTGATAATTTGTTATGTATTTTCTATTTTGTTTATAGGACAAATGTACATCGGGTTCACAGTTGGCACCACGGAGCTCAAACCCATACAAACTAGAACCTAATCCACTTAAAATAGTCCAAAACATGAACCCAATATTCTGGAAACTAACTATCAGAACTCAGACCAAACTCGGACCGAACTTGGACCAAACTTGGGCCGAACTCGGTCATGGTGAAACCTACTTTCCTGATTCGACCCAGTCTTCCTGAAGACCAGGAGCTAACATTCGGATTTTTAAATGTTTGGGGACCGAACTATGCATAACTCGGTCATAGTAAACCCTACAAATAGAAATAGTTTTCCACAATTTTAACTCACTTATTTACTTTCATATTCTCTACTATCTGAGATATAAACCTTTCCATCACCAAGAAAACTCTCACAGCCTTCTAGTGCTAAGTGAGATCTCGGTTAGATGTTTATTCGAGTTGTAAAGTTTGAGTTCTATTTTGTTTAAAGTCGGTAAGCTCTTCGGATCAAAGTTTATGTTTGTAAGAAGTCGATGAGCACTTCGGATCAAAGCTCGTAGTAGTAAAAAGTCAACATGCCCCTCGAATCAAAGCACGTGTGTATGCTATTTCATGATAATAGTGGATTAACTCTGATCAAGAGTTCTCGAGACTAGATTACTCATCCACGAGAAAAATCAGTATACATCGCGGTATTAGCGTTTATGACTTTTGAACTCTCTTTACTTTCCATATACTTGCAATATTTCTTGTTAAAGTTTTAGTTGGTAACTGGCCTTACTTTTATTGGGTAATTATTCTGTTGCACTTATTCACCCCCTCTAGAGTCGCCTTCATAGTGGACGTAGATGACGCTTTTACTTGCGCTAATTCTTTGTCTTGACATATGCATATACCGTCTCAAGATACTGATCACCACCAAAATCGATCCCATCTCCCCGATGCGAAAGTAAGAATGTCATCCACGTAGGCGAGGTATGTAATGTTAAGGCAACTAGTAGACATGTTGAAGTATTGGAACCGCGGGATGTTCCATATCTTATTAAGGTTTTGACTAAGCACTTATGTGGCAATAATAAAGATCCCTACCTGACACCGCTATAAGATCTAAAAAAACTGCCACTTTTTTGTTGACCACTGTGGAGAACCATCATTTCGACACTGATCTCCATAAGATATTAATCCATTGCTCAGAGAACCCAAACGATCTAAGGAACCAAATCATGAATTGTCAGTCCAACCTGTCGTACGCTTTCTCTATATCTAGCTTGACTGCAATATTGCCGCAACGGCTAGGGTGTTTGAGGCAACTCACCAACTCATGTGCTTGCATAATATTGTCAGTAATAGCCCGACTGCGAACGAAGCTACTATGTTCTGGGAAGATAATCTTTGGAAGTATCCCTGCCAGTCTATTAACAATAATTTTAGAGATAATTTGTTAAGGAAACTGCACATACTGTCACTACTACATTTCTAGAGTAGGGACATTATTGTCATTTGCAATATTTATAAATATTGTATTGCAGTTACATGATATGTATAATATATTATATTATTATTCTTAATGATATGGGTTAGTGGACTAGACTTGATGCGACCATGGACTTTACTTTAGACTAGTCATAATTGAACCCACTAGTTAATCCCTATCATTTTTAATTACAAATTGTTAAACTCCTTATTAGGAATAAAAATTCTATTAATTAAATAACTCTTCATGACAACCATATGGGGGCATTATGGACTTTGTGCATTAGCTAGCCTTAGGTTTAGTGGCCGGTCCTATAGAGAGAGAGGGTGCCTCCCTCAAAGTCATTCATAGCTCATGAAAAACCCTAGAAATAGTTCTTCCCCAAACCCTTTCTTTCCTCCACCAAATTTTAGAATTTAGAACCCAATCCCTCTCATTTTCCTTATTTAGGAAGCCTAGGAGCTTAAGTCACAAGAAGCCTTGGAGAAGAAGAAATTTGCATTAGGAATCCATCTCCCAATAGGTAAAAAATCTAAAATCTCTCCTTTAAATTCTGTTTTTATTATTTGTTCGGCCATTACGAGCTCACCCATGGTTTAGGAATAGCTACAAGGGGGGATTAGTTTTCTTTGGTTCCTATAGTGTTTTCTTCATGGTGATATGTATATTTGGGGTTTTGTGTTTTGAGGGTGTATTTCCCTATTTTTTATAACAAAAAATTATATTATATATAAATAGTTGTATTTACTATGTATTTTATTAGTAATAGATATTGGCGGGTTTTGGCATGAGTGTATCATGAGTACCAATTGTGCACACAAGGTGTTTGACTAAATGACTAATAGGGGTGTGCACCTACCATAGTATCATAGGTGTGTGTTTGTATATATATAGTATTAGATGTATATATATATATATATATATATATATATATATATATATATATATATATATATATATATATATATATAGTGTATGTGTGAATTTGGTTGTAATGTGTGAGGAGAAAGTGGGATCGAGTACCTGGTATCAATTATTTGGTGTGCGTGAGTGTGAGAAGTGAAGGGGTTCTTGAGTATCCTGTTCACAGTAGGGTTGTGTGTATTGACAGCAATGTATCTGTGTTTTGTTGCAACAGCAGCAGTTGAAGATTTCAAAGGAGTATACCAGTGCTGGAGGGTGTCATCCATGAAGAGTGACTGCACTATTTTGGGACTGTACATGTGTTGCATTTTAGTGCATGATAGCAAGTGATTGCAGTAGATGCAAAGGAGTTCTTTTGATTGTGTTGTGTTCACACAAATTTAAGGGTTGTACATATATGTTCAGTTGTGTGGACTGAGATGACTCTAGGGTAGGTATTTTAGTGTATTGTCAGTGTGTGTGTCTGTGTATAGGGTTGGATGTTTGTGTGACTGATTCCAATGTATCAGTGAGTGAGAAGAGAGTGCACTCTAAGGTGCAGGCCTAGGGAGATTAGGATGAGGGGTTGGGTTCCATGCCAAGTAGCAACATGCAGTATATAAACCACTTATAGTACAAAAAATGCATTTAGCTCAGCAGTTGCAAGCATTGTTACACTGCCAAGTGTAGTGGTAGTGAGGATCCAGGGTCCAGGGTTGGTATTAGACTGTGCAGGTAAGTTGGAGTGTAGTAGATGAGGTTGTTTTTGTTGGTATGGCATAAAGTATCAAAGGGTATCAGGTATTAGTCAACAGCAGGTACTGAGGTGCAAAGGCATATTGAAGGCTCAAGTACTTCAGTCAAGTGAATAAGGTACAGTGAGGATTTGAGGATGAGACTGATACCCGGGTGTGTTTGTGTGCAGGTGAAATAAGGGATAAAGTATCAGTGATCATGTTAGGTGTTATATGGCTATTAATATAAGTAAGTAAGTAATTAAGGTTAGAGGTAGAGCTGAGAATAGATAAGGTATGAGTAGTGGTGTATTATGATGTTACGGTGATTAGGATTCCTTGCAGGTGTGTCATTATTAGGAGGAAATATTCATATTCTGTCACTACAAATGGCAACAAGCATGGAGTAACACATGTTATGTTTGGTTGAGTACAGAGTATCAGTCTTGAGTTAGTAAGGGTAGAGTATCAGTGATATGTTCTCAGTGCACATGTACCCAATAGGTAGTAAGGGCAAGGTTGAGGTAATGATCTAAGTATTAAAGTATTGTTTAACTAGGATATTTTAAGTTGTGGGTTTTAGACTAGGTATAAACTAAGGTATCGCTTATAGTTAGGATACTAAATAATACTAGTATTTATGAGTTAGATGTATATATATAAATATTAGAGATATCTATGATAGTTTTACCCATAAGGTATTTACTTAGTATTGACTAAGTGGGAGATAATATAAACTAGTATGGATCTTGTATCACTCTAGAAACCCAACCCTTAGTTTAAATGGACTCAAACCTTTGAATTAGCCTAGTATGAGACCAAGTGACCTAGAGACAACCCAAATACCTAATTTAGAACTAGTTAAACATGCTTATCTTTTAACCACTTATTTACATTGATATTCCATATATAGGACTCTTGGACTCCAGTTGAGCATTGTTTATTATTACTTGCTCAGGACCACAGGCGGGTATATTCTCTGACAGTTTTTATTATTTTGATTATTACTATGATTCTAGTTGTAGTGTATACTTGATTATGACACAGTGGATATATGGGCCAGTATCATAGATACCTGTCATAAGGAGTCATGATTGGAATCCATCGTACTAGCTGGAGACGGAGAAATATTAGCAAGATTTTGTGATCATACCCCACCTTACATGCCTCATAGCTCACCCCACATATCACGTGGGGTGTAACCTGACCATTTAAATGTCTCATAGCCTATTATATATGATTATCCTGACTATTGCTCGCATTATAGCTAACCAGATGATTAGTCTGACCTCACATGTATCATAGCCAATCATATATAACAAGCCTTATCAGTCCCAAGATGATCACATAGCAAACTGATATTTCACAACACTTAGCTAAAATTCTTATTCTTTTATTTCAGTACATTCATTTCTAGCTTTCATATATATATGTTCATTGCTAGTTAGTTCTATATGCTGATCATATGACTCTCCAATATTCCTTATTTTTCTCGTATTTCTTCATCATGTATTTCCTTATATTATCTTATAGTTTTTGTCAATATAACTGAAATTGATGTTAGGGTTTATGCTTCGCTTCAATCCTGACTAGATAATATTTTTCAGATAATCTTGAGGATTTTTGTCCTACCCACTATGGTCTAGGAATAGATGAAGATTTTACCCCGGAGATTCCAGAGGGGCCACTCTCCTTAGAGAAGACACCACCCACAGTCGTTTAGACAACACTTAGTCTTGTTTATTTATGTATTGGATTGTTATAACAGTAAGACTTGGGTGTATTATGTTAAGACTTATTTATGTTGAGTTAGTTAGACTCTAGACTTATTATTGTTATTTGAGTTGTGTTCTAGACTTATGTCAGAACTTCCTTATATCTTTTACATCTTATCGTACCATTTACTTTCTTATAGTTATTGTGATTGAGTACGTTATATTTTGATGATCAAATGCATATTCATTGTCCTCCTTATGGAGTTGAGATCATTGACAGGTTATGTTGTTAGTTGTGATTAGTAGTATTGAGACCTAGACAATATTCTACAGTCGATGCTGCGGCGTAGGCTAGACGTACCCACGGCTTATGCCCAATTATGGGTGCGGGTCATGACACATTTTTAGTGGTGGCCCATGCAGATCGCGTCAAATCTAGAGGAGTAAGAATAGGTCGTAACTAGTGCAGTATCGTAGTAGTGTCCAGACTTAGAGTACTATTACGAGCATGATATTGGGTATAGATGAGAGTATGCTCAATCACAACTAAAAAAATTTTAATTCTATTTTTCTATTCTAAATAACTACTTTTTTAAAATTTTACTGTCCTTCTTTGATGATATCGTATCTTTTGCCTTAATTGATTTCTTCTTTCGATCTGTCTTCAGGATGCCACCGAAGACTAGATCGACCTACCACCCAAACAACTAGAGTTGCTTCTCTTACTTCACCTGTTCATGTAGGAGTTTTTGCAGTTTTCATGGGTCCTCCTCCCCCACATGTCCAGAGGGTTATCCCGGTTGTTACGGAGGACCTTCCACCACCACATATTCTATTTCCAGGAGGTGTGCCCATTGACGGAGCACAAATGTTCGCATTGATCGAAGGCATGGTGGATGCTTAGAGGACGTCAGCAGAGGCTCAGCAAGTTTAGGCTGAGGCACAGAGGGTACAGGTAGAGGTGCACCAAGCACAGATTGAGTTGATGAGGGAGAGCATGAAGAATGCTCATCGGGTGGCTCTCCAGGTAGTGGAGAGTATCGCACAACAGCATCCTGGCTAATTGCAGCAGTCGCAACAGAGGCCAGGCACTATAGTGGACTTCAAGAGGATGATGGCTCGGAAGTTGAAGGGCGTTGAGGGGATAATCTACGCCGACGACTGGCTGGAGGAATAGAGAGGAACTTGCGCTTGGCTCAGATTCCAAAGAGTTTGCAGATCGATGCTGCCGACAAGTAGATGTTCGATATTGCGTTGAATTGGTATCGTACGGAGCTGAGACTTACTGCTAGAGGACTTACTTGGAAGGCTTTGAAGGAGCTTTTCAAGAAGAAGTTCTTTTCCGATGTGGCCTTAGGATCCTTGGAGAGTCAGTTCCATGACTTGGTCCAAGAAAATATGTCGGTCGACGAGTACATCGCAGAGTTTTGCCGTTTGAGTCATTTTGCAACGTCGATGATTCGGGACCTAGGAGACTGTTTGATAATAAACGAAAGAAATTGAAACTAGGCTTATACGAAACCCTTTCTTTGGTTTACAAACAAGAAAAAGAAGTACAATTAATCCTATACGAGAATGTTGAGTACAAAAATTTGATTCTGGAAAATATTGCTGTAGGAGTCTGATCTGCGGTCGATCACTTTGTCCCTTGGACCACACGATGACGAAGAAGTGCTGTAAAAGACGAAAAAGGAAGCTTTAAAGACTGCATGAGGGATTGAACTCTCGTTGCCAAAGGTCTCTATATGTGCTCTCTTGACCTTGACCTCTGTTATTCTCCTCTCTCTAATTCGACTTTTTCTGACCCTCTGACCTCCGTGACCGGAGGTCTCTATTTATAGAGTTCAGCTACAGTCGGCGTAGAAATCGAAAAGCGGAGAGAGCTGTACCTTTTACGCGGCGGTTATAATAACTGCTACCCATGTATGAATGATCTCTTGAATTGGCGTATGACGCGTGTCCCATTATAAGGTAATACGTATAATCGATCATCGAAGATCATGGCATGCAAGCCACGTAGATAACTGCTCCTCGCGTAGAGATTGTTGGCATAAAAGCCAAATAACTGTCTCATTGGCGTAAAAGCCAAATATCTGTTCTGATGGCATAAAAGCCAAGTAGCTGTCATATTGGCGTAGAAGCCAAATATCTGTCATGTTGGCGTAGAATCCAAATAGCTGTCATGTTGGCATAGAAGCCAAATAGCTGTCATGTTGGCATAGAAGCCAAATAGCTGTCATGTTGGTGTAGAAGCCAAATAGCTGTCATGTTGGCATAGAAGCCAAATAGGCATAGAAGCCGAATAGTTGTCAGGTTGGCATAGAAGCCATATAGGCGTAGAAGCCGAATAGTTGTCAGGTTGGCATAGAAACCAAGTTCTGCGAAAAGATTGATGCTTTACAAATATTGCCCGAGTCGGCGTATTTCAAGAAGATAACGTACGGCGTGCTCCTATAGCTGAAAATAGCCTGGTTTGCGTAATGTGCGGGGATGGTGATGTGGACGTATTAGCCCTAATTATAACTCGCCCAGTCTTTGAAAGTAGAACCAAATCTCATGCATTAAATGCAGAGATCTGCCCCAATCTCGTACATTAACTGCAGAGACGTGCCTCGAGTTCTGTACGAAGAACAGCTTTTGACGTGGCGGTTGGTTTCGTCTCTTCCTGAGCATAAAAGCTCATCTCTGCCTATGTAAAATAGGCAGCATATTCCTTTGATGCGTGAATGATGTCTTATATCAAGGATTGTGTCACTAAACGACAGTTTGGGGCTCTGTGCAGAATCATCATAACAGCCGTCCTCTCGATCGTCGTGCAGTACTTTTTGTCAAGAGTCAGGTTCACTGCTTCAACTGACAGGTTCATTCGAGGGATACGAAGAGATCCTCGTACAACTTCCCGCTGCATTAAAAGCAGATAGGTTTTACGCTGAAATGGCGATGTAGCAACCTTTTTACGCCGAAGCAGTCTGGAAATACTGCATTATGCGGGTTGTTCCGGAGCTATGTTTTACGCTGAACTAGCATTGAAGCTCTGTTGTACGCCGATGCTCTGAAGTTATGTTTCACGCCACCCAGTGCTAGAGCTCTGTTTTATGCGGGCTTTCTGCATATTGAGGGTTTTACGCGTATGATTTCCCATCGTATTTTTCATGCTTCTACAAGACCCCCTTCAAAGTTTTCAAATTCCTCGTAATTTGAAACACTTTGAATGAAGCATAAAACGGTCAAGTTTGACTCATTCCGCGAGGCTGATTTCTCGACGGATTTTTAGGAGTTTTGTTGGGATTCGGAACGTTCTCCTCTGCCTATATAAAGGCGGATGGGTTAACCAGTTTTTCCCACACTTCCTTCACCTCAAAGAGAGATGGTTGCTGAGCTTCATCGGGTTGACTTGCTGAAGAAGAAGATCATGTTCTTCCATTATGTAAGGAGCCATAAAAGGAGGCATCTTCGAGCAAATGTCCTCTGCAACGATGGATCATGGAAGGATATCATAGCTTCCTTTGCTCGAAATAATCAGCAATTTCATATGGTGATTCGTCTAGGAGGGAGAAAGGGTCTCATTTGGCCACACAGCTTGCAAGCTGTATTTTCTCCCGTTATGGCGTTGGACGAGGATAGGCAGTTTGGCCCTGTCTTCCAGTATTGAGTTGGGTCTGAACACCCAACATAATTTCTAAGGCATGTCTGCCATGGCGTATGGAGGATGGGCTCTGAAATAATTTATACAGGCCCAGTTCTGTATCCTCCCGCCATTAATCATTTTCTTGTTAATCGGCCGCGGAAGCCAATTAACTGCTGTAGAAGACTGAAAAAGATCTACACCAATATGAGAACCTGGCAAAATAGATTCTTGGTGTGATCTTAAACGAAAATGAAAAACCCTTTGTAGAAGAAGGATTTTCATCATATGTAATCATGAAGATGAAAAATCTTTTGTAGACTGGATTTTTATCATATGTAATCATGATTAATAAAATTGTCTTCTTTTACGCATATGATGATTTGCCATATTTGTTGTGAGGAAGTTTGAATAGTGTGCTGCTTCGATATGTCTGAATAATTTTACACTGACTCTGATAAAATAGTATCTGATCTCGTCCCATCTTTTACGCGTAGTAGAGGATGCATAGAAAAGCTCCTTAGCATTTAAGTTAAAGATCCAAACTGTCATGTTGTCTTAGACGAGGAGTCACGTAGAGTTCTGAACTGCCACTTATCTGATGTAAAGAATTCTTGTTCAGATGATCATCTTTATGAATGATTCTCCCGAAAATCCTTTGAACAAGGCGAGAAATTTCTGTCGACCAAGCCATACTTGAACTTTTGTAAAGTATTCTGACTGGATATTGGATGAACTTCCAAATGACCCAAGAAGAAGAGTCGTCTTCAATGCTGAACTCTGTATATCAGGTACTTGGAATATTTTGTAGCAAAAAAGGAGCATCTTCTGCGTAAACCCTTGTAAATGGCCGTCTGTAGCTTTCGAGCGTAGAATCGTAGATTTGTAACCTCTGAGCGTAAAAAGCTTCCGAGCGTGAAATCATGGATTTATAGCTTTTAAGCACAAAGTCATAGGTTTGTAGCCTTTCAAGTGTAAAAGCTACTAAGCGTAAAAGCATCTGGGCATAAAACCATAGACTTATAGCCTCTGAGCGTAAAATCGTAGATTTGTAGCCTCTGAGAGTAAAAAGCTCCTTAGCATAAAATCATAGATATGCTCTGTGCGTAAAATTTGAATCCACTAACTGTTCGTCTTCCCTAAATGATAAGCTGACGTGGTCCCAAATCATAACAGAATATTAAATATCGGATTTGGTTAGGGATTCGAAAGGTTATCCAAACTCTATAAATAGTCCGAAGTCCTGAGAGAGAAAACTTTTATCTGTCTTCACAAAACCCTTGCTTTCCAAGAACCCTTCTTCTACGTCTCTTTCTTGAGAACTCAGAATTGCCATGGCACCTAAACAGACTTCTACTGCTAAGGGAAAGAAGGTTGCTTCCTCTTCCCGCTCCACTCCTCAAGAGCGAGCAACTCCCATTAGGCTGAACGAACCATGATCGGAACGTAGCGCTCCGCCGTCGAGCTGTGCTCCGGACATTACAGGTAGAGACTTTGGGAGAAAAAATCCTTCGCGCACGTTATACGAGCACGTGCAAGGTCCTCTTTCGTACTGAGAGCCTCTTTGAGGAAGATGATGTACGGAGAGGTTTTATCATTACGCGCACATTCCTAATGTGTCGGCGTAAAAACTCCAAATTTTGCAGGCTGGCATCAAAAACTCAGACTGTTGAGATTTGGTGTTTACTACAAACTTTGAATTTTATGCGCTGGATATGAGTACCGGCGTAAAAAATTAAATTTTGTCAATCTAGCGTAAAAGCTCAGATTGTTAGATACTGCCAACCTTGAGTTTTACGCAATGAAAAATAGTTTCCTGCGTAAGACTCAAATTCTTGCAGTCTTGGCATAAAAGCTCCGACTGATGATCTTTGGCGTAAAAAACAAGAGTGTAGCGTCTAGTGTAGAAACTGACTTGTTCTCTTGCATTTTGTAGTGGACTTGCAGATTTCTCCTTTGGCTGAAGTTATGGGCTCTGGTGCCGGGATGTTGAGCTCAAACTATTTAGAGGACTTGTCCCATGTGACATTCCCTATTTCTTGAGCCAATTATCCTGAAAAAAGGGGAACCCTTATCGCGTCTCAGGGAGAACGTATGCTGCTGAGTATGATCAGCGGGGAGCCCCTGACTTACATAGATGGGACGGAGTATAAGAAGCCAGGCTTCTTGTTCGGGGATATTATCGACAAACAATCCCAGACCAAGCCCAAGAAGGAGGATTGGGTGTTTACTGCTGAGGGCACGGTGATGTATCTGCCCAGGATGCCCAGGGATTACCCCATCTCTACGTTCTTCCACGCCACACATCCTAGGAAGATGTTGTGGGTTCTGACTCCCGATCTTCACGGCCGTCCGGGAAAGATCTTATATAACAAAGGGTTGAACCAAGGAGCTTTTATGAGCAGACCTTCATACCCAATTGTGCCCTTTAGGGGATTACTGCCGGGTAGTGTCCCGAGTGAGGATACGTCGCTGATCCAACCGGTTCAGATGTTGACCTTCTGCAACGACTTTATAGGGCAGGGAGGAATGTACCCCTGGGTCAACCCTCGGACCAGCGGATGACTTAGCCCGGGTTCGATGGGCCAGTTTAACTGCCTGGGCCCTGAAGAACTTCCAGACAGAGCTGGAAAGTATTGGCCTGTTCGCGGCTGTGAGCACCACAAGTGTTGGGCTGCCTGTCAACCCTAACTTGTTTTTAGCCTTGATGGAGCGATACAACTCGCTCACTGGGACTTTTGCCACTCCGTTGGGTGAGTTGGGCTTAGCCCTTCATAAGATGGCAGAGATTTCAAGGCTGCCAATGGGGGACACTCCTTATGAGGAGTACGTCCCTACCAACAGGGAGTTGAGGGATACAAACCCTCGTGTAGTGGCAGTGTATCAGGAGCTGATGTGCCATTATCTTTCCTGTACCACTTTCTACAAGGAGCCCTCTGATTTGGCTCACATCAACAAGTGGGAAACCTATCTCTTCTTCCACCAGGCCAAAAATATTAAGCCAGACAAGGTGGTAGATAGCCGAGATAGGCCTTTGAACCTCCTGAGCATGCTGAATGCTGACACGATTGTTGACCTTATTGAAGATGTAGGGACTTTAGATCAGATTTTTGACGAGGAGATAGGGGGTTATGCTGCAGGCACAAAAGCCTTCAGTTATATGAGGCATTGTCGCAAGCCTCTGTCAAGGAAAGCTCAATTGGCTGGCTTCCTCTCCGTCTCGCTTCGTCGCTGGGTAGTGCCTGGCATAGCGTCTGCATATCGCATCCATCGCAACACCTTATGGCCTGTAGTGCGTTTAGTGTTCGGAGCAAGACTGGGCCTGCTTTCTGCTATGGTATATAGAATACAAGCAGGCCTGAGGGCCCTTACTGATGGGCTGCCCGCTGATGAGACACAGCGTGAAAGCTTTCCCAGGGTGGAATTACCCTTCCTATACCTGATGGGATGGTTGATTCTTCACAACCCCAGGGTGATGTCTCCCGGTCCTGCCAGCGGTTCAGGAAATAACTTCTTGTTGAATTACAAGAATTCCTCTTGGAATGTGGCGACCGTCACAGATTGCCGGCGGGCGTTAAACGTTGCCCACAGTTGGAAGATCTTCTGTATCGTCCCCCCCGTATATATCAATTAACAGGGGAAGAAACTTAAGGATGAGGGCCATAGGAGGACCATTCTTTCTCCTGAAGCCTTCTACTGGTTGGTCTGCATTAGACCTTCCCATTTGCTATACAGAAGTGATGACCACTGCTACCTGGAGCCTTATTTGCCCAGTCGGTTCGTCAGGCAATTTGGGTATGATCAGCTGCATGTGGGGAATGCCATTACCAGCTTCAAATCCAAAGGTGGACTTATTGATGGAGCCAGGGGATAGCGATACTTCATCACGGGCTGTACTGGTGCAACTTTTGATGTGCCCGCGACTTCTCTTTCCATGGAGTTGTGCATCCTTCACTCCTATGCGCAGTTCTATGCCTCCATAAATACCTTCCATCGTGATTTTGATGTGCATATAAGTTTTAGGAAGCCCTCCCATAGGTCTACTGCCAGAGAGGAGGTTCTGTCTATTTCCTCGGACGAGAATGAGGATACCGCCGGGGCAAACGAGTTCCTGACGACAATACCGAGAGGCATAATAACTCCTCCAGCTGAGCCTCTCGTTATCCTCCAGAAACGGAAGGCTTCGACTCTGAAGGAGCCTTCCCCTCGCAAGAAGAAGACTGCCGGAGGTCCGAAAAGGGCTTCCACCAGGGGGGCTCCAAGGAGCGAGCCTGTCGTTTCCCCTGTTGGGGATGATTCTTTGATTAGAGGTCTTTTGCCTTTTAAAGAAGATGCCTCCACAATTTTGGCTGACAGTGCCGGAGATTCTTTGCTCGAGATCGCTGCTACTACTGCTTTTGGTAGTGCTACGAGATCACCTCCAAGGCCGAGCATAATAAGATTCCATATACCTTTATCCAGACCAATAACGGGAGTAACCCCTGCCTCGTCTGTAAGTATTTCCAGCGAGATTCCACCCGATGAGCCTCGAGTGGATCTTGGTGAAGACTGGGAAGATTATCCGCCAGTGTCAGTTGGTGCACCCTCTTCTCTAGGTATGATAGCTCGCTTAGCATCATTAAGAAATGATTTAGCTATATTGGCTGCGGACGTGACATATATACCATCGACCATGGGTAAATGTTGTCTTTATGCCTCTCTTTAGGAAAATTAACATCAGTTTGATATTAACTTTCGCTTGTCTTCTTTGTAGGTTCAGACATCTACGGGGAGGGCATAATTGACGCAACCTTTGACTTTGCTACGGACCCCACATATGAAGTGGTGGTGTTCGACGTTGAGGGAGCAAGCTTTGACACTGCTGATCTTTCATCCGCAATATTCTTGGATGTTGTTCCGCCAGTTCCAGTCCAAATAATATCGGAGGAGGATGAGCTGGTTGTCTCGACTGTGCCTCCTTTGTCGAGCATGCCAGCAACTTCGACCGTTGTTGGTGCCTCTCCTTTTGTCGCGCCATCTGTTGAAGCGACGACTGTGATGACACCCTCTACAGTCATTCCTGGAGAGGGATTCACCGATATCGAAGCCACTTTTGGCGTCCATTCGAATCTCGCCATGCTAGTTGAGCAGTTTACTAGCGTTTTCTACATCACTTTGAAAACGCTGATATCGATGGTGCTGGAGAAGAATCTAGGCTTCGAGGCTCTGAAGATGTCCTCCAATCTTACTATAGCATAAATTAGAAACTTCAGTGAAGCTGGAAGTGCTAATGCGCTAGAGCAAATAGTTAATGGTTTAGAACAACCCATTAACGAATATTTACAATTATTTCGAGGCAGCATCGACGACCTGATTCAGGCTGAATATGAATCCCTGACTGCGCAATTTGCTGAACAGATAGAATGCTTAAATAAATCCATCCAGACACAGCAGCAGAAGATGGATGAAGGAAAGGCCATCTTAGAGGAGGTTATTCCTCTTCAAACAAAGTGCAAGGCCGAACATGAGGGAAATGTAGCGAGGGTCCGCAAACTGGAAGCCAAACTCGCTCAGGCAAAGGCGTAGGCTTTCCAGTCATCAGCAACTCTAGATGTGGTGAATGGCCGACTGGATACAGCTCAGCAGAACTTGGCACGTGCAGGAGTCACCTACGCCAGTTTTGTTCAGGCTCGGTCCGAACTGTCCCTCCTGAGCAATGACGAGATACGACTAGAGCGGGCTCGTACTAACATCTTGAACTCCAGTAATGAGAGGATGGCTCTTTAGCGTGACAGATTCGCGATTTAAATGCTCCTCCCCAATGATGTACTTCTTTGCTTCTTTATGTAATTTGCTCTTCCAGGAGATAATAAAGGGACTTTATCTAACTTTGTGGACCCATCATTTTTGAATATAAATAATAGGCTAGGGTAAAAGTGATATCAGAGGTAATATGGATGTGATATCCTTTCGGTAAGCTTCAGCTGGATATACCTATTCAGAGGTTATATGGACATGATAGAATATGATCCAACTAAATTTGTGTACAAAACACTATCAGAGGTAATATGGACGTGATAGGTTTTGACGTTCAACTTAGTTAAACATATCTATTCAGAGGTTATATGGACATGATAGAATATGATCCAACTAAAAAAAATTTGTACGTAGTGTTGTCAGAATGAGATCTTCACCATACTTCGTTGAGCAAAGGAGATTAAGCATAGTACCTCTTCAGGAATTTGCCATTGATATGAGCCAATATCAGATCTCCGTTAGGCTTGGCTAATCTGTAGGTGCCATTTGAAAATGTTGTTTCAATCACATAAGAGCCCTCCTATTTGGGCTGGAATTTACCCTTACTCTTGTGTGTAATGATCATTGGCCTTTTCACAGCTAGAACTAGCTCGCCAACTTTGAACACTCTTTCCTTCACTTATTGATTAAAAGCTCTGGAGATGCGCGCCTAGTAGAATGTAATGCGCTGTTGAGCTTGAAGGCGTTTCTCGTCTAATCCTTCTAGCTCTTGAACCTGTAGTCGATCATTATTTTCCTGAGTCAAATCATTAGCCACTGCTATTCTGAGTGATAGAATTTGAATTTCAATGGGGAGAACTGCTTCACACCCGTAGACTAATGAGAATGGGGTACAACCCATTGGTGCTCGAACCGTTGTGCGGTATGCCCAGAGGCACTCTTCCAGCTTTTCATTCCAATCTCTTTTGTTCGAAGAGACGAACTTTTTCAAGAGTTTGATAATAGTTTTGTTGAAAGCTTCCGCCAAACCATTAGTAGCAGGATTGTATGCCGTAGAGGCCATATTTTGTATTCGATTTTTATCGCAAAATGGATGAAACGCTTGGCTGATAAATTGAGGCCCATTGTCATGAATTATCCTTCGGGGTATCCCAAAGCGATAAATGACATGATGCTTGATAAAGCTGATCACGTTGGATGTCTTCACCTCGGCAAGAGGGATCGCCTCTGCCCATTTGGAGAAATAATCTGTAATAGCCAATATAAACCGATGTCCTCTAGAAGAAGACGGGTGAATAGGACTAATGATATCCATACCCTATGCTTCAAAAGGCCATGATGCAATCGTAGGATGTAAATGTTTAGAAGGCTGATGTATAAAATCTGCATAAACTTGACAGGCCTTGTATTGTCTTGTATATTTTACTGCATCTGCGATCACAGTAGGCCAGTAGTAGCCTATCCTCCTGATATGATCCTGTAACTTAGGACCGGGTTGATGTGCTCCACATACACCGTCGTGAGCTTCTCGGATAACCTATTTTGCATCATCATCGGAGAGACATCGTAATAGCAGTCCATCGTATGTTCGGCGATATAGACATTATGAAGATACATCAAAATATAAGCGTAATGATCGTCTTTTGATGGATACTGCTTCTTTAGGATCCTCTGGTAAGATTTCATATGACACAAAGTCTATAAAGGGACTTCTCCAGTCTCTCTTGGGAGGATCCGTGTTTACAGCGTAGTTGCGATCTATGTAAAAGTTATTTTTCATACGGAACAGATCTCTGTTGAGAAGAATCTCTGAATTCTGCCTCCTTATAGGAATAGCTAGATCTGCAACTAGACTCGCTAGGGCATCAGCTTCCAAATTTTGAGATCGAGGCACATGCTCTAGGAAGAACCCTTTGAAAGACATGGCTATCTCGATCGTTGCTTGGTAATAAGGAATGAGGTCTGGATTGTGGACTTCATATATTCCTCTGATCTGATTGACGATCAGCAGAGAATCACCGAAAGCTTCCAGGTATTCTGTCACGCCCCGATCCCAAAAGGGTCAATCGTCCTCGCTGGATCCTTCACGGAATCGATTCGTCCTCGCTGGGGCGTGATGCCGTACGAGCCTGGAGTTGCGCTCGTACAAGGCAAGAACTTGTAGTTATAGGAACCCATTTTGAAACACAAATTAGAAAACACATTCACAGAGATTTGAACACAAGTGCAGGAAGAAACATGCTTTTTCATTGATAATTCAGAGTAATTTACATAGAGTTTACATTGATGCGCCTCTCGGCTACTTGATTTGCATTACAAAAAGATAACTCAAAAGGCAGGGCGCGCTCCATCAGATAGTCCACGTCGTTCATACATTACGCCCTTGTATAGGTTGAAAGTCCAAGCCTCCAAAATGATCTGACTCCAACTATACTTCAAAATAGAGGTGCTCCTAACGCCTTCTCGTTTATCCACTAGCGTTGCACCGTCTGAGTGCCTGAAATAGTTGCCCACAACGTGGGTCAGTACTCAACTTGTACTGATGAGCGGGATGAACCCACTTGACTAAATCGACACTAGCTTATTAGGGACGAGAATGCATTAAGATGACTTCTATAAAGAAGCAAGTGAATTCAATTCATATCAGTTGCATGTTTTGATAGGAATAAAAATAGCATTGAATCAAACCAGTGCATCGATTGCTTACTCAATAGATGCACGCCTTCCCTGCAACGAAACACAAGTATACTTACCATCTGCACAAGATAATAAATTAGCATGTGTTCTATTCTATGCGGTCATTGGTATGATCGACACCTTAGGGACATATTTCAAGCATTAGCGGCGCGCCCTATCAGACCCGGTAGCAAGCCCTGCTGGAGGTCCCGCAATGCATCGTGACGAGTACGAATCAAATATTTTCCTTCGGATCGATACGGTTCCAGTGCCCCGGAAAGCCGTTTCGAGGAAATGCCAAACCTTGTGCATAAGTTGTCCCAGACCATGCAAATGCATGAACAATTCATATTATCATACAATGCATCGAAATAAACAAGGAAGTAAAGCAGCAATATATATCTCATGCAACAGTTCATATTTTCTCAATGCGGTGTTTCGATTTTGGTATCCCATAGATCCAAACTCCGTCCGAGGTACTAGGCCGCCACCAACAACCAATTCCCTTCATAAACAACTCAAATTATAAGGTGTGCAAGCATATAGTAAATTAGTCTACAAATTCCATGTTCCTTTCTTAGTGGCTGGCATGCATTGTGGCAAGGATTTCCTAGGCGTCCAACCGGCATCATCAAGTGAACGTTTGAAACATTAGAGATGTGGGCGTGAAGAAGTAGGAAAGAAGGGTCCAAACCACTCACTGGTTAAGGAAAAAGGTAGCTGAAATACGAATCCCGCCTAGCGACGATCAAACGTCAGTTACGTGGACCTGCACAGCACGAGCACCAATTAGAATTCTTGCCTATCCTTCCTTGCCGAACTCCCCAAGAATCAAAGCTCCAAACGATAAAACCAGCAGTAAAAACCAAGCAAATCGAAAGCAATACCAAATCAAAATCCCAAAGCGGAAATCAAGAAAACCAAGCAACCAAACACAAAAACTATTGGACTCGTTTCAATAGAGGCCTTTCCATGAGTTGGAAAGGATCATCGCATTTCGTCCGTGGCAAGAAGATGCCGAAGATCTAAGATACGACTCAGATGGACTAGCCACAAGCCCAATTACGTAGTGCACATCCCGGTCGGATCAGGATTTGAGGCACTACATAATATACCACTAAGAAAAAGTTTTGACCCGAAACTTACGAACAAGGCCGACCCAAAACTTAAGAACAAGGCCCTACCTCCGACTGAATGAACAATGAAGGATACTTCTCCTTCATCTCCGATTCCAACTCCCAAGTTAATTCCCCAACAGAATGGTTCCGCCATAGCACGCGAAACAAGGACATCGTACGGTTGTGAAGTACTTTTTCCTTACGATCCAGAATCTGCGCCGGCTCCTCTGAGTATGACAAATCCGTGCGTAATTCTAATTGTTCGAAGCTAACCACATGACTAGGGTCATGCACATACTTCCGGAGTTGGGAAACGTGGAATACGTCATGCACTTCAGCCAAGGTGGGAGGTAGTGCTATCCTGTACGCCACAGCTGCAACTCATTCCAGTATCTCAAAGGGGCCGACAAACCGGGGACTCAGTTTGCCCTTCATGCCGAAACGCATCACACCTCGCATGGGCGTCACTTTCAAGAAGACATGATCCCCGACCAAGAATTCCAAAGGCCTTCTATGAGCATCAACATAACTTTTCTGTCGGCTCTGTGCTGTGCGGAGTCTTTCCCGAATCAAGCGAACTTTCTCAACTGCCTGCTCTACCAGCTCTGGCCCGAGTACCTGCCGCTCGCCGACTTCGTCCCAACAGATTGGAGATCGACACTTTCGCCCATATAGTGCTTCGTACGGTGCCATCTGGATGCTTGATTGGTAGCTGTTGTTGTACGCAAACTCTGCCAATGGAAGATGCGTGTCCCAACTAGTCTTTAAATCAATAGCACACAGCCGTAACATATCTTCAACTATCTGATTTGTCCTCTCTGTCTGTCCGTCAGTCTGCGGGTGATATGCGGTACTGAACTGTAGCTTGGTCCCCAAAGCAGCCTGTAGACTAGTCCAGAAATGAGATAAGAAGCGTCCGTCATGGTCAGAGACGATTGAGGCAGGTACTCCGTGTAATCGGACAATCTCATCTATGTAAATTTGTGCTAACCGATCGACGCTCCAAGTAACTTTTATGGGAAGAAAGTGGGCTGATTTGGTCAAACGATCAACTATGACCCAAATCGCATCATGCCCCCATGGCATCTTCGGAAATCCCACAATAAAATCCATAGTGATATTGTCCCATTTCCACTCGGGAATAGCGAGGTTCTGAAGCTCCCCGCCGGGCCTCTGATGTTCAGCTTTAACCTGTTGACAGGCCATGCACTGTGACACAAAGGTCGCCACATCCTGCTTTATACCGTGCCACCAGAAGGTCCCACGCAAGTCCTTGTACATCTTAGTGCTCCCCGGATGTAAAGAATACTTCGCGTAGTGTGCTTCCGCCATAATTTCCCTTCGGAGTTCTGGGTCGTTAGGAACACATAGCCTTCCCTTCATCTGTAAGGCCCCATCTTCGCCTGCCACAAAGTCAGACGTCTTCTCCGCCGAGATCAATCCGCGTACCTTCGCTAAGAACTGATCGCCCTCCTGAGCTGATTTGATTCTACCACGTAAACCCAGTTCAAGATGGAGTGGTGCCAGTTGCACTCCTTGATGCCGAACTCTAAACTCGATGCCCATCGCCTCAAGATCTCGAAGTAAATGGTTGTCTATAGATAACGAGCCCACATGCTTCCGACTCAGAGCATCAGCAACGACGTTTCCCTTGCCCGGTGTATACGCGATCGTTAGGTCATAGTTCTTAATCAGTTCTAGCCAACGCCGCTGCCGGAGGTTCAATTCCCACTGGGTGAATAGGTACTTGAGGCTCTTGTGATCCGTAAAGATTTTGCAAGCAACACCATAAAGATAATGCCTCCACAACTTCAGAGCAAACATAATTGCCGCCAATTCCAGATCATGCGTCGGGTAGTTTTTCTCGTGCGGCTTCAGTTGCCTGGAGGCGTACGATATTACCTTGTCCCTCTGCATGAGCACACACCCTAAGCCGAGTCCTGAAGCGTCGCTGTATATCTGAAACTCTTCTACCCCATCTGGAAGTGCAAGAATCGGAGCTGAAACAAGATGCCGCTTAAGTTCCCGAAAGCTGGCTTCGCAGTCATCACTCCATTCGTATACAATCCCTTTCTGAGTAAGGCGAGTCATCGGCGAGGCCAGTTTAGAAAAATCCTTCACAAACCTACGGTAGTATCCCGCTAGGCCCAGAAAGCTTCGAACTTCGCTGGCTGACGTAGGTTGTTTCCAGTCCACCACCACCTCTATTTTCTTCGGGTCTACGGCGACGCCTTCGGCCGAGATGACATGACCAAGGAACGCCACACTGTTCAGCCAGAACTCACACTTGCTGAGCTTAGCGAACAACTGATGGTCTCATAATGTCTGCAGAACGATCTTCAGGTGTTCCTTGTGCTCCGTCTCATTCTTGGAATAGATTAGTATATCGTCTATGAACACGACTACAAACTTATCCACAAACGGCCGAAATACACGGTTCATCAGATCCATGAAAGCTGTAGGGGCATTCGTCAAACCGAACGACATCACGAGGAACTCATAGTGTCTGTAACGGGTTCTGAAAGCAGATTTTTGAATATCCTCTGATTTGATTTTCAACTGGTGATACCCTGACCTGATATCAACTTTAGAGAAAACTGTTGCACCTTGCAGCTGATCAAACAAGTCATCTATTCTTGGCAATGGGTACTGATTCCGCACGGTCGCCTTATTCAGCTCTCGGTAGTCAATACACAACCGCATGGATCAATCCTTCTTTTTTACGAACAGTACCGGAGCGCCCCACGGAGAAACGCTTGGACGAATGTATCCTCGGTCCAAAAGATCTTGCAACTGAACTTTAAGTTCCTTAAGCTCTGCTGGGGCCATGCGATAAGGTGGCTTTGATATCGGTCACAAATCCGGAAAAGTGTCAATGCTGAATTCGATCTCACGATCAGGAGGCATTCCAGGCAGCTCGTATGGGAACACGTCGAGAAAATCTGCAATGACTTCAGCCTGAGCTGCATCTGTACATTCCCGCCGGGTATCTCGAACAGAAGCTAAGTACCCTTCACAGCCCGAATGCAACATACGCCTAGCCGAAATTGCTGATATCACCATTGCCGTCTTCGGTGCAGCGCTGCACGAATAGTAGAAGTCTGCCTCACCGGGTAGACGGAATACGACTCGCTTCTCCGCGCACTCGATTGTTGCATGGCAAGCACCCAACCAGTCCATACCGAGAATAATATCATAATCCTTGATGTCTAGTACAATGACATCTAAGGAAAGCTTCCTTCCTCCGATGCAAATGTAACCATCCCTACAGATCGCATGGGCGGGCATATCGACTCCCGAAGGGGTACTTACGTAAAGGTTCATATTTAAAGGAATAGAAGCTAATTTATGCTCAACAGTAAAATCAGCAGATATGAAACTATGCGTAGCACCTGAATCGAATAAGACTCTAGCGGGCAAATATCTAAAAAGTAAATTACCTGTTACAATAGTATTAGATACAGATGCCTCATCCCGAGTCAGTGCATAGACTCGGCCTTGAGCACCCTGGCGTTGTGGATTGACTGGCAGAGCATTGGCATCACTTGCTGGAGGCCCCTTGTTTTAATTCCCGTTGCTCTGATTTGACTTGCCCTCTCGGCAGTTAAACTGTTTGTGGCCCAGGCGACCACATTTGAAACATCCTTGTACCCGACATTCATTCACTTTATGCCCTGATTTGCCGCACCGGCTGCAGTTCAGTGATTGGGATTGGCCTCTATTATCAGATGTATGCGACCGCTTGTGTGCTCCAGACTCTCCCATTTTATGAGGACATTTATTGTTGTTGGTACGGGGGGTTTGTACCTCGGCCTTTGGGAGCGGGCGCCCAAAGATCCGCTTGCTGTTCAGAGCCGCTTCGTAACATTCCCTGTATGTTTGGCATTTTTGGTTGATGACGTCCCTACGCAAATCATCATTCAAACCCTTCTGAAACCGATAGCACCACGCCTGCTAATTAGGCAAGAAGTGCCCTGCAAACTTAGCTAGTTTAGCGAACACTGAGTCATAATCGTCAACAGACAGACTTCCTTGCACCAGATTACTGAAGTCATCTTTCTTTTGTTGACGCACGGCTCGAGGAATATATTGTTCAATGAAGGCAGATTTGAACATTTCCCAAGTAATTTTGCAGTTGGGATTGGCATCATAAATCCCTTGCTTCGTGGCCTCCCACCAATCATGCGCACGCAGTTCCAGCTGAACCGATGCACAGGCCACTCGCTTGGATCCCCTGATGCCAACCAGGTTGAAGAGTCCTTCCAGCTTAGCAATCCACCCCATCACCATGTCCGATTCGGCTCTTCCGTTGAACGTTGGCGGATGCATTTTAGTGAACTCTGCCGCACGGCAGGAGTTCCTTGCTGGAGGGTGAGTCTCTTCTCACTCGTCTTCTACCGCCACGGCCGGCGGTGTGACAAGCGTCGCTGCGGCTGCCCCGTTGCTTGGTGCCAGGGATGCAATCAGTTGCATCATTGTATCCATTTGCTTCTGTTGAGAAGCAAACTGTGCTTGTATGTTAGCTTGTTGGGTAACAGCTTGTTGTTGCTGCGCCTCCATGAGGTGCATAAGCCGTTCCGCCATACCGGTTGAACCCGCTCCCCCGGATTCTCCAAAGCTTGCTGGATCGCTCTGAATGGGTTGAGCACTGCTGGCAGTTGCAGCGTTCTTCTTTGCCATGTCTACAAAAGAGAGTAGCTTGTTAACACTCCCAAAAATGATAGATTTGTATCTATGGGCTCATTGTATAGGCGACTCATCTCATGCAGCGGACGCCGAATGCAACTCAATTGAGAGGCGCATCAAACTCCTATATAATCTTTTGAAATCCCATGGAAGTAAAGCCTAGGCACTGATACCAATATGTCATGCCCCGATCCCGAAAGGGTCAATCATCCTCGCTGGATCCTTCACGGAACCGATTCGTCCTCGCTGGGGCGTGATGCCGTACGAGCCTGGAGTTGCGCTCGTACAAGGTAAGAACTTGCAGTTATAGGAACCCATTTTGAAACACAATTTAGAAAACACATTCACAGAGATTTGAACACAAGTGCAGGAAGAAACATACTTTTTCATTGATAATTCAGAGTAATTTATATAGAGTTTACATTGATGCGCCTCTCGGCTACTTGATTTGCATTACAAAAAGATAACTCAAAAGACAGGGCGCGCTCCATCAGATAGTCCACGTCGTTCATACTTTATGCCCATTTATAGGTTGAAAGTCCAAGCATCCAAAATGATCTGACTCCAACTATACTTCAAAATAGAGGTGCTCCTAACGCCTTCTCGTCTATCCACTAGCGTTACACCGTCTGAGTGCCTGAAATAGTTGCCCACAACGTGGGTCAGTACTCAACTTGTATTGGTGAGCGGGATGAACCCACTCGACTAAATCGACACTAGCTTATTAGGGTCGAGCATGCATTAAGATGACTTCTATAAAGAAGCAAGTAAATTCAATTCATATCAGTTGCATGTTTTGATAGGAATGAAAATAACATTGAATCAAACCAGTGCATCGATTGCTTACTCAACCGATGCACGCCTTCCCTGCAACGAAACACAAGTATACTTACCATCTGCACAAGACAATAAATTAGCATGTGTTCTATTCTATGCGGTCATTGGTGTGATCGACACCTTAGGGACATATTTCAAGCATTAGCGGCGCGCCCTATCAGCCCGGGTAGCAAGCCCGGGTAGTAAGCCCTGCTGGCGGTCCCGCAATGCATCGTGACGAGCACGAATCAAATATTTCCCTCCGGATCGATACGGTTCCAGTGCCCCGGAAAGCCGTTTCGTGGAAATGCCAAACCTTGTTCACAAGTTGTCCCAGACCATGCAAATGCATGAATAATTCATATTATCATACAATGCATCGAAATAAACATGGAAGTAAAGCAGCAATATATATCTCATGCAACAGTTCATATTTTCTCAATGCGGTGTTCCGATTTTGGTATCCCATAGGTCTAAACTCCGTTCGAGGCACTAGGCTGCCACCAACAACCAATTCCCTTCATAAACAACTCAAATTATAAGGTGTGCAAGCATATAGTAAATTAGTCTACAAATCCCATATTTCTTTCTTAATGGCTGGCATGCATTGTGGCAAGGATTTCCTAGGCGTCCAATCGGGCATCATCAAGTGAACGTTTGAAACATTAGAGATGTGGGCATGAAGAAGTAGGAAAGAAGGGTCCAAACCACTCACTGGTTAAGGAAAAAGGTAGCTGAAACACGAATCCCACCTAGCGACGATCAAACGTCAGTTACGCGGACCTGCACAGTACGAGCACCAATTAGAATTCTTGCCTATCCTTCCTTGCCGAACTCCCCAAGAATCAAAGCTCCAAACGATAAAACCAGCAGTGAAAACCAAGCAAATCGAAAGCAACACCAAATCAAAATCCCAAAGCAGAAATCAAGAAAACCAAGCAACCAAACACGAAAACTATTGGACTCGTTTCAATAGAGGCCTTTCAATGAGTTGGAAAGGATCATCGCATTTCGTCCCTGGTAAGAAGATGCCGAAGATCTAAGCTACGACTCAGACGGACTAGCCACAAGCCCAATTACGTAGTGCACATCCCGATCGGATCGGGATTTGAGGCACTACATATTCGACATCCAATTCTTTATCGACTTAGAGCCCGATTAGTAGTGCGTTATACTCTGCCACATTATTAGAGCAGGGTTCGCTAAGAGAATATGCTCGATAGATAACGAGTTTATCAGGAGTGACCACGATAATTCCTACTCCTGAAACCACATTTCCCCTGGGGCCAGTTCTGGAGGCACCATCGAAGAATAGCTGCCATGTATCACCTTCTATTACGGAATTATATTCTGCAACTTCGTCGGGAATGTCCTCGTATAGTTTGGAAGTTTCCGGAATCGGATGAGCAGCTAAGAAATTAGCCAATGCTTGGCCTTTGATGGACTTCTGAAGGACATACACCATATCATACGGTGTTAATAACATCGTCCAAGTCACGAGTCAGGAATTAAGAACGCTCGGCTTGTTCATCAATACCCGAAGAGGATTGATTCTGGAGATGATATGAATCGATTGGCCCGTCACATAATGTTGCTTCTTTTGAATGGCAAAAATTAGGGCCAAGCATTCTTTTTCCACTAGATTGTACCGGTGTTCAGCTCCGACCATCATCCTGCTTAAATAGTAGATAGCCTGTTCATGACCTTCATTGTTCTTCTGTGCGAGGAGGGCCCCTAGAGAATGATCCATTGCTCGAACATACAGCAAAAATGGTCTTCCTATGACGGGAGGCACCAAAACTGGAGGATTGGTGACGTAGCGTTTGATATCATTAAATGCTTGCTGATAGGCTTCGTCCCATATGAAGGACACACCTTTCTTCATCAGGCGAGAAAAAGGCTGACATCTCCCAGAGAGGTTGGATATGAATCTCTTGATATAAGCCAGACGACCTTGAAATCCCTTGAGTTTCCTCAGATTACGGGGTGGTCGCATTTCTAAGATGGCCTTTACTTTATTAGGGTCCACTTGAATGCCTTTAGCGGTAATGACAAATCCCAGGAATTTGCCACTTGATATCCCAAGAAAGGACTTTGTAGGATTTATTTTGAGTTGATGTTGGCGCATCAACTTGAATACTATCTTCAAGTCTTGGATGTAATTATCCCTGAGGCAACTTTTGACAGCAATATCATCTATATAATATTCTACTGTTTTGCGTAAATGCTCATGGAATATATTACTCATAGCTCGTTGGTACGTAGTCCCGGCATTCTTTAGTCCGAATGGCATGACCGTATAGCAATATACTCCCAATAGGGTCCGAAAGGCAGTATGCTTCTCATTTTCAAGATGCATCTTGATTTGGTTGTATCCTGAAAATCCATCCATGAAAGACATGCGCTCAAAACTGCACGTATTATCGATTATGACGTCTGTAGTGGGAAAAAGGAACTCATCTTTGGGACAGGCTGCATTCAGATATCAAAAATTGATGCAAATATGCACTTTCCTACTTTTCTTTATGACTGGGACAACATTGGCGACCCAGTCAGGATGTTGTTCTTCACGGATGAACCCACAGGCTATCAGCTTCCTGATTTCAGCTTCGATAGCATCCATCATATCCGGATGAAACCGACATTGATGTTCCTTCACAGGCTTCGAATTTGGCAATATGTTGAGCTTATGGGTAGCCACTTTTGGATCAAGTCCTGGCATATACTCATAATTCCACGCAAAGACATCGATATATTCTTTTATCAGCTGGGTCATTTCTTCCCTTTCTTCTTCGGAAAGATTGTTACTGATAAATATCGGCTTTGGTAAAAGTTTATCCCCAACATCGATTTGAATAACTTTATCATCAGTGGGCGGTTCTTTCTGCTCGAATCGGAGTTCCCATTGTGTATCCATTTGCTGAGCCCAAGAGTCATTCTCAAACGGTTCAGATTCTTGTTCGTCTGCTTCGAGAGGATCTGTCAATACCTTATTTACTGATAATGCTCGTTCGAGATCATCATATGAGCTGGAAGACGATGAGCCATCTTGAGAAGAGGAAAAGATATCCTCACTTGACTCAGAAGTTGCAAAGGAAGTGGTATACCCTAACCCAAAATGAGTTTGTTGACAGTAGGGATTACCATGCAACGGCATTCGCCTGCCATTTCTATAGTTGAGGCCTGGTTTTGACTTCAGATCATAACCCATACTATGCATAATCTTCAAAGCTTGTAGGCTATATCTGTGAACTTGTATTCTCCCAGCATCGAATTCGTGAGAGTCTTCTTGTATAGTCGGTCTGCTGCGCATGCGACCGAAGACTATTGGATGCTGATTGCTGCGAGTAGGTGGGATAATAAAGATAGAATCTTCATATGGCCCGTTGTTTCAGATAATAAACGGAAAAGATGATATGTGGAAAATGAGGTCTTATACGAAAACACGTCCTTCTTTTATGTTTACAAACAAGATTATACAATTTAATCTTATACGAGGATGACTAAGTACAATTTATTTAATCTGGGTAAATATTGCTATAGGTGTCTGATCTGCAGTCGATCATTTTAGCCCTTGGAACACACGATGTTGAAGAAGTGCCGTGGAAGACAGAAAGCAGCTTCGCAGGTTGCTAAAGAGGGTGGATACCCGATGCTAAAGTCGTCGATCCCTTCTCTTTGCCTGAGCTCTGGATTCTTCTCTCTCTCTCTTGACCGTTTGACCTTCAATTTCTTCGACCTTTAATTTCTTCGACCTTCAATTTCTTCGACCTATTTTTCGACCTTTTCCTCTGTTGATATAGGTCTCTATTTATAGAGTTTTGGTGACAGTGACCACTCAGTCGGTATAGAAACCGAGTAGTGAAAAGTACAGCACCCTTTTACACGATGGTTTAAAATAACCAATGCCTGTGTATAGATGACCTTTTGAGTGAGCATGTGATACGTGTCCAAATAAGGGACAAACGCGTATATCTGCTGTGAAGACCACGGCGTAGAAGCCACATAGATAGTTATCCCTTGTGTAGAAGAGGTTGGCGTAGAAGCCAATAACTGTCACCTTGGCATAGAAGCCAAGTAGGCATAGAAGCCGAGTAGGCGTAAAATCCAAGTAGGCATAGAAGCCGAGTAGGCATAGAAGCCGAGTAGGCGTAGAAGCCGAGTGGTCATAGAGGCCGAGTGGGCATAGAAGCCGAGCAGGCGTAGAAGCCGAGATGATGTGGACGTTTTAGCCGGAATTATGGTTCTTGGAGATATAATCAAATCTCTTACATTAAATGCAGAGATCTGCCCCCATCCTGCACATTAAATGCAGTGGCTTATCTTTAAGATTTTCCATCATTCTGCGCATTAAATGCAGATACACGCCTCGAATTCTGTACGAAGAGTAACTGCTGATGTTGGCGGTCTGTTTGCCTTTTGCGGAGCGTAAGAAGCTCATGCCTGCATGTGTAAAACTGGGCAACGTATTCCCTTATATGCGTAAGAGTGGTTTACGCAAAGGGGATGCCACTAAATGACAGTTCGGTAACATTTAATCAAATCCCCAGCATTAAATGTGGAGATCCGCCATTATCCTGTACATTAAATACAGAGGCGTATTTTGAAGGCCTGCCACCCTTCTGTGCATCAAGTACAGAGACATGCCTTGGGCATCTGTCAGTATTCGGCACTTTAAGTGCAGAGACGTGCCTCGAGAAACTGTTACCGCTCTGCGCATTAAATGCAGAGACGTGCCTCGAGCCCTGTACGAAGTGCAGCCTTTGACGTGGCAGGCTGTTTGCCTTCTGCGGAGCGTAAACAACTTACATCTGCCTGTGTAAAACTAGGTAGCATATTCCTTCGTATGTGTAAAAGTGGTTTACATAAAGAAAATGCCAGTAAATGCCAGCCTGGATTGCAGTGTCGCGCCATCATTATACCCGTCACCTGGGTAGTCATTTAGTACTCTTTGTCAGGAGTCCAGACGTCAGGTTCATTGCATGATCTGACAGGTTCATTTCGAAGAATATGAAGCATTCCTCGTACACTTCAATGCTGCATTGAAAGCGGATGAGTTTTACGCCATAAAGGCGATGAAGCACCCTGTTTACGCTGACGCAGCCTGGACATACTGCATTACGCGGATGGTCCTTGAGCCTATATTTTTATGCTGTGCTCAGCGGAAAAGCTCTATTGCACGTTTGATGGCTCTAAGGTCCTCTGTTTACGCTGCCTTGTATCAACATGCTGCGTATAGCTATCTAGCATATTTTTCATGCTTCTACAAGACCCCCTTCAAAGCTTTTAAATTCCTCATAATTTGAAACATTTTGAATGAAGCATGAACCGTTCCTCGTAACTCGAAACGCTCTGAATGGAGCCTGAAATGGTCAAGCCTGACACGATCTTTCATGGCTGACTTTATGGCGGAGTTATTGGGGATCGGTGTGATCTCTTTAGCCTATAAAAAGGCTGAGGAGTTGTCCTGTCTTTCCACACTTCCTTCACCACACAGAGATGATGGCCAGAGTTCGTCGGGTTGACTTGAGGAAGAAGGTGACCATGTTCTTCCAGCATGTAAGGAGCCAAAAAAGATGACATCTTCAAGCAAATGTCCTCTGCAACGATGGATCATTGAAGGATATCATAGCCTCCTTTGCTTGGGATAATCAGCAACTTTGTATGGTGGTTCTTCGGGAGAGAGGAAGGGTCGTATTTCGCCATGCAGCTTGCAAGCGGTGCCTTCTCCCATTACCTCCCTGGACAAGAGCAGATAGACTAGCTCTGTCCGAGATTGAATTGGGTGAAATATCTCAACTCAATCTGTCACGGCGCTGGATGTAAGAAAGCAGATTTACTCTGATTTTCTTCTGTTGGAGGATGGGTCTATGCCCAGTTTTGTATCCTCCCGCCGTTGACCAATATGTCAGTCAGTTTGTGGTTACTGACTGACTGCTGGAGAAGATGGATAAAGAATTTCGCCAATGCGAGAACCTGGCAGAACATATTCTGGGCGCGATCTTCAAACGACGATAAGGAAGTCCTTTGTAGACGGGATTTCTCTCATATGTAATCATGAAAATGAAGAAAACCCTTGTAGACTGGATTTCCCTAATGTAATCATGCTTTTAATTTTAATAAAATCGTCTTTCTTCTTTGCATATGATCATCTTTCCATACTTTGCTGTGAAGTCTGAATATGTGTAGCTTCGACACGTCTGATTCTTTATGCCGACTCTGTATAGAAAGAGCGCTAGGTCCTGTCCTGTCTTTTACGCATAACTAAGGATGTGCAGAAAGCCGCTTTAGTAGTCGAGTGTTCGAACTGTCCTGCTGTTTGGAACCGCGTAGAATTCTGAACTATTTTTTACTTCTGATAAACAAAATTTTTGTTCAGACTGTCGTCTTCAAGAGTGATTTCTCGAAAATACCTTGGAACCGGGCGAGAACTGGTTGTCAAAAACTAAGTCGCCATCTTGTACTGCAGACGAAATATTCAGACTGGATTCTGGATGAACTTTGAATCGACCCATGAAGAAGAGTAATTTTTAATGTTGAACTCTGTACGCTTCGGGTACTTGGGGTATCTTGAGGTCAAGAAGGAGTATCTTCTATGTGAACTCCTGCAATTGACCGCCTTGAAAATCGTTCAGATGTACGCGCACTCTGGCCTGCGTATCTTTCAGATGTGCGAAAAGTCATAGAGCGTGAAATCATAAGTTTGCAGCCTATGAGCGTAAACTAAACGCCACCGAGCGTGAAATCATAGACTTGTAGTTCCTGAGCGTGAAGTCGTAGGTTTGTAGTCTCTCGAGCATAAAAGCTACCGAGCACAAAGGCATCCGGGTGTAAAACCATAGATTTATAGCCTGTGAACGTAAAATCGTAGATTTGTAGTCGTCGAGCGTAGAAAGCTCCTTGGCACAGAACTGTAGATTTGCAGCCTGTGAAAATGAAATCTTTCGAGCGTGAAGTTGTGGATCTGTTGCCTCTAAGCGTAAACTAAATGCCACCGGGCGTGAGATCATAGATTTGTAGCCGCTGAGCGTGAAGTCGTAGGTTTGTAGCCTCTCGAGCATAAAAGCTACCGAGCACAAAGACATCCGGGCGTAAACCCATAGACTTATAGCCTATGAGCGTAAAACCGTAGATCTGTAGCTGTCGAGCGTAGAAAGCTCCTTAGCATAAAAACCACAAATCTGCTTTGCGCGAAAACTTTTCGAATTCGCTGACTGTCCGCCTTCTCTGAGTAATAGGCTGACGTAGTACCCAATCATAACCGAATATTAATTAGGAGATTTGGTTCAGGATTTGAGGAGTCCATCCGAACTCTATATATACCCCAAGTTTTTGAGAGAAAAACTTTTTATCCGTCTTCTGTGAAAGAAAGCCTTCGACTGTTCGAGTTCTTCTTCGTTCCTTCTCCGAGATTTCAAAGTTTCCCGTAATGGCCTCGAAACAAGTCCCCTCCACTAAGGGAAAGAAGGTTGATTCTTCTTCTCGTTCTTCCTCTCAAGAGAGAGTGTCTTCGGTCGGGCAAGGCAAACTTCATTCTGAGCGAAGTATCCCGCCGACGAGCAGTGCACCCGGCCTTAAAGGTAGAGCTTTTAGGACGAAAAAGAACGACTAAAAATCCTTCGCACACGTTGTACGTGACCGCGCTAGGTCATCTTCTATGCTGATAGCCTCTTTGAGGAAGATGATGCACAGAGACATTTCATCTTTTATGCCCATATTTCTAATGTGTCAGCGCAAAAACTCCATATTTTCGCAGTCTGGCGTAAAAGCTTTGACTGTCGAAAGTTGGTGTATAAAATTTGAGTGTTACGCTTCTGGATGAAGATTCTGGCGTAATACCTCAACTTTACCAGTCTGGCGTAAAGCACAGACTGTATATTGCCAGCCTTGAACTTTACGTTTTTGGGAAATAGATTCCAGCGTAATGGTCAAGTTTTTACGGTCTTGGCCTAAAGCACATACTGTTGATTTTTGGCGTATGCTGCAAGATCTGTAATGTCTAGTTATAGGAACTGACGTGTTTTTCTTGCACTTCTGCAGTTAACTTGCATGTGTCTCCGCTAGCCGATGTGATGGGTTCTGCCGCCGGGATGCTGCACTCCAACTATCTGGAGGATCTGTCACACGTGACATTTCTTATCTCCGGGCCCCAGTATCCCGAGGGAAGGAAAATTTTGATATCTGCTCAGGGCGAGCGAACGCTGCTGAACTTGATCAACGGAGAGCCCCTGACGTATATAGACGGGGACCAGTACCTAAAGCCGGCTTTCCTCTTCGGGGACATGATTGACAAGCAGTCCCAGACGAAGCCCAAGAGAGAACTCTGGGTTTTCCCTGCCGAGAGCTTGGTTTTGTATCTGCCCAAGATGCCGAGAGATTATCCCATCTCAGCTTTCTTTCATGCTACACATCCCAGGCGAATATCATGGACGCTGACTCCCAATCTTCACGGCAGGCCGAAAAAGATCTTTCATCTGAAAGGAGCTGACCAGGGGTCGTTTGTCAGCCGCCCTTCCGGCTCTGTGACGATGTTCAGGGGACTGTACCTGGGCAGTGTCCCGAGTGAAGACAGCTTAGTGATCCAGCCGGTCCAATTATCGACCTTCTACAATAATTTTATGGGGCACGGGGGAGTATACCCCAAGGTGAACCCTCGGTACGGTGGGTGGATCACCCCTACAAATCTTTGATGGGCTCGCTTAGTTGATTGGGCCCTGATGCATTTTTAGACCGAGTTGGAGAGCATTGGTCTGTTTGTAGCTGTGAGTGCCACCAGTGTTGGGTTACCTCCTAACCCCAACCTGTTCCTGGCACTGATGTAGCGATATATTTCGCTCACCAAGACTTTTGCCACTCCACTGGCGGAGTTAGGATTGGCCCTTCATGAGATGGCAGAGATCTCGAGACTGCCAATAGGGGATACTCCGTATGAAGAGTATGTTCCTATGAACCGGGAGCTGGGGGATTCAGACTCTCGAGTAGTGGAAGTGTACCAGGAGCTGATGTGCCACTAACTCGCTTGCACCACTTTTTATGGTGAGCCCTCAGATTTGGCTCACATCAATAAATGGACGTCCTACCTCTTCTTTCACCAGTCCAGGACTGCTAAGCCGGAGAAGGTATTGGAGGGCAAGGATCTGCCTGTGAATCCACTGAGCGCGCTTAATACTCAGGTAGTCGACGATCTCATGGTAGACGCTGGGGCTCCGGATTTGATCCTCGACGAAGGGGTAGGACAGTATCCTGTAGGCACTAAGGCCTATAGTTATTTGAGGCGCTGCCGCAGGCCTCTGTCCAGGGAAGCTCAACTGGCTGGCTTCCTCTCTATATGGCTGCGCCGACTGGTGGTACCTGGTATCGCATCTGCTGACCGCATTCACCGCAATAAGCTATGGCCTGTAGTGCATCTGGTATTTAGGGCAAGACTGGGCTTGCTCCCTGCCATGGTGTGCCGCATTCAAGCTGGCCTGAGGGCCATGACTGACGGGCTGCTCGTCGATAAAACTCGGCGTGATAGCTTTCCCAGGGTAGAATTACCATACCTGTATCTGATGGGATGGTTAATTCATCATAACCCCAGGGTTATGTCTCCCGGCTTCGGCAGCAGTTCGGGGGCTAGTTTCTTGTTAAACTACCAGAAATCTTCCTGGAATGTGACTACGGTTCTAGACTGTCGGCGGGTGCTGGGCTTCAGTCACAGCTAGAAGCTCTTCTGTACTGTTCCCTCTGTACATCGCAATCAATCGGGGATTAGGCTTGAGGATTCAGGTAGAAAGAAGACCAATCTTTCTCCTGAAGCTTTTAATTGGTTGGTCTGCATTAGACCTTCCTATTTACTGTACAGGAGTGAAGACCATTGCTTCTTAGAGCCCTACCTGCCTAGTCGGTTTGCCAGGCAGTTTGGGTATGATCAGTTGTACGTGGGCAACGCCGTCACCAGCTTCCGGTCTAGGGGTGGACTCATTGATGGAGCGAGAGGCTGGCGATACTTCCTCGTGGGTTGCACTGGAGCAATTTTTATCGTGTCGGTCATTACACTCTCCACGGAGCTACGCATTCTGCACTCGTATGCCAGTTCTATGTGGCAACGAACACCTTTCATCGCGATTTTGATATGCATGGAAGTTTTAGGGTGCCCTCTTCCAAGTCTGGAGGAAGAGTGGAAGTTCTCTCGGTTTCTTCCAATGAGGGTGAGGAGTCGGTAACTCCAGATGAGCCTCTGTTGGCGGTATCGAGAGGTGAAGTACCTCTGCCTGCAGGGCCTTTGGTAATATTCGGGAAGCGAAGGGCTCCTACTCCGAAGGAGACTTTCCCTCGCAAGAGGAAGAAGAAGATAAATCATCCTCTTCGGATTCCTGGGATTGAGGCTCCTGGAAGTGAGCCTGCATCTCCCCATGTTGGGGATGATTCTTTGATTGGAGGTTCCTCGCCTTTTAGAGAGGGACCCTCTAATATTCCGGCCGGTGGTGCCGGAGAATCTCTGCTGGAGGCCGTCGTCGCTGCTACTGCTTCAGGTAGTGGAACAAGATCACCTTCGGGGCCGAGCCAAATGAGGATATCTTTATCCGGATCAGCATTGGGAGAGACCCCTATCGTGCCTGTCAGTGCACCTAGCGAGATTCCAGCCGATGAGCCTCGGTTGGACTTTGACGAGGATCTGGAAGACTATTTGCCAGCGTCAGTTAGCAGACCCCTTTCTCCAGGTATGACATCTTGCTTAGCATCGTTAAGAAATAATTTAGCTATACAGGCCGCAGATGCGACATATATGCTGTCGGCCATGGGTAAATGTCGTCTTCACGCCTCTTTTTAGAAAAGTTACCATCATTTCGATACTAACTTCCTTTCGTCCTCTTTTCAGGGGAAGACCTCTTCGGGGAGGCCAGTGTAGATGCGTCCTTTGGCTCTATGTCAGGTCCTGGCGGCGACACGGAGGTGGCTGATTTTGAAGAGGAAACATCTTCGGGTGCCGGCTCGCCTGTCGACGAGATTTCGATATCTCAAGAGGAGGACGAGCCTATCATTGTGACAATGCCTCCTTTAAGTATGCTGGTATCTTCGTCCGGTGTTGGCGCTTCTTCTTTCGTTACACCACCTGTTGAGGCGACGGCCGTGGCGACATCGTCTGCTGTTATTCTTGGAGGTGGACTCGCCAACATCGAGGCCACTCCCGGCGTCCAATCGGATCTAGCTGTGCTGATCGAGCAGTACACTGGTATCTTCTACACCACTTTGAAAATATTAATATCAAGGGTGTTGGCGAAGAATCTGAGCTTTACGTCGCTGAAGAGGTCCTCCCGGTCCGCGATAGTGCTGATCCGAGAATTCGACGACACTGGGCTAGCTGAAACGCTGGAGGAGATTGTTCATGGTTTGGAGCAACCCATTAACGAATACTTGCAGCTAGCTAGAGACAATATTGAAGATCTGGTCCAGGCTAGATACGACTCCATGACTGTGCAGCTTGCCGAACAGATGGCAGGCGTAAATAAATCCATCTAGACACATCAACAGGAGATGGATGAAGGAAAAGTCGTCCTGGAGGAGGCCATTGCTCTTTAAATGAAGTGCCAGACCGAGCATGAAGGGAATGTAGCGAGGGTCCGCAGGCGGGAAACAAAACTCGCTCAGGCAAAGGAGTGGGCTTCTCAATTGTCGGAATCTCTAGTTGTGGCGGATCGCCGATTGGGCGTAGCACAACAGAACTTGGCGCGTGCAGGATTCGCCTGTGCTGGTTTTCTTCAGGCTTGAGCTAACTGTCACTCATGAGCAATGATGAGGTACGACTGGAGCGTGCTCGCACTGATGTCTTGGATTCCAGGACTGAGAGGATGACCGCACTGGCGCGTCAACTTCGCGACCTGACTGCTCCCCCAAAATGATGTACTTTTGCTTTTGCTTTTTAATGTACTTTTGCTCCTTTTTGGAAATAATAAAGAGGCTTTCATCTGACTTTGTGGACCCATCATTTTGGAATATAAATGACAGGTTTGGGTGAGAGTGATATCAGAGGTAATATGGACGTGATATACTCTCGGTAAGTTTTAGCAGGATATATCTATTCAGAGATTATATGGACATGATAGAAATATGCTTTTTAGCTAAAATTTGTACACAAGACACTATCAGAGGTAGTATGGATGTGATAGGTCTTGAAGTTCCAAATTAGTTAAACATATCTATTCAGAGGTTATATGGACATGATAGAATACGATCCAACTAGTTTTGTTTTGGATGTAGTTTTGTCAGAATGAGGTTTTCGCCATATTCTACTTGAGTAGAGGAGGTTAAGCATAGTACCTTTTCAGGAATTTGCCATTGATGGGAGCCATTAACAGGTCTCCATTAGGTTGGGCCAACCTGTAAGCGCCGTTTGAGAACGTCATCTCGATCACATAAGGGCCTTCCCATTTGGGCTGGAATTTGCCTTTACTTCTGTGAGTAAGAATGATCGACCTTCTTACGGCTAAAACTAGCTCACCGACTTTGAACACTCTTTCCTTTACTTTTTGATTAAAAGCTCTGAAAATGCGTGCTTGGTAGAGCGCGATGCGCTGTTGAGCATGGAGGCGTTTCTCGTCTAATCCTTCTAGCTCTTGAAGCCTTAACAGGTCATTCTTTTCTTGAGTCAACTCATTAGCCACGGCTATCCTGAGTGACGGAATTTGGATCTCGATGGGGAGAACCGCTTCGCTCCCGTAGACTAATAAGAATGGTGTACAACCTGTTGGTGCCCGTACCGTTGTGCGGTATTCCCAGAGACATCCTCCCAGCTTCTCATTCCAATCCCTTTTGTTCGAATAGACGAACTTCTTCAAGAGCTTGATAATGGTTTTGTTGAAAGCTTCCGCCAAACCATTAGCAGCAGGATTATATGCCGTAGAGGCGACATTTTGTATCCAATTTTTATCACAAAATCGATGAAACGCTTGGCTGACAAATTAAGGCCCATTGTCATGGATTATCCTTCGGGATATCCCGAAGCGGTAAATGACTTGATATTTGATGAAGCTGATCACATTAGATGCCTTCACCTCAGCCAGAGGGATCGCCTCTGGCCATTTGGAGAAGTAATCCATGATGGCCAGTATGAATCGGTGACCTCTGAAAGAAGACGGGTAAATAGGACGAATGATATCCATACCCCATGGTTCGAAAGGCCAGGACGCCACCGTAGGATGTAGATATTCGGGAGGTTGATGGATAAAGTCTGCATAGACCTGACAGGCTCTGCATTGTCTTGCACACTTTATTGCATCTGTGATCATAGTAGGCCAGTAATAGCCCATTCTCCTGATGCGACCCTGTAGCTTAGGACCAGGTTGATGCACTCCGCATATGCCATCGTGGGCTTCACGGATAATCCGATATGCTTCATCACCAGAGAGACATCGTAATAATAGTCCGTTATAAGACCAGCGATATAGACATTGTGACGATGCGTCGAAATAGAAGCGTAATGATCATCTTTTGACAGATACTGCTTCTTTAGGATTTTCTGGCAAGATTCTGTATGCTACGAAATCTATAAAGGGAGCTCTCCAGTCACTCCTGGGAGTATCTGTGTCCACCGCGTAGCTGCGTTCTATGTGAAAGTTATTTTTCACACAGAATAAATCTCTGTTAAGAAGGATTACCGAATTCTGCCTTCTTATAGGGGTAGCTAAATCTGCAGCTAGACTGGCTAGGGCATCAGCTTCCAGATTCTGAGTCAAGGCACATATTCCAGAAAGAATCCCTTGAATGTCATGGCTATCTCGGCCGTTGCTTGGTGATAGGGGATGAGGTCTGGATTCCGGACTTTATATATTCCTCTGACTTGATTGACGATCAGCAAAGAATCATCGAAAGCTTCCAAAGATTCGACGCCCAATTCTTTAGCGACTTGGAGGCTGATTAGTAGAGCGTTGTACTCCGCCATATTGTTGGAACAGGGCTCGCTAAGAGAATATGCTCGGTAGATGACGAGCTTATCAGGAGTAACCAGGATAATTTCTACTTCCGAAACCACGTTTCCCCTGGGACCAGTTCTGGAGGCACCATCGAAGAACAGTTGCCATGTATCACTTTCCATTGCTGAATTACATTCTGCAACTTCGTCGGGAATGTCCTCATACAGTTTGGACGCCTTCAGGATTGGATGAGCAGCTAGGAAATCAGCCAATGCTTGGCCTTTGACGGACTTCTGAGGGACGTACACCATGTCATACGGTGTTAATAACATCGCCCAAGTCGTAAGTCAGGAATTAAGAACACTTGGCTTGTTCATCAGTACCCGAAGAGGATTGATCCTGGCGATGATGTGAATGGTTTGGCCTGTGACATAGTGTCACATTTTCTGAACATCAGAGCCAAGCATTCTTTCTCCACCGGATTGTACCGGTGTTCGGCTCCCACCATCGTCCTGCTGAGGTAGTAGATAGCCTGCTCGTGACCCATCTCATTCTTTTGTGCGAGAAGAGCTCCCAGAGAATGATCCATCGCTCGAACATACAGCACGAATGGTCTTCCTATGACAGGAGGCACTAGAACTGGCGGACTAGTGAGGTTGCGCTTGATATCACCGAACGCTTGCTGACAGACTTTGTCCCATACGAAGGATACACCTTTCTTCATGAGACGAGAAAATGGCTGACATCTCCCAGAGAGGTTGGATATGAATCTCTGGATATAAGCCAGACGACCTTGAAATCTCCTGAGTTCCCTCAGATTGTGGGGCGGTCGCATTTCTAAGATGTCCTTGACTTTATTAGGGTCCACTTGAATGTCTTTGGCGGTTATGACAAATCCCATAAATTTGCCACTGGATACCCCCAGAAAGGACTTTATAGGATTCATTTTGAGTTGATGTTGGCACATCAAGTCAAATACTGTCTTCAAGTCTTGGATGTGATTATTCTTGAGGCAGCTTTTGACAGCTACATCGTCCACGTAACACTCCACTGTCTTGCGTAAATGCTCATGGAATATGTTACTCATAGCCCGTTGGTACGTAGCCCCGACATTCTTCAATCTGAATGGCATGACCGTATAGCAATATACCCCCAATGGTGTCCGGAAGGCAGTATGCTTCTCGTCTTTAGGATGCATCTTGATTTGATTTATCCTGAAAATTCGTTCATGAAAGACATACGTTCAAAGCCGTATGTATTGTCAATCATGACGTCTGTGATGGGAAGAGGAAACTCATCCTTCGAGCAGGCTACGTTCAGATCTCGGTAATCGATGCAGACTCGTACTTTCCCATTTTTTTCATGACGGGGACAACATTGGCGACCCAGTCGGGATGTTGTTCTTCACGAATGAAGCTGCAGGCTATCAACTTCTTGATTTCAGCTTCAATGGCGTCCATCATATCCGGGTAGAACCGGCATTGGTGCTGCTTCACAGGCTTCGAATCGGGCAATATATTAAGCTTATGAGTAGCCACCTTTGGATCAAGGCTTGGCATGTCCTCATAATTCCATACAAAGACGTCGATATATTCTTTTATTAGCTGGATAACTTCTTCCCTTTCTGCTTCGGAAAGATTATTACTGATAAATATCGGCTTTGGCGAAAGTTCATCCCCAACGTCAATCTGGATAACTTTATCTTCAGTGGGATGTTCTCTCTGCTCGAAGCGAAACTCTCATTGTGTATCCATTTGCTGAGCCCAAGCGTCATTCTCAAACAATTCAGATTCTTGTTCGTCTGATTTGAAGGAATCTGTCACTACCATATTTACTGGTAATGTTCGCTCGAGAGCATGAGATAAGTCGGAGGGCGCTGAGCCGTTTTTAGAGGAGGAAAAGATATCCTCGTTTGACTCAGGAGTTGCGAGGGAGGTGGTATACCCTAACCCGAAATGAGTTGTTGATAGTAGGGATCGCCGTGCAGCGGCATTCGTCTGTCTTTCCCTTAGTTGAGACCCGGTTCCAGCTTCAAATTATAACACATATTTTGCATGATCTTCAGAGCTTGCGGGTTGTATCTGTGAACCTGCATTTTATCGGCATCATCGTCGGAAGAATCCTCTTGCACAGTCGGTTCATTGCGCATGCGACCGAAGACTATTGGATGCTGACTGCTGCAAGTAGGTGGGACAATGAAGATAGAATCCTCATGCGGTCCATATGTCGTGGTGACATTGGATGATGATGCCACTTCCCATATATACGGATGATAAGAATCTATAGCTTCCAAGAATTTTTGCACTATAGGTTCTATATCGTCGTAGGGGGAGGATTTTGGATTTGGAATTTGGGCGTCAATATACTAGAAAAGAGGATGTTTATTATCATCTGAAACTCTGTTCCCGGTTGCGTTTATATCACTCGGCTGCCTGTTGCGCCGGAGGTTGATGACCAATGGTGGAGGCTTCTGGTTTAAAGTGATCACTAGAGGATCACCCCCTTTTCCTGACCTGGTTTCGTTCAGGTGGATAGTCCTAGGCTCTATGACTTTTAGATGAGTAGTCCGTCCTTTGACCTTGATTGACAGAGGTTGCTTGGTGAAGGGTTCTTCTGGCTCCCGGTGGGATTCCTTCTTTGCTTCGGTTGACGCCTCTTCCGTACAGTCTTGAGAGTACAACACGGCATCAGAGTAGTAGGATTCTATTCCTTTGAACGGGTTCAGGTCAGCAATCTTCGTTTGTACTGTTCCTCGGGCGTCTACATATTTGAAGCATTGATGTAGAGTCGAAGGAACGATGTTGTGGTCGTGGATCCAAGGTCTACCCAGCAGAATGTTGTAGGACACCTCTGAATCGATGACGTAACATGTAGCCACCGATCTGAGCTTGCCAATTTGGATCCTCAGGCAAATTTTCTCCAACGGCTTACTTCTTCCGGCGTTGAAACCCACGATCGTAGTGGTGGTGTAAGCCAATTCGCTGGTAGGAATCCTCAGCGGTCTGAGCAGACTATGAGGAATGATGCTAATTGATGATCCCGGATCTATGTGAATCCGGTCGACCTCCATGGATCCGACGTACCCGGTGTAATAGAGGGGTCTGTCATGCCTGTTATATTTTAACAGCATGTCATCTTGAGTGAAAGTGATGTTTGGGACCACCTTCATCACACTGTGGCATTGAGGACACGCCACAGGTTCTTCTTCAGGGGACTTGAGCTGGGTCAAGTATGCATCTGCCTGCATCAATGCTTCACTCAGGGCTTGACGAGTGTCCTGAGAGAGCCTGAGTAGCTCGAAGATGGACAACCTGGCTGGTGTATTAGCCAGTTGGGCCAGGATGTCGAAGCTGTATGGCTTCTCTAAACCTTTGTTTTGAATATTTTTCACAGGTTTATCGAAGCGCACTTCTTTTTGCTTCCCTTTGTCCGCCGAAGTTGGTCTCGAAGGACCGGCCTCTGGTACGACGGATTCCGGTTCTGAAGGCTTGGCAGCTGAAGCGTCTGGCGATGCATCTTCCTGGCTGGCTCCATAATCCTGGAGGTAGGCTTTTCCTGAGCGGGTTCCAGTAGCCAAGACCTCGTCTTCTGATGCCGAGTGTATCGTAATCATGTGACACGGTTTGTGCTTTGAGTTCTTTTTAGACTTAGCCTTAGCAGCTTGAGTCTCTTTCTCGATGAAGGCGTAACACCGTCCGGGATTTCTTGGGGAGGCAGATTGCCTCGCTGGGTAGTTAGTTGTAGCAGGTCATAATTTTGACCTCTAGCTGGAGGGAGATTAACGATGTTCATCGTCGTACAGGATATAGGCGTAACACCGTCCGGGATTTCAGGTAGATTGCTAAATTGCAGGGAGATCATGTTGGCCGTGACCGTCTTCTCGCTGTTGCGTAGAGTGATGGCCTTAGCATCGATCAGCTCCTGGATCTTCCTTTTCAGTATATAGCACGCCTTTGTGGGGTGGTGTATGTACCTATGGAAGATGCAGTACTTGGGATTGTTGGTACTGCCGGCCTCATTGGGCCGTCTCACCTCAGAAAGGGTAATCTTGCCTCTTTTGACGAGACATTCGAATATGCTCAGAATATCGTCGTTGTCGAAAGAGTACACTTCAATGGGCCTGGAAGTCCCAGGTTTCGTCTGCATTGTGGCCACCATCTTTTGCCTGGACGTGTTGATCGCTAGAGCTTCTTTACCCTTGGTACCATGAGGATGGTCGATGTTGGAGGACGACCTCTTGCCTTTATCGGAGGCCGAGATCATGATGCCATTATCGTGCGTCTTCTGACTATTGTCCTCCGCGGCTACCGCCGAGATAATGAACGAGGGCCAATCATGGAACTGATATGGTCCTGTGAACACCGACATCAAGGGGAGAAGGTTCTTCCTGCAGATGTCGACCAACGCCGAGTCTGGGACTCCTAGAGGCATTTGCAGAGTGGCTTAACGAAAATGTTCGATGAAAGTGCGAACATTCTCTTTTTTCTTCTGCCTGACTTCGATGAGAGAGGACATAGACATTTCCATCCCTCCCTCGTAGAATCGCGTAAAGAATAAAGCCTTGAAGTCTTCAAAGGAAGTAATGCAGTTGTCTGTCAGGCTGCGGTATCACTGGTAAGCTACTCCCGAGAGACAGCCTTTGAACACCCGAGTGAGGAGGGCGTCGTTCCCTTGTAACAACACTGTCATCATACTGAAGTAGTTCATGTATTAACACGGTGATGTTTTCCCCTCGAACAAAGCCATAGTCTGTGGTTTGTATTTAGGAGGGAAAGGGACCTCTTCCCAGATAGCTGGGTAAGGTTGGTTGATTCCCAATTTCTTGAGCTGGACTTTGTGCTTCAGGGCATCAAATTGGGCTTTCAACTCCCGTACTGTCTGTATCGGATCTTCAGCCGGTAGCGAGACCACGGAGTGATGAGGAATAGATTGCACCATGACTCCGACGGGTTGTAATACATTCTCCGAGTGAGGAAGCGGAGGAACTGCTGACTCCTGATCTAGAGCAGGCTCTTGGATTGCGTTGGATGGTGGTAAGTCCACCCCCACACGTATCTGAGTTAGAGGGGCCGATTCTTGAGCCGTGGCGGCTGCGTGTTGAGTTAGCATCATCTGGTGCATGTTCTCCATCATGGATTACATCCCCTTCAGAGATATCTCCAGTATAGTGATGCGTTGCTCAGTGCTCCCGGACGGGGAAGCTTCCTCGCTCTCATCTCCAATGGCATAAAATCCCATCTTCCTGGGTGTCATTGAAAGATTAGTATAGGTCTCTGTAGAAGTTGACTCTATACTTTCGGCATCTGATTCGGGAGACTGGCAACCCCTAGCATCAGAATTAAAAGAGTACGAAGCTGGTTATCGCGACCTCGAACGAGTATTTTGGAACACCCCAGCTTCGGTGTTCCTAAGAAGCATGTTGAATCTCCTTCGGCTCAGAGTTCTAGAGGGATGACGTCTTGAGCCCGACCCTCCTCTAGGTATGTGTGAAGCCATGTTCACAGATGCATGCGTGGGCTCTTCTTCCTGGAAAGATGGAGAGTAGCTCAACCGTTCGAAAACTGACCATTTTGCTTCAGAACAGCAACAATTAATTACAATCCTATGACTATTATAACAGTGCTCGCTAGGAGGCGTAATAGACATGCTGGAAGGTCCCCTCTCCTTGCGCTTCTGGATCAAATAATTGTGCAGGTCAGGAGTTACAGAATAAGAAGATGATGGCTTGTTTCTTCTGTTCACATCAGTGGGCATGCGGATATTGGGAACCATAGTTTTCCCTGTGCCACCTATATACAACAGGTTGGCCATCTGGGTGGCGGATAATCCCCGAGGAGGGTGTCTTCCCACAAATTAAGCCTTCTTTGCGCTGAGGGGCTTCTCCTGGCATAATTTGGAGCTCTGCTCTGGTTAGCATAAAGCTGAGGATGTCCACAGTCGGCCATCAGCTTCTCGCATAATCCGGAGGGCCGGCAGATTGTTCCTTTGCTTACGTAAAGGCCGAGAAGTTGAGTAGTCCGCCGCTTGCTTTCCCTTGCGTAGATTGCAGGGATCATCTGCTTTTTCGCAGAAGGCAGATGTATTTTTGCGCTGAGCGCATTTGTGATTCCTAATTTGGTGCTGAGGCATTATCAGAAATTTTGTCTATTCCACCAGGGATGGGAGACTGAATTTTACGTGCAGAGCACGGATTATACTTCTGGGTTAGCACTGAGGCATTGCCAGAAGTTTTATCGGCCCTGCCAGAGACAGACGAATGAATTTTACGCGCAAGACACGGATTATACTTCTGGGTTAGCGTTGAGGCATTGCCAGAAGTTTTGTCGGCCCTACCAGAGACAGACGACTGAATTTTACGCACAAGGTGCGGAGGGAGCATTGCTACAACCTCATTAGTCAGAGAGATCGGAGAGATCGGAGAGTCCACAGGAATAGTAGAGGATGTCTTGGGCATCCAGACCTTACGCAGCTTCCTGTTGTTTTGGACAGAGAGGGAGTGAGAGCTACCCCCTGTTCGAAGCATGTCTTCATAGGCAGACTGGTCAAACTGGACGACCAGTGTCTTCTTCACGGATTCCACGAATACCGTATCGTGTTGAGCAATAGCTTCCTCATTAGAAGAGAAAGATGTCCCCAGCAGAGTCGCCATCTTATTTCGGATAATAAACGAAAAAGATGTTATGTGGAAAATGAGGTCTTATACGAAAATCCGTCCTTCTTTTATGTTTACAAACAAGATTGTACAATTTAATCCTATACGAGGATGACTAAGTACAATTTATTTAATATGGGTAAATATTGCTATAGGTGTCTGATCTGCAGTTGATCACTTTAGCCCTTGGACCACACGATGTTGAAGAAGTGCCATGGAAGACAGAAAGCAGCTTTGTAGGTTGCTAAAGAGGGTGGATGCCCGATGCCAAAGTCGTTGATCCCTTCTCTTTGTCTGAGGTCTGGATTCTTCTCTCTCTCTCTTGACCGTTTGACCTTCAATTTCTTCGACCTTCAATTTCTTTGACCTATTTTCCGACCTTTTCCTCCGTTGATAGAGGTCTCTATTTATAGAGTTTTAGTGACAGTGACCACTCAGTCGGCATAGAAACCGAGTAGTGGAAAGTACAACACCCTTTTACACGATGGTTTAAAATAACCAATGCCTGCGTATAGATGACCTTTTGAGTGAGCATGTGACGCGTATCCAACTAAGGGACAAACGCGTATATCTGCTGCGAAGATCATGGCGTAGAAGCCACGTAGGTAGTTAGCCCTTGTGTAGAAGAGGTTGGCGTATAAGCCAATAACTGTCACCATGGCATAGAAGCCAAGTAGGCATAGAAACCGAGTAGGCGTAAAAGCCAAGTAGGCATAAAAGCCGAGTAGGCATAGAAGCCGAGTAGGCGTAGAAGCCGAGTAGGCATAGAAGCCGAGTAGGCGTAGAAGCCGAGTGGTCATAGAGGCCGAGTAGGCATAGAAGTCGAGCAGGCGTAGAAGCCGAGATGATGTGGACGTTTTAGCCGGAATTACGTCTCTTGGAGATATAATCAAATCTCTTGCATTAAATGCAGAGATCTGCCCCCATCCTGTGCATTAAATGCAGAGGCTTATCTTTAAGATTTGCCATCATTCTGTGCATTAAATGCAGATACGCGCCTCAAATTCTGTACGAAGAGTAACTGCTGATGTGGCGGTCTGTTTGCCTTCTACGGAGCGTAAGAAGCTCACGCTTGCCTGTGTAAAACTGGGCAGCGTATTCCCTTATATGCGTAAGAGTGGTTTACGCAAAGGGGATGCCACTAAACGACGGTTCGGTGACATTTAATCAAATCTCCAGCATTAAATGTGGAGATCCGCCATTATCCTGTGCATTAAATACAGAGGCATATTTTGAAGGCCTGCCACCCTTCTGTGCATCAAGTGCAGAGACGTGCCTTGGGCATCTGTTAGTATTCGGCGCTTTAAGTGCAGAGACGTGCCTCGAGAAACTGTCACCGCTCTGTGCATTAAATGCAGAGACGTGCCTCGAGCCCTGTACGAAGTACAGGTTTTGACGTGGCAGGCTGTTTGTCATCTGCGAAGCGTAAACAGCTTACATCTGCCTGTGTAAAACTAGGCAGCGTATTCCTTCGTATGTGTAAAAGTGGTTTACGCAAAGGAAATGGCAGTAAATGCCAGCCTGGGTTGCAGTGCCGCGCCATCATTATACCCGTCGCCTGGGTAGTCGTTCAGTACTCTTTGTCAGGAGTCCAGACGTCAGGTTCATTGCATGATCTGACAGGTTCATTTTGAAGAATACTAAGCGTTCCTCGTACATTTCAATGCTATATTGAAAGCGGATGAGTTTTACGCCATAAAGGCGATGAAGCACCCTGTTTACGCTGACGCAGCCTGGACATACTACATTACGCGGATGGTCCTTGAGCCTATATTTTTATGCTGTGCTCAGCGGAAAAGCTCTGTTGCACGTTTGATGGCTCTGTGGTCCTATGTTTACGCTACCTTGTATCAACATGACGCGTATAGCTATCCAGCGTATTTTTTATGCTTCTACACCCGTATGTCGCGATGATATTAGATATTGATGCCACTTCCCACACATATGGATGATAGGAGTCTTTAGCTTCCAATAATTTTTGTGCTATAGGTTCTATATCGTTATGGGAAGAGAATTCCTGATTTGGAATTTGAGCGTCAATATACTGGAAAAGAAAATCTTTATTATCGTCAGAAACCACATTCCCGGTTATATTTACATCAGTTGGCTGCTTGTTGACTATACGCGGCATATTAGTGTAGAGCAGCGTAAGCAGAAGCCTTCAGAGCCATCAAGCGTGCAACAGAGCTCTTTCCGCTAAAACACAGCATGAAATACGAAAGCTCAAAGGACCATCCGCGTAAGGCAGTACGTCCAAGCCGCTTCAGCGTAAACAGGGTGTCCATCGCCTCCAAGGCGTAAAACTTATCCTCTTTCAGACGCAGCATTGAGATGTACAAGAGATACTTCGTATTCTCCGAAGTGAACCTGTCAGACCCTGTAATGAAGATCCTGCAATGAACCTGACGTCTGGACTTCTGACAAAGGGATACGGCTCGACTACCCAAACGACGGCTATAATGATGGCACAGCACTGCGACCCAGGCTGTCAAATACCGCCATCCCCTTTGCGTAAACTGCTTTTACAAGCACGAAGGGATACGCTGCCTTGTTTTACACAGGCAGACACGAGCTGTTTACGTTCTGCAGTAGATAAACCGCCTGCCACATCAAAAGTTGCACTCCGTACGGGGTCGAGGCACGTCTCTACGTCTAATACACAGAGCGGTGACAGTTTCTCAAGGCACGTCTCTGCGACTGATGTGCAGAAGGGGTTGCAGACCTTCAAAGACACGCCTCCATATTTAATGCACAGGATAGTGGCAAATCTCGGCATTTAATGCAAGAGATTTGATTATATCTTCAAAAACGTAATTCCGGCTAAGACGTCCACATCAGCACTCTGGCACGGTACGCAGCGGCTTCTAAGCCCATCCAGCTCCTACGCCTGCTCGGCCTCTACGCCTACTCGGCTTCTACGCCCATCCGGCTCCAACGTCCATTTGGCTTCTACGCCTGCTCGGCCTCTGTGACCACTCGGCTTCTACGCCTACTCGGTCTCTATGACCACTCGACTTCTACGCCTGCTCGGCTTCAATGTCCATTCGGCTTCCACGCCTGCTCGGCCTCTATGACCACTCGGCTTCTACGCCTGTTCGGCTTCTACTCCTATTCGGCTTCTATGCCGATTTAATAACCATTTGGCTTCTATGCCATGGTGACAGACATTTGGCTTCTATGCCAACCTCTTCTACACAATGGATACCTACCTACGTGGCTTCTACGCCGTGATCTTCGTAGCGATTATACGCGTTTTGTCCCTTAGTTGGACCCGCGTCACACGCTCATTCAAAGGATCATCTATACGCAGGCATTGGTTACTTTAACCGTTGTGTAAAAGGGTGCTATACTTTCCACTCCTCAGTTTCTACACCGACGGAGTGGTCACTGTCACTAAAACTCTATAAATAGATACCTCTATCAATGAGGAACAAGGTCGACAAATTAGAGGGTCAAAGAATTTAGGTCTGAAAACTGATCAAGAGATCCAGTACCAGATCCAACGGTCGATAGAGAGAGAGAGAGGGAGAGAGAGAGAACCCGGAGCTCAGGCAGAGAGTAGGGATCGACGACTTTGGCATCGTGCATCCACCCTCTTTTACAACCTTCGAAGCTGCTTCCTGTCTTCTACGGCACTTCTTCAACATCGTGTGGTCCAAGGGCTAAAGTGATCGACTGCAGATCAGACACCTATAGCAATATTTATCCAGATTAAATAAATTGTACTCATATATCCTCGTATAGGATCAAACTGTACAAGTTTGTTTGTAAACCAAAGAAGGCGGGTTTAGTATAAACCCCATCCTGAATATATTTTCCATTCTTTCATTTAATACCACAAACAAGATGGCGACTCTGTTGGGGATATCTTTCTCTTCTGATGAGGAAGCAATTGCTCAACACGATGCGGTATCTATAGGAACCGTGAAGAAGACACTAGTCGTCCAATTCGACCAGTCTGCCTACGAAGACATGCTTCGAACCGGGGGTAGCTCTCACCCTCTCTCCGTCCAAGACAACAGGAAGCTGCACAAGGTCTGGATGCCCAAGACATCCTCTACCATTCCTGTGGACTCTCCGATCTCTCTGACCTCTCCGACCAATGAGGTGGTAGCATTGCTCCCTCCATGCCCTGCACGTAAAATTCAGTCTCCCGCTATGCGCGGTACAGACAAAACTTCGAGCAAATCCTCAGTTCTGACCCAGAAGTATCCACTGCGCTCTACGCATAGGAACCAGTCTCCCGCTACGCGCGGTACAGACGAAACTTCGGGCAAAGCCTCAGCGCTAACCCAGAAGTATCCACTGTGCTATATGCGTAGAAACCAGTCTCCCGCTACGTGCGGTACAGACCAAACTTCTGATGATGCCTCAGCGCCAAATCAGAAGTACAAATCACTCTCCATGCGCAAGACAACATCTGACCTCTACGGGGAACCAGATGAGCGCTGTGATTTCCGCAAGGGGAAGCAAGCGGCAGAGTACTCAACTTCTCGACCGTTATGCCAGCGAAGAAGCAATCTGCCTACCCTCCGGATTATGCAGGAAGCCAACGGCCGAATGAGGACCTCTTCAGCTTTACGCCAATCTGAACAAATCTCCAAATTACGCCAGGCGAGTCCCACGACGTAAAGCAAGCTCAGGTTGCGGGAAGGCACCCTCTACGGGGATTATTCGCCACCCAGATGGCCAACCTGTTGTACACAGGTGGCGTAAGGAGAACCATGGTGCCCAATCTCTGTATGCCCACTGATGGGAACAGAAGGAACAAGCTATTGTCTTCTTCCTCCACTCCTCCTGACCTGCGGGATTATCTAATCCAGAGACGCAAAAACAAGAGTCATAAACGGACTTCAGTTCCCCTGACAGTCAAACACGGGGAGATCATATGGGAAGATACGTCAACGTCTAATGTCGTTATAACAGGTGGACCACAGGAAGACTCCATCTTTATTATTCCACCAACCCATGACGATTAGCGTCCGATAATCTTCGGTAGCAGGCGGAACGCCCCAATCGTACAGGAGGAATCGCGCGAGTCTGAAACGGGCAGGTTACAAACCCACAGATATAGCCCGCAAGCGTTGAGGATCATGCAAAACATGGGCTATGACTTGGGGCGGAAGCCAGGCCTCAACTACGGAAGAGGCAGAAGAACGTTGCTGCGCGGAGACCCCTACTATCAATAAACTCATTTCGGGTTAGGATATGCCACCTCCTCTAAATCGGACAAGGGTATCTTTTCCTCTTCTCAGAACGGCTCATCGCCCTCCGACTCACCTGATGCACTCGAACAAACACTATCAATGAATATGGTAGTGGCAGATCCCTTTGAAGTAGACGAACAGGATTCTGAGCCGTTTGAGAATGACTCTTGGGCTCAACAAATGGATACGCAGTGGGAATTCCGCTTCGAGCAGAGGGAACCTCCCACCAAAGACGAAGTTATCCAGGTTGATGTTGGGGGTGAACTTTCGCCAAAACCGATATTCATCAGTAACAATCTTTCCCCAGCTGAACGGGAAGAAGTTACCCAGCTGATAAAAGAATATATCGACGTCTTTGCGTGAAATTATGAGGACATGCCGGGCCTTGACCCGAAGGTGGCTACTCATAAACTCAATATATTGACCGACTCGAAGCCTATTAAGCAGCACCAACGCCGGTTCCGCCCGGACATGATGGACGCCATCGAAGCTGAAGTCAAGAAGTTGATAGCCTATGGTTTCATCCGGGAAGAACAACATCCCGACTGGGTCGCCAACGTTGTCCCAGTCATGAAAAAAATAGGAAAATACGTATCTGCATCGATTACCAAGATCTGAATGCATCCTGCCCCAAGAATGAGTTCCCTCTTCCCATCACGGACATCATGATCGACAACACATACGGTTTTGAACGCATGTCTTTCATGGACGGATTCTCAGGATACAATCAGATCAAGATGCATCCTGAAGACGAGAAGCACACTGCCTTCCGGACCCCGTTGGGAGTATATTGCTATACGGTCATGCCCTTCGGATTGAAGAATGCCGGGGCTACATACCAACGGGCTATGAGTAGCATATTCCATAAACATTTACGCAAACTAGTAGAATCTTACGTGGACGACATAGCCGTCAAGAGCCGCCTCAAAAATGATCATATTCAAGACTTGAAGATGGTATTCGAGTTAATGCGCCAACATCAACTCAAGATGAACCCTACGAAGTCCTTTCTGGGTGTATCTAGTGGCAAATTCCTGGGATTTGTCATTACCGCCAAAGGCATCCAAGTGGACCCTGACAAAGTTCAGGCCATCGTAGAAATGCGACCGCCCCGCAATCTGAGGGAACTTCGAGGATTTCAAGGCCGTCTGGCTTATATTCGTAGGTTCATATCCAACCTCTCGGAAGATGTCAGCCCTTTTCGCATCTCATGAAGAAAGGAGTATCCTTCGTATCGGACGAAACCTGTCAGCAAGCATTCGGGGATATCAAATGCTACCTCACCAGTCCGCCGGTTCTGGTGCCTCCCATCATGGGAAGACCATTCTTGCTATACGTTCGAGCAATGGATCATTCGCTAGGGGCTCTTCTCGCGCAGAAGAACGATGTGCGGCATGAACAGGCTATCTACTACCTCAGCAGGATGATGGTTGGAGCCGAACACCGGTACAACCCAGTGGAAAAGGAATGCTTGGCTCTGATGTTTGCTATCCAGAAGATGCGGCACTATGTCACCGGCCAGACTATCCATATCATCTCCAGGATCAACCCTCTTCGAGTACTGATGAGTAAGCCAAGTGTTCTTAATTCTCGGCTCGCAACTTGGGCGATGCTGTTAACACCATATGACTTGGTATACGTCCCGCAGAAGTCCATCAAAGGCCAAGCGCTGGCCGATTTCCTAGCTGCTCATCCGATCCCGGAGGCCTCCAAATTATACGAAGATATTACCGACGAAGTTGCAGAATATAATTCCGCAATGGAAAGTGATGTTTGGCAACTGTTCTTCGACGGCGCCTCCAGGACTGGTCCCCAGGGAAACGTGGTTTCAGGGGTAGGAATCGTCCTGGTCACTCCTGATAAACTCGTCATCTACCGAGCATATTCTCTTAACGAACCATGTTCCAACAATGTGGCGGAATACAACGCTCTGTTAATCGGGCTCCAAGTCGCTAAAGAGCTGGGGGTCGAGTCCCTGGAAGCTTTCGGTAATTCTCTGCTTATCGTCAATCAAGTCAGGGGAATATATGAAGTCCGGAATCCAGACCTCATCCCCTATCACCAAGCAACGATCGAGATAGCCATGACATTCAAAGGGTTCTTCCTAGAGCATGTACCTCGATCTCAGAATCTGGAAGCTGATGCCCTAGCCAGTCTAGCTGCGAATTTAGCCACTCCTATAAGAAGGCAGGATTCGGTAATCCTTCTTAACAGAGATTTATTCTGCGTGAAGAAAAACTTTTACGTAGAACGCAGCTACGCTGTGAACACGGATCACCCTAGAAGATACTGGAGGAGTCCCTTCATAGATTTCATCGCATACGGAATCTTGTCGGAGGACCCCAAAGAAGCAGTATCCGTCAAAAGACGATCATTACGCTTCTACTTTGATGCATCTTCACAATGCCTATATCGCCGGACCTACGACGGACTGCTACTAAGATGTCTCTCAGACGACGAAGCATATCAGATTATCCGGGAAGCCCACGACGGCGTATGCGGAGCGCATCAGCCTGGTCCTAAGCTACAGGATCGTATCAGGAGAATGGGCTATTACTGGCCCACTATGATCACAGACGCGATCAACTATGCAAGATAATGCAGATCCTGTCAAGTTCATGCAGACTTCATACATCAACCGTCTGAATATCTACATCCTACGGTTGCATCTTGGCCTTTCGAAGCATGGGGTATGGACATCATTGGTCCTATTCACCCGTCTTCTTCCAGAGGCCACCGGTTCATACTGGCCATCACGGATTACTTCTCCAAATGGGCAGAGGCGATCCCTCTCGCTGAGGTAAAAGCGTCTTACATAATCAACTTCATCAAGCATCACGTCATTTATCGCTTTGGGATTCCCCGAAGGATAATCCATGACAATGGGCCTCAGTTCATCAGCCAAGCATTTTATCGATTTTGCGATAAAAATCGGATACATAATATTGCCTCTACAGCATATTATCCAGCTGCTAATGGTTTGGCAGAAGCTTTCAACAAAACCATTATCAAGCTCTTGAAGAAGTTCGTCTCTTCAAACAAAAGAGACTGGAATGAGAAGCTGGGCGAATGTCTCTGGGCATACCGCACAACGGTACGAACACCGACAGGTTGTACCCCATTTTCACTGGTCTACGGGAGCGAGGCAGTTCTTCCCATTGAAATCCAGATCCCGTCGCTCAGGATAGCCGTGACTAATGAGATGACCCAAGAAAAGAATGACCTATTAAGACGTCAAGAGCTAGAAGGATTAGACGAGAAACGCCCCGTCGATCATGCTCAGCAGCATTCGCTCGCCCTGAGCCGTTATCAAGATCCCCCTTCCTTCAGGATATTGGGGTCCGGAGATAGGAAATGTCACGTGCGACAGATCCTCCAGGTAGTTCGAATGCAGCATCCCGGCAGTAGAACCCATCACCTTAGCCAGTGGAGACTCACGCAAGTTAACTGCGAAAGTGCAAAGAAAATACGTCATTACAAATCTTGCAAACGCAAAGACCAAAAAACGACAGTCTGTGCTTTACGCCAAGACTGTACAAAATTTGGTCATTTTAGGCCAGAAGTCACATCCTGAAGTGTAATTGGCGGTATACTGTCCGTGCTTTACGCCAGACTGCCAAATTTTAGTTATTACGCCGGAGGTCCCATCCAAAGCGTAGAACTAAAATTTTATAGTATACACCAAGTTTTCGGCAGTCAGAGCTTTTACGCTCATAACTGCAAAAAACATGGAGTTTTTACGCTGGCACATTAGAAATATGGACGTAAAAGATGAAAACGTCTCCGTGCGTCATCTTCCTCAAAGAGGCTATCAGCACAGAAGATGACCTAGCACGGTCACGTTCAACGTGTGCGGAGGATTTTTCGTCATTCTTTGTCATCCCCAATGGCTATACCTCTAAGGCCGGGTGCGCTACTCGTCGGCAGGAGCCTTCGCTCAGAGGGAAGTTCACCTTGCCCGACCGAAGACTCTCTCGCTGGGGCAGAAGAACGAGAAGAAGAGCCTGTGCTCTTTCCCTTGGTGGAGGGAGTTTGTTTCGGTGCCATTTCTGAAAACTCGGAGTGCTCGAAGAAAGAACGAGGGGAAAAATTCAAACAATTGAGGCTCTCTTTCGCAGAAGACGGATAAAAAGTTTTTCTCTCAAAAGCTTGGGATATATATAGAGCTCGGGTCGACTCCTCGAATCCTCGGACGAACTCCTCGAAACCCGAACCGAATCTCCTAATATTTGGTTATGATTGGGTCCTACGTCAGCCTATTATTCAGAGATGGCGGACGGTCAGCGAATTCGAAAAGTTTTTTCACGCAAAGCAGTTCAGCGGTTCCTACGCTAAAGGAGCTTTCTACGCTCGACAGCAACAGATCTACGGTTTTACGCTCGCAAGTTACAAGTCTATGGTTTTATGCCCGGATGCCTTTGTGCTCGGTAGCTTTTATACTCGAGAGGCTACAAACCTACGACTTTACGCTCAGCAGATACCAAATCGATGATCTCACGCTCGGTGGCGCTCAGTTTACGCTCAAAAGCAGCAGATCCGCAAACTTCACGCTCGAAAAAATTTTCTTTTCAGAAGCAACAGATCTACAGTTCTACGCTAAAGGAGCTTTCTACGCTCAACAGCTACGAATCTACGGTTTTATGTTCGACAGCTATAAGTCTATGGTTTTATGCCCGGATGCCTTTGTGTTCGGTAGCTTTTATGCTCGAGAGGGGACAGACCTACGATTTCACGCTCAGGAACCACAAGCCTATGATTTCACGCTCGATGGTGTTTAGTTTATGCTCGGAAGCTACAGACTAATTATTTTGCGCTCCACGACTTCCCGCACATCTGAAAGTTACGCCGGCCAGATTACGCATACATCTGAACGGTCCCCAAAGCGGTCAATTGCAAAGAGTTCACACAGAAGATACTCGTTCTTGACTCCAAGATATCCCAAGTACCCGAAGCATACAGAGTTCAAGCATTGAGAAATAACTCTTCTCAGGTCAATTAGAGGTTCATCCAAACTCTGGTCTGAATATCTCGTCTATCAAGATGGCAACTCAGTTTGACAGCCATTTCTCGACCCTGTTCCTAGGGATTTTTCGAGAAGTCATTCTTGAAGACGAAGTCTGAACAAAAGCTCTACGCGGTTCCTCAGTCCAAGCAACAGGACAGTTCTAAAATGTTCAAAATACCCAACAGCGTTCTATGGACTATTCACTATGCGCAAAAGGACAGGACCTAGCACTCTTTTAACAGAGTCGGCGTAAAGAATCAGACGTGTCGAAGCTACACATATTCAGACTTCACAGCAACATATGGCAAAAATGATCATATGAAGAAGAAAGACGATTTTTATTAAAGATTAAAATCATGATTACAAGTGAGAGAAATCCAATCTACAAGGGTTTTTCTTCATTTTCATGATTACAACTGAGGGAAACTCCGTCTACAAAAGGAGATCCCCCCTCGTCGTCTGAAGACCGCACCGAGGAACTATTTTGACGGGCTCGCGTGGGTGATGATCTTCCTCTTCTTCCCAGAAGATGATCAGTGGCAGGAGAACACAGAGTTGGGGCTCGCATAAATTATGCAGACCCCATACTCCGTGCGCCATGGCAGATTGGGTTGAGGTGTTTTAAACCCAACTCAATCCTGGAAGACGGCTGTTACAGCTTGTCTTCTCTCTCATCCCCGAGAGTATAACAGGAGAAGACACCGCTTGTAAGCCGTGTGGTCCAATACGAACCTTCCCTTCTCCTGGAAGAATAGCCATACAAAGTTGCTGATTATCCCGAGCAAGGGAGGCTAAGATATCCTTCCATGATCCATCGTTGCAGTGGACACTTGCTCGAAGATGCCGTCTTTTTTGGCTCCTTACACGCTGGAAGAACATGATCTCCTTCTTCCTCAGATCGACCCGACGAACTCCGACGATCATCTCTGTGTGGTGATGGAAACGTGGGGAGAACAGGTTAACTCCCCCAGCCTTTTTATAGGCGAAAGAGGTCACACCGGTCCCCAATAAATCCGCCATAAAGTCAGCATCGACCGTTTCAACGCTCCATTGAGAAACGTTTCGAGCCACGAGGAGCGGTTCATGCTTCATTCAAAGCGTTCCAAATTCCAAAGAATTTGAAAGCTTTGAAGGGGGTCTTATAGAAGCATGAAAAATATGCCGGATGACTATACGCGGCATATTAGTGCAGAGCAGCGTAAGCAGAAGCCTTCAGAGCCATCAAGCGTGAAACAGAGCTCTTTCCGCTAAAACATAGCATGAAATACGAAAGCTCAAAGGACCATCCGCGTAAGGCAGTACGTCCAAGCCGCTTCAGCGTAAATAGGGTGCTCCATCGCCTCCAGGGCATAAAACTCATCCTCTTTCAGATGCAGCATTGAGGTGTACAAGAGACACTTCGTATTCTCCGAAGTGAACCTGTCAGACCCTGCAATGAAGATCCTGCAATGAACCTAACGTCTAGACTTCTGACAAAGGGATACGGCTCAACTACCCAAAGGACGGCTATAATGATGGCACAGCACTGCGACCCAGGCTGTCAAATACCGCCATCCCCTTTGCGTAAACTGCTTTTACAAGCACGAAGGGATACGCTGCCTTGTTTTACACAGGTAGACACAAGCTATTTACGTTCTGCAGTAGATAAACCGCGTGCCATATTAAAAGCTGCACTCCGTACGGGGTTGAGGCACGTCTCTACGTCTAATACACAGAGCGGTGACAGTTTCTCAAGGCATGTCTCTGCGACTGATGCGCAGAAGGGGTTGCAGACCTTCAAAGACACGCCTTCACATTTAATGCACAGGATGGTGGCAAATCTCGGTATTTAATGCAAGAGATTTGATTATATCTTCAAAAGCCGTAATTCCGGCTAAGACGTCCCCATCAGCACTCTGGCACGGTACGCAGCGGCTTCTACGCCCATCCAGCTCCTACGCCTACTCGGCCTCTACGCCTACTCGGCTTCTACGCCCATCCGGCTCCAATGCCCATTTGGCTTCTACGCCTGCTCGGCCTCTGTGACCACTCGGCTTCTACGCCTACTCGATCTCTATGACCACTCGGCTTCTACGCCTGCTCGGCTTCAACGCCCATTCGGCTTTCACACCTGCTCGGCCTCTATAACCACTCGGCTTCTACGCCTGTTCGGCTTCTACGCCTATTCGGCTTCTATGCCGATTTAATAACCATTTGGCTTCTATGCCATGGTGACAGACATTTGGCTTCTATGCCAACCTCTTCTACCCAATGGATACCTACCTACGTGGCTTCTACGCCGTGATCTTCGTAGCGATTATACGCATTTTGTCCCTTAGTTGGACCCGTGTCACACGCTCATTCAAAGGATCATCTATACGCAAGCATTGGTTACTTTAACCGTTGTGTAAAAGGATGCTGTACTTTCCACTCCTCGGTTTCTACACCGACGGAGTGGTCACTATCACTAAAACTCTATAAATAGAGACCTCTATCAATGAGGAACAAGGTCGACAAATTGGAGGGTCAAAGAAGTTAGGTCTGAAAACTGATCAAGAGATCTAGTACCAGATCCAACGGTCGAGAGAGAGAGAGAGAGAGGGGGAGAGAGAGAACCCGGAGCTCAGGCAAAGAGTAGGGATCGACTACTTTGGCATCATGCATCCACCCTCTTTTGCAACCTTCGAAGCTGCTTCCTGTCTTCTACGGCACTTCTTCAACATCGTGTGGTCCAAGGGCTAAAGTGATCGACTGCAGATCAGACACCTATAGCAATATTTACCCAGATTAAATAAATTGTACTCCCATATCCTCGTATAGGATCAAACTGTACAAGTTTGTTTGTAAACCAAAGAAGGCGGGTTTCGTATAAACCCCATCCTGAATACATTTTCTATTCTTTCGTTTAATACCACAAACAGTTGTGCCGGAGGTTGATGACCAAAGGTGGAGGCTTCTTGTTCAAAGTGATCACTAGAGGATCACCTCCTCCTCCTGATTTAGTTTTGTTCAGTGGATAGCCATGGGTTCCATGACTTTCGGACGGGTAGTTCGCCCTTTCTCCTGGATCGACAGGGGTTCTTCTGGCTCCCGGTGGGATTCCTCTTCCATCTTACCTGATACATCCTTCATGTAGTCTTGGGTGTACAACATGGCATTAGAATAGTAGGACTCTACTCCTTCGAACTGGTTAAGGTTAGCAAACTCCGTTTGTACTGTTTCTTGGACATCTACATATTGGAAGCATTGATGTAGAGTCGAAGGAACAATGTTGTGTTCGTGGATCCATGGTTTGCCCAGCAGAATGTTGTAGGACACATCTGAATCAATGACATAGCATGTAGCCACTGATCTAAGGTCCCCGATCTGGATCCTCAGACGAATCTTCCCTAGCGGCTTACTTTTCCTGGCGTTGAAGCCTATGATTGTAATGGTGGTGTAAGCCAGTTCGCTGGTAGGAATCCTCAGCGGTCTGAGCAGACTATGAGGGACGATACTGATCGATGATCCCGGATCTATGTGAATCTGATATACCTCCATGGAACCGACATATCTGGTATAATAGAGGGGCCTGTCATGCTTGTTATGTTTCAACAGCATGTCATCTTGAGTGAAAGTGATGTTTGGGACCACTTCCATCACACTATGGCATTGAGGACATGCCACAGGTTCTTTATCTGGGGACTTGAGCTGAGTCAAGCACATATTCGCCTGTATTAATGCTTCACTCAAGGCTTGACGAGCATCTTTGGAAAGCCTGAGTAGTTTAAAAATGGATAGTCTGGCCGGTGTATTAGCCAATTGGGCCAGGATGTCAAAGTTATATGGTTTCTCCAAACCTTTGTTTTGAATATTCTTCAAAGGTTTATCAAAACATACTTTTTTTTGCTTGCCCTTGTCCGCCGAAGTTGGTCTAGAAGGAGCCGCCTCTGGTATAACAGGTTCAGGCTCTGGAAGTCTGGCAGCTGAAGTGTCTGCTGTTGCATCTTCCTGATTTCCTCCATAGTCCTTGAGGTAGGCTTTCCCTGAACGGGTTCCAGTAGCCAAAGCCTTTTCTTCTGATGTCGAGGATATTTCAACCATATGGCATGGTTTACGCCTCGAGTTCTTTTTAGACCTAGCCTTAGCAGCTTGAGTCTCTTCCTCGATCTCTGACACCAGATCAGGATGAACCCATATAATCTCACCATGTTGGGTAGTTAGGGGTACCATGTCATGATTTTGACCCCTGGCCGGAGGAAGATTAACAATGTTCATCATCGTCCGGGAAATAGGTACAATCCCATCCGAAACTTCTTGAGGAGGCAAATTGACGAATTGGAGAGAGATTATGTTGGCAGTGATCGTCTTCTCATTATTATGCAGAGTGATGGACTTAGCGTCGATCAACTCCTGGATTTTCCTCTTTAGTACATAACACACCTTGGTGGGGTGAATTATGTACCTATGGAAAATGCAGTACTTAGGGTTATTGGTACTGCCGACTTTATTAGGCCGCTTTACCTCGGAGAGGGTGAGCTTGCCGCTTTTGACTAAACAATCGAATATGCTCGGAATATCGTCATTGTCAAGAGAATATGCGTCAATTGGCCTGGAAGTCCCAGGTTTCGTCTGTGTGGTTGTGGAAGTATTTTGCCTGGACGTATTGATCACCAGAGCTTCTTTTCCTTTGGAACCACGAGGATGGTCGCTATTGGATGATGACCTCTTCCCTCTATCAGAGGTAGAGATCATGATTCCATTATCACGCGTCTTCCGACTGTTGTCTTCAGCGGCTACCGCTGAGATGATAAACGAGGGCCAATCATGGAACTGATATGGTCCTGTGAACAGATTAGTGGAAGAAGGTTCTTCCTGCAAATGTCCACCAATGCCGAATCTGGAACTCCGAAAGGCATTTGCAAAGTGGCCTGACGAAAACGTTCAATGAAAGTACGAACTTCTCTTTCTCCATCTGCTTCACTTCTATGAGAGAGGACATAGACATGTCCATCCCACCTTCGTAGAATCGCGTGAAGAACAGAGTCTTGAAATCTTCAAAGGAAGTAATGCAGTTGTCCGCAAGACTACGGTACCAATGATAAGCCACTCCAGACAGACAGCCTTTAAACACTCGAGTGAGAAGGGCGTCATTCCCTTGCAATAACACTGTCATCATGCTGAAGTAGTTCATGTACTGGCTCGGTGAAGTCTTTCTCTCAAACAAAACCATAGCCTGTGGTTTATATTTAGGTGGGAAAGGGATCTCATCCCAGATAGCTGGATATGGTTGGTTGATTCCCAATTTCTTGAGCTGATCCTTATGCTTCAAGGCATCAAATTGGGCTTTTAATTCTCGCACTGCCTGCAGCGGATCTTCAGCTGGTAAAGGGACCGCAGAGTAGTGAGAGATCGGTTGTATCGTAACTCCAACAGGAGGCAATACATTCTCCGAGTTAGGAAGTGGAGGAGCTGCTGACTCTTGATTTAGAGCAGGCTCCTGGTTTGCATTGGATGGTGGTAGGTCCACCCCCACACGTATTTGAGTCGGAGGGACCGATGCTTGAGCTATAGCAGTTGTATGTTGAGTTAGCATCATCTGGTGCATATTCTCCATCATGGAATGCATCTTTTTCAGTGATGTTTCCAATACAATGATGTGTTGCTCAGTACTTCCTGATGGGGAAGCCTCTTCGCGTTCATCTCTAATGGCATAGACTCTCATTTCTCTGGATGCTATGGAAGGATCAGTATAGATCTCCGTAGAGTTTAAAAATATACTTTCAGCATCCGATTTAGGAAATTGGCGACCCCCAGTGTCAGAATCAGAAGAATATGAAGTCGGTTGTCGTGACCTTGAACGAGTATTCCGAAACACACCAGCTTCAATATTCTCAAGGAGTCTGTTGAATCTCCTTTGGCTTGGAGTCCTAGAGGGATGACATCTTGAATTTGGCCTTCCTCTAGGAATGTGTGAAGCCATGTTCACTGATACGAATGTAGGCTCTTCTTCCTGTAAAGACAAAGAGTAGTTCAACCGGTCGAAAACTGACCGTTTTGCTTTAGAACAGCAATAGTTAACTACAATTTTAGAAGATTCCCTATCTTTGCGCTTCTGGATCAAGATATTACGCAAGTCAGGAGGATCAACAGAAGAAGAAGAAGAAGAAGAAGAAGGCTTATTCTACCTTTTTATATCAGTTGGAATACGGATATTGGGAACCATAACTCTCTCCCTGCCATACGTATACAGCAGTTCAGCCATATGAGTAGCACATGATCCATGAGGAGCATATCTATCCATAAACTGGGCCTTCTTTACGCTGAAAGGCTTGTCCTGGTGTAGTCTGGAACTTTGCACAGGTTAGCGTAAAACTGAGGAAGTCCTCAATCGGCCATCAGCATTCTGCGTAATCTGAAGAGCGGGCAGATTCTTCTCTTGATGGCGTAAAAGCCGAGAGGTCGGGAAATCCGCCACTTGTTTTCCCTTACGATGATTACAGGGACCATCTGCCTCATTGTAGAGGTGAGAGATATTTTACGCACGGGGCGCTTTTGGAATTTTTGAATTGGCGCTGAGGCTTTATCAAAAATTTTGTCTGCCACGTCACAGACGTGAGACTGCATTTTACGCGCAGGGCACGGAGTACACTTCTGGATTGGCACTGAGGCATTGCCAGAAGCTTTGTCTATCACGTCACAGACGGGAGACAAAGTTTTACATGCGGGGCGCGGAGTAGACTTCTGGATTAGCACTGAGGCATTGCCAGAAGCTTTGTCTGCCACGTCACAGACGGGAGACAGAGTTTTACGCACGGAGCACAGAGGTTGAGATGCTACAACCTTATTGGTCAGAGAGAGAGAGTCCACAGGAATGGTAGAGGATGTCCGGGGCATCCATACTTTACGCAATTTCCTGTTGTCTTAGACAGAGAGGGAATGAGAGCTACCCCCTGCTCGAAGCATGTCTTCGTAAGCTGATTGGTCGAATTGGACGACCAGAGTCTTCTTCGTTGATCCTACGGATACAGCATCGTGTTGAGCAATGGTTTTCTCGTCAGATGAGAAAGTAGTCCCCAGCAGAGTCACCATCTTGTGTTTGATAATAAACGAAAGAAATTAAAACTAGGTTTATACGAAACCCTTTCTTTGGTTTACAAACAAGAAAAAGAAGTATAATTAATCCTATACGAGGATGTTGAGTACAAAAATTTAATTTTGGGGAAATATTGCTATAGGAGTCTGATCTGCGGTCGATCACTTTGTCCCTTGGATCCCACGATGACGAAGAAGTGCTGTAGAAGATGAAAAAGAAAGCTTCAAAGACTGTAGGAGGGATTGAACTCTCATTGCCAAAGCTCTTTATATGTACTCTCTTGACCTTGACCTCTGTTATTCTCCTCTCTCTGATTCGACTTTTTTTGACCCTCTGACCTCCGTGACCGGAGGTCTCTATTTATAGAGTTTAGCTACAGTCGGCGTAGAAACCGAACAGCGGAGAGAGCTGCACCTTTTACGCGACGGTTATAATAACTGCTACCCACGTATGAATGATCTCTCGAATTGGCGTGTGACGTGTATCCCATTATAAGGTAATGTGTATAATCGCTCATCGAAGATCACGGCATGCTAGCCACGTAGATAACTGCTCCTCGCGTAGAGATAGTTGGCATAAAAGCCAAATAACTGTCTCGTTGGCGTAAAAGCCAAATAGCTGTTCTGATGGCGTAAAAGCCAAGTAGCTGTCATATTGGTGTAAAAGCCAAATATCTGTCATATTGGCGTAGAAGCCAAATAGCTATCATGTTGGCGTAGAAGCCAAATAGCTGTCATGTTGGCATAGAAGCCAAATAGGCGTAGAAGCTGAATAGTTGTCAGGTTGGCATAGAAGCCAAATAGGCGTAGAAGTCGAATTATTATTAGGTTGGCGTAGAAGCCAAGTTCTGCAAAAAGATTGATGCTTTGCAAATATAGCCCGAGTCGACGTATTTCAAGAAGATAGCGTACGGCGTGCTCCTATAGCTGAAAATAGCTCGGTTGGCGTAATGTGCGAGGATGATGATGTGGACGTATTAGCCCTAATTATAACTCGCCCAGTCTTTGAAAGTAGAACCAAATATTATGCATTAAATGCAGAGATCTGCCCGCATCTCGCGCATTAACTGCAGAGAAGTGCCTCGAGTTCTGTACGAAGAACAGCTTTTGACGTGGCATTTGGTTTCGTCTCTTCCTGAGCGTAAAAGCTTATCTCTGCCTATGTAAAATAGGCAGCGTATTCCTTTGATACGTGAATGACGTCTTATATCAAGGATTGTGTCACTAAACGAAAGTTTGGGGCTCTGTGCAGAATCATCATAACAGCCGTCCTCTCGATCGTCGTGCAGTACTTTTTGTCAGGAGTCAGGTTCACTGCTTCAACTGACAGGTTCATTCGAGGAATACGAAGAGATCCTCGTACAACTTCTCGCTGAAATGGCGATATAGCAACCTTTGTACGTCGAAGAAGTCTGGAAATACTTTATTACGCGGGTTGTTCCGGAGCTATGTTTTACGATGAACTAGCATTGAAGCTCGGCTGTACGCCGATGGCTCTGAAGTTATGTTTTACGCCACCCAGTGCTGGAGCTCTATTTTATGCGGACTTCCTGCATATTGAGGGTTTTACGCGTATGATTCCCCAGCATATTTTTTATGCTTCTACAAAGACCGAGTCCGAAATTTCCTTAAGGGATTGATAAGAGAGATCAGGTCTCATACTTTTTGACGTCTTACTGCTACCTTTGAGGATATTCTGATGGATGCCAAGATTGTTAAGGATAATTTGGACCTTAGGCCCAAGAGAGGATGTGACATTTATGGAGAAGCGAGTGGTAGCGCGATCCCACTTTTAGCTGCAATAGAGACCGTATCAGCACTAGCAGCACCAGGCACCAGCTAGAGGACATATCCAGCAACAGCCGCAGAAGCAGACCCAGTCCACTCTTCAGTGTGCATACTTAGGTAAGGCAGGATACACGAGAGATATATGTAGGAAGAGGATGGGTACATATTTGTCTTATGAATCTTCAGCGCACCAGTTGAGAGATTGTCTATCTATTTAGACTCGTCCAGGTCAGGGTGGAGCAGCCACTAAAAGGGGACTTGCCAGAGCACCTACTACACCAGGAGGCCAGCAGAGGGGACCACCCCTTCCACTACAGCAACAGAGGTTTGTCCAGCACTAGCAGTAGCAGAGATGTGCACCCCAGGGACGAGTGTATGTCATGACAATCGAGGAGGCCGAGCCAGCAAAAGACGTGATATCAAGTTCAGTTCTTCTCGATTCCATTCCAGCACTTGCATTATTCGATTATGGTGCTTCCTATAATTTCTTATTTGTATCTTATGCTCGTAAGCATCATTTAGAGGTGGAACCCATAGATAGAACTTGTAAGATCACGACTAGCGGCGGCATTATCCTAGTTAGTGATTTTTGCAAAGACCAGAGAGTTTCACTGGGAGGCCGAGAGTTGAATGTGTGCTTACTCGTAATGCCACTTTCGGGATACGATATTGTACTCGAAATGGATTGGTTGAGTAGGCACCATGCTACTATAGATTATCATGGAGGCAGACTGATATTTTGACCGCCAGGAGAGCCCTTGTTCGAGGTCGCAAGAAAAGCAGCGGAGTAGAGTAGGGGCACCTTTCGTGGAGCCAGGATGGAGGAAGGGGAGTTGCCATATCCTTTGGTAGCGGAGTTCCTGGATGTCTTTCCAGAGGATTTGCCAAGTTTGCCGCCAGACAGAGATGTTGAGTTCTCTATAGACTTAGTTCCAAGCGCAGAGCCAATATCACAGCACGTCTATAGGGTCAACAACAGCAAACTGGAAGAGCTGAAGAAGTAGGTTGATGATTTGCAGGGCAAGGGCTTCATTAAATCTAGTTTGTCACCGTGGGGTGCTCCGGTATTGTTCGTACCAAAGAAGGATGGGTCGGTACGCATGTGTATCGACTACAGAGCTCTGAACAACCTCACTATCAAGAATAAATACCCGCTACCGAGGATAGATAATCTCTTCGATTAGTTGAGCGGAGCGAAGGTATTCTCAAAGATAGACTTGAGGTCAGGCTACCACCTGGTAAAAGTGAAGAAATATGACATTTCGAAGACAGCTTTTCGGACTCGATATGGCTAGTTTGAGTTCATGGTAATGCCGTTTGGGTTGACTAATGCACCAGCAGTATTCGTAAACCTGATGAACAAGGTGTTCCACCAGTTCCTTGACAAGTTTGTGGTGGTGTTCATCGATGACATTCATGTGTATTCGAAGACCTCGGAGGATCACGAGGAGCACCTGAGGATGGTTTTGGAGACTCTCAGGAAAGATGAGCTTTACGGGAAGTTTTTGAAGTACGAATTCTTCCTTGATAAGGTTGAATTATGTAAACACTCAGATTTTTTTTTAATTTTAAAATATAAATTTTGGGATTTTTCTATGATTTTTAATTATTTAAAATAAATATTCTTCAGGGATAAATATTTTTGTGAATTAAATTAATTATTAAAATATTATAAAATTATATTTTTTTAGTGTATAATTAATAATAGGATGTTGTGTAATTTTTCTGGAATTTATTGGGCTCAAAAACTATTTTAAAATAGCTAAAAATATTATTTTTAATTAAACCAGACTGAACCAACTTTAACCGAACCAAACCAAACCAAAATGAACCTAACCGAACCTAACCAACTATATTGGATCGGATCTAGACCCGACCCACAACCCGTACCCGACCCGACCCGCTAGCACTTTTCTTTAGTAACTGAAGAATTAAAACCCCCGACCCACCGACTTCTCCGCTGTCGCGACCCCATCGGCGAACCCTCGATTCCTCTCCCCTACCCGCCGGTTGACCTCTCTGTTTGCCTCCCCAACCGCCGCTGCACCTCCCCTATAAACCCCCCCAGTGACAGGAACCCCCACCGCCTCTGACTTCATCTTCTCCACCTCCGGTCGACGACGACAACGACGACGACGACACCGCCGACGCTACCTCCACCACCACCGCCGCTGTATCCCCTCACCACCACCACGACCTACGACCACCACCACAGCAGCCGCAGCACCCGCCATCGATCGACCATCGCCGCCCGCCACCGTCCAAACGCAGCACACCGAGGCCGACCCCTGTTCCGAGTGAGTTAACATCCTCCTCGTTGCATCAATTTTCGATCGGCCTATTACGTTGCGATCACAGCATGACTCTCTCGAACCCTGTATAAATAGTTCAGGGTATCATGTCATGTGTCGGTCGTAAACCGTGATACAAAACAGGGAAAAATTAACCCAATTTGGATTTCAGAAACTGTCCCGAAGCCCCATTTTCATGGCCGATTTACTCCCAACCTATTTAATATTTTTTAATTTTCACTTGAACAGTAAATTAGACAATATAACCAAGTTTTAAACCCTTTAATTAGTTTAATTTAATTGATTATATGTTGTGTTTTATTTGCGGGTAAAGTCGACTAAAAACTTGGTTTTAAAAACCTAAAATTTCTCGAAACTGGGTGTGTTCCGCTAAACGAGGCAACTTCATCGTATGCAAATTGTATCGAAAGGCGCATATCATCAATGCGGACGTGTGAGATTTCGCAAAAGTTTATTTGAATGTGCATGCACACCGGAATCAACGCGTATCCATCGAAAATTCCGTATCGGGCCTTTTTGACATCGTCAAAATTTTGTGTATGCTTATCGTTTTGCAACAAAATTTGTACCATCGGATTCGTAGCATTACGCTGGTCCTTTGACCGAAGTTTGGTTCGATTCTGAGAACGTTGACGATATCCCATTTTTGTGGGCCCCACGGCTTTACTTGATGGACGATTTTGTGATCGGCTCATCGAAATCCAGTTTCGGACATTCTATTGGGTTCGTATCATCGTACTGGACTCGTAGACATTATGTTTTCGGTATGAAGTGGGCTACATGTAGATCCCGCTTTGACCAAAAATTATCAATTTTTCCCCGTGTCCAAATTAGACTCTGGGTAGTCAATCCTAGCTATTTCATGTATTCTGAGAGTGATGGTAATATTTATTTCAGCATCCGGAGTCATACGAGGAAATTCCACATACACCAGAGTAAGTAAAGGAGTTCAAACCCTAGGCAAGTGTACCTTGCCAAAACTTGCAGTAATTGCCTTAATATTATTTGATTGATTTACTCTGTAATGTATCTGCTCAGCCTAGGACCATGAGACGTTGCTTAACTTCCAAATAATATTCGGGAGTCGACGCCGTACGGGGAGTCGTGTAACATCACTTAGAGATTTGATATCACGATCCTATATTTTCGTGCTTGTTTTACAAGTACGTTATACCATAGGACACTTGACACTATTCATGAGACAGAATCTTTCTTGAGTTATTCATGGTGATTCTGTATAGGCTTATAGGATTCATGACATAGTCTTGCATATTCAAAGATACCATTATGGCTCGCTGTAATAGTTAGAGGTCACAATCTTGCGTGTTATGGATATGAGACGTGTGTTTACATTGGGTAGAAAGAGACACACAGGCTACAGGCTGATTACATACATATATATTTATTATTGCAGTGCTTTAGTCTCTATTCCAGAGCTTGGCCCACTACGTGATATTACTGCTATAGGCTCCCCGAAACAGAGCTTGTAGTGGTCTCAGCCTGAGTACTAATGATGCTCTCATTTGCATATCACATAGATGGTTACATAGTTTGCCCTGTTAATATATTTTTATATACTGTATTTTATTTGGCTTGAGTTATTCTTACACCTTGCTAGGTCCCCTGAGGACCTGGAGCCAGATTATGTCTCCAGGTATAGGAGAGGAGATCTACCCCGAGGTATACGGGACAGGAGCTAACACTCGAGCAATACTGGCACCAGAGGACGAGGTGGTGCCAGAGGATTTCTCCTGAGTATTTGTTATATACTCAGTTATTTCTGTTTCTAGATATTCTATTCCTGACTCTTGGATTACTATACTAAACTTATTTTTGGGTTGTTCCCCGAGATACTTTTTATTGAGACTTGTTGGAATATATTTCTCTTTTGATTAGTTTGACATTTTGAATTATGTTTACCTTCTGTGGATAAGATTAGAATTAGACTGTGACATGTATCGTAGACCATTATATTTTGTTATACAACTTAAGTACACTCTAACAGGTCCATTAAATTGGGTTTGCCCATTGGAGTGTGATGCTGGCCATTGCCACGTGGCTAGTCCCTCGATATTTTGGGATTGGGGCGTGACATAGTTTTTGTGGTGGCCCATGCAGGTCATCGACTATATTGCTTCGATTTCAACTAAGGAACCGAGCAAGCCTGCAAATTATAATAGGATAAATTATAGGATCTCATCCACTTGATTGATTCGTTCTTGACCTCCATATCGACTTTAAAATAATTTCTTCACTTGTATCCTTCCTTGATTCCTCTGTGCGCCTCTTATAGTTTACATTGTATGCAGAGTAATAGATTCATGAGCCAGTAATGAAACTCCCGCAGGTACACCACAAGGTGCTGTGGTAACCTACGACGATGGAGTGATACTATTAAGTAGAGATCCCTCCACTCAATAAAGCAATCGAGCAGATCAGCACGGCTCAAGATTCCGGCGAGACGATATTCCACCACCACCGTAGTTTACTCTACTTATGCCCTTTTTTCACCAGAATAGCCTATGGACAGACAACAGATGTTCCAAATATTCTACACAATGATGCAAGCACAACAACAGGTTCATCAAGAGGCCCAGCAATACCGGGGGAAGAAGTTCTTTGACGGACATAGCTCTGAGCTACAGAAATTAATCAGCTCTGTTGCAACTACTTCCTATACGGAGTCCTTGCAGCAGCCCGACCCATAGAGCGCGTCACCAGGAAAGAGTCCAGCCATAAGCGGCCGCATGCATTAGCACCAGACCGAGCACAGCAGGAAAGAGCTGCAAAGCAACCACAGATGAATCCACCACAGAGAGCAATTTCACAATCCCTAACCCTTTCTACTTGTCACTACTATGGCAAGATAGGCCATATTGAGAGGGAGTATAGACTTAAATTAGGATTATGTTTAGCTTGAGGATCCAGTCAGCATTCAGTAAGGGATTACCCTGAGCGTCGAGAGAAAGCACTGATGATTCATCGACCAGCCATACCAGCACCAGTACTAGGATTCCCTACTTGTCATTATTGTGGCAAGGTAGGCCATCTTGCCAAGGAATGCCGACGCAGATTAGGATTGTGCTTGGTTTGCGGATCCAGCCAATATTCAGCCAGAAATTGTACGGAGCATCGAGGAGAAACATCGATGGTTAACCGACAAGCTTTACCAGCATCGGAAGGATATCAGCCGAGGCCACCCATGGCACCACGGGAAGCACTCTTCCAGCAGGCCCAGCAACAGCAGAGGACACCACCACAAGTACGTGGACAGGCTTTTGCGATGACAGTAGAGGAGGCACAGACTCGAAGAGTAGCGACTATGAGTAAGATTTAAGTTTTATCGTAGCTATCTATTCCTAGTAATACTTTAGCACGTGCCTGTTAGTTCCATTCCCTAGCCTAAGTCTAGTATTATGTTAGCATGAACTTGTTAGTCTAGATTAGTAACTGGTGCCTAAGTTTTCATAAGCTGTAGTTGATCTTCGTTCTAACCAGGCTCCTTTACTCTTGAGTTACTTATCTTTCATTGCCTAGAAAAAAGTTTTTATTTCTTTCCTACGTATTCTGCTTGAACAAAAACCCTCACCCTTCGATTTCTCATTATTCATGGTTCTTTATCCTTTGTGTCGTGCTTCAAACATGTCTTGCAACCACGTCATCTCTTCTGACCAGTTATGTTTCGTTTTCTTAAATTGCGAGGACGCAATTCTTTTAAGGTGGGTAGATTGTAAACACCCATATTTTTTTTAATTTTAAAATATAAATTTTTAGGATTTTTTTTATGATTTTTAATTATTTAAAATAAATGTTCTTTAGGGATAAATATTTTTTTAACTAAATTAATTATTAAAATATTACAAAAATTATAATTTTGAGTGTATAATTAATAATAGGATGTTGTGTAATTTTTTTGGAATTTATTGGGCTCAAAAACTATTTTAAAATCGCTAAAAAATATTATTTTTAAATAAACCAGACTGAACCAACTTGAATCGAACCAAACCAAACCAAACTGAACCTAACCGAACCAACCCAACTCTATTGGTTCGGATATAGACCCGACCCACAACCCGTACCCGACCCGACCCGCTTGCACTTTTCTTCAGTAACTGAAGAATTAAAACCTTTGACCCGCCGACTTCTCCGCCGGCCGACCACTCGATTTCTCTCCCCTACCCACCGGTCGACCTCTCCGTTCGCCTCCCCAACCGCCACCGCACCTCCCCTATAAAAAAAACCCCAGTGACAGGAACCCCCACCGCCTCCGACTTCATCTTCTCCACCTCTGGCCGACGACGACAACGACACCGCAGACGCTACCTCCACCACCTTCGCCGCTGCATCCCCGCACCACCACCATGACCCACGACCACCACCTCAGCAGCCGCAGCACCCGCCGTCGATCGACTACCGCCATCCGCCACCGTCCACGCGCAGCACACCATGGCCGACCCCTATTCCGAGTGAGTTAACTTCCTCCTCGTTGCATCAATTTTCGATCAGCCTATTGCGTTGTGATCGCAGCATGAGACTCTCGAACCCTGTATAATTAGTTTGGGGTATCGTGTCCTGTGTCGGTCGCAAACCGCGATGCAAAACAGAGAAAAATTAACCCAATTTGGAGTTCAGAAACTGTCCCGAAGCCCCATGTTCATGGCCGATTTACTCCCAAACTATTTAATATTTTTAATTTCCACTTAAACAGTAAATTAGACAACATAACCAAGTTTTAAACCCTTTAATTAGTTTAATTTAATCGATTATATGTTGTGTTTTATTCGTGGGTAAAGTCGACCAAAAACTTGGTTTTCAAAACCTAAAATTTTTTGAAACTGGGTGCGTCCCGCTAAACGAGGCGACTTTGTCGTGTGCGAATTGCATAAAAATGCGTGTATCGTCAATGCGGACGTGTAAGATTTAATGGAAGTTGATTTGGATGTGCGTGCACACCGGAATCAACGCGTATCCGTCAAAAAGCCCCGTATCGGGCCGTTCTGACACTCGTCAAAATTTTGTGTATGCTTATCGTTTCTCAACGAAACTTGCACCATCAGATTCTTATCGTTACGCTGGTCCTGTGACCCAAGTTTGGTTCGATTATGTGAACATTGACGAAACCCTATTTTTGTAGGCCCCACGGCTCCACTTGACGGACAATTTTGTGATCGGGTCATCGGAATCCAGTTTTGGATATTTCGTTGGGTTCGTATCATCGTTATGGACTCGTAGACACTAAGTTTGACGAATTTGGAGAACTTTGTCTCTGGAACATTTTTCAGTGCTAAGTAGGCCATATATGGACTCCGCTTTGACCAGAAACTATTAATTCTGCCCATGTGTCCAAATTGGACTTATGGGTAGTCAATTCTAGCTATTTTATGTATTATGAGAGTGATGGTAATTTTTATTTCAGCATCCGGAGACGTACCTGGAGATTCCACATACACCAGAGCAACTAAAGGAGTTCAAACCCCAAGCAAGTGTACCTTGCCAAAACTTGCAGTAATTGCCTTAATATTATTTAATTGATTTACTCTGTGATGTATCTGCTCAACCTAGGACCGTGAGACGTTGCTTAACGTCCGAATAATATTCGGGTGTCGACGCCGTATGCGGAGTCGTGTAACGTCACTTAGAGAGTTGATATCACGATCCTATATTTTCGTGCTTGTTTTACCAAGTACGTTATACTATAAGACACTTGACACTATTCATAAGACATAATCTTTTCTGAGTTATTTATGGTGATTCTGTATAGGCTTACAGGATTCGTGACATTGTCTTGTATATTCATAGATACCATTATGACTCGCTGTAATAGTTAGAGGTCATGATCTTGTGTGTTATGGACATGAGACATCGTGGACATGAGTCGTGTGATTAGATTTGGTGGGGAGAGACACACAGGCTACAGGCTGATTACATACATATATATTTATTATTGCAGTGCTTTAGTCTCTATTCCAGAGCTTGGCCCACTACGTGATATTACTACTATAGGCTCCCCGACACAGAGCTTGTAGTGGTCTCAGCCTGAGTACTAATGATGCTCTCATTTGCATATCACATAGATGGTTACATAGTTTGCCCTTTTGATATATTTTTATATACTGTATTTTATTTGGCTTGAGTTATTCTTACACCTTGCTAGGTCCCCTGAGGACCTGGAGCCAGATTATGTCTCCAGGTATAACAGAGGAGATCTACCCCAAGGTATACGGGACAGGAGCTAACACTCGAGCAATACTGGCACCAGAGGACGAGGTGGTGCCAGAGGATTTTTCCTGAATATTTGTTATATACTCAGTCATTTCTATTTCTAGATATTCTATTCCTTACTCTTGGATTACTGTACTAAACTTATTTTCGGGTTATTCCCCGAGATACTTTTTATTGAGACATCTTGGATTATATTTCTCTTTTGAATAGTCTGACATTTTGAATTATGTTTACCTTCTATGGATGAGATTAGAATTAGACTGTGACATGTATCGTAGACCATTATATTATGTTTTACAGCTTAAGTACACTATAACGGGTCCATTAAATTGGATTTGCCCATTAGAGTGTGCTGCTGGCCATTGCCACGTGGCTAGTCCCTCGGTATTTTGGGACTGGGGTATGACAAATTCCTTGGACATGTGGTGACAGGTGACAGGATCTCAGTTAACTCGAAGAAGATCGTAGCAGTGGAGTCGTGGGCTACTCCCAGTTCAGTAGTAGAGATCAGGAGTTTTCTCGGGCTTGCAGGTTACTACAGGAGGTTTGTACAAGACTTCTCCAGGATTGCAGAGCCGATGACTAGGCTGACCAGGAAGGATGTCGATTTTATCTAGATGGAGGATTGTCAGGCCGCATTTGATAAGATGAAGAAAAGATTGATGACAGCTCCAGTTTCGACATTGCCATCGGGGACAGGTGGATTCACTATCTACAGTGATGCTTCAAGGAAGGGTTTGGGTTGCATTCTTCAACAGCACAGGAAGGTGATTGCCTATGCTTCCAGATAATTACGTCCTCATGAGAAGAACTACCCCACCCACGATTTGGAGTTGACAACGAGTATCTATGCTCCAAAGTTGTGGAAATACTATCTGTACGGAGAGCGTGTGGAGATCTTCACAGACCACAAGAGCTTGAAGTACGTGTTTACATATAAAGAGTTGAACATGAGGCAGAGGAGATGGTTGGAGTTGATGAAGGACTTCGATATTTTATTACAGTACCATCCAGGAAAGGCCAACGTAGTCGCCGATGCCTTGAGCAGGTATCCGATGGCTATGTACTTGACGACAGATAGACACTTGTTGGCCAATCTTGAGAGCTTAAGAATTGGGGTATTAGTTCCTGGTATCGAGATTCAGATGTGGGAATTGCAGATACAGTCAGAGCTGATGGACAGAATCAAAGCTATGCAGTATGATGATGAGGCTCTAAGGAGTATCAGGGAATAGGTTCGGACGGGATTATCAGAGGACTTCACTATTGCTGATGATGGGTCATTGCGACATGGTACTAGGATATATGTACCGAGCGGGGAGCTGCACGAGAAGGTTTTGCAGGAGGCGCATCGCTCTCAGTACTCGATGCATTCATGTGCCAACAAGATGTATCGAGACCTGAGGGAGCACGTTTTGTGGTATGGTATAAAGTGCGAGGTAGCACGCTTTGTATCCCGGTGTTTAGTGTGTCAGCAGGTAAAGGCGGATAGACAGAGGCCAGGTGGATTGCTTCAGCCTTTACCCATTCCAGAGTGGAAGTGGGAGCATGTGACTATGGATTTCATTTCGGGGATTCTGCGTTCTCCAGGAGGAAAAGACGCGATTTGGCTCATCGTAGACAGGTTGACCAAATTAGCCCACTTCTTACCATTCAAAGTGGGTACGTAGACGGAGAAGCTAGCAGAGATGCATGTGCGACAGAATATCACATTACATGGGGTTTCTGTGAGCATCATCTCGGATTGGGATAGTCATTTCACTTTCCACTTCTGAAAGAGTTTGCAGGCTAGTTTGGGCACTCAACTCAAGTTCAGTACCGCATATCACCCTCAAACAAATGGGCAGTCGGAGAGGACTATTCAGACTCTCGAGGATATGCTACATACTTGTGTTCTGGATCTCGGATGTTCTTGGGAGGATCATCTACACCTGGTAGAATTTGCTTACAACAACAGCTATCAGGCCAGTATTAAGATATCCCATTCGAGGCTCTATATGGACGGAGATGTCGCACACCGTTATCTTGGAATAATGTTGGTGAGAGAGCCTTGTTGGGACCTGAAATGGTCATGGATACAGTAAGAAGGTATTGTGGAACCAGACTATTCCTTTGGTTCATGTTGTATGGAGACATCACTCTCCAGGTGAGTCAACCTGGGAGAGGGAGGACAAAATGCGCGAGCAATACCCGTATCTCTTCGAGCTTTGAGGTATAGTTATTATTGTTCTGATTATGTTCTTGTGTTATTTTAGTTTAATTTTGTTACGCCCCAGTTCCAAAGATAAGGAACTGAGTCACATGGCAATGGCTAGCAGCACACTTCGGCGGACATCCCAATCTAATGGGCCCGTCGGAGTGCACCTAAGCTGTAAACTATAATGAATAACCCAACCCATAACACATAAATAGTTAATCTAAATCTCATCCACAGGCAACAGATATAAGAGCACATAGAGGTAATCATAACAACTAATGTACTGAAAGGAAATATTACGAGATACTGTATCATAGTACAATACTAGAGTAGTCACACGGGAACAAACCCGCTAGTACAAAATACTGGAATGAAAGTAAGCAATGAGATAACTTGGAACGGCATCAGATAACTAGATAGTAATACTGTCCCAAGGATAGAGTCACTACCAGAGATCGGGCAAAGTCCTCGGGGATGACCTCATCTTCGGCAATAGGTCCTGCTGCTGGATATGTACCCGGACCATACTCCTCTGGGTAATCCTCCTAGCCTAAACCTGGAAGGGAACCAGGTCCTCAGAGGGACATAACAAGGTACAAAAATACAGCATGCCAAGTATAACAGAAAGTACAAGTGCAACGACGGGATAATCTAGCATAACCAACTAAGTGTGACACATTTTAAAGACAATATTCGACGCGTGGGCTATCCAAAATAAAACCGAAGCTCCGAACACAGAGACACATGGGGCGTATCGTAGCTCCGAGCATAGAGTCACACGTGTGATGCTACTACTCCGGATACAAGAATACTACATCAATAGGACATACATATATAAAGCCCGTACAGAGGAGCCCAAACGTCTAGTAACTGTCTTTCCCTTCCCAAGTGGTCAACGATTATGCGCTGAACCTGAACCTCTATTTAGCAGTCTCTTCGCACAGAAGTAACAATCAACAAACGCGACCCTAAGGTCGTCCCAGTCTCCAGTTGTAGAAGCATGAAAAATACGCTGGATAGCTCTACGCAGCATATTGATGCAAAGCAGCGTAAACAGAGGACTTCAGAGCCTTCAACGTACAAACAGAGCTTCTCCGCCAAGCACAGCGTGAAATATAGGCTCAAGGACCATCAGTGTAGGGCAGTATGTCCAGGCTGCTTCAGCGTAAACAGGGTGCTTTATCGCCTTTATAGTATAAAACTTATCCTTATTTAATGCAGCATTGAAGTGTACGAGGGACGCTTCGTATTCTCCGAAGTGAACCTGTCAGATCCTGTAATAAACTTGACATCTCGACTTCTGACAAAGGGATACTGCTCGACTATCCAGGCGACGGCTATAATGATGGCGCGACACTGCAACCCAGGCTGTCATTTACTGCTATTTCCTTTGCGTAAACCGCTTTTACGTACACAAAGGAATACGCTGCCTAGTTTTAAACAGGCAGATGAGGGCTCCTTACGCTCCGCGAAAGACAAACCGCCTGCCACGTCAAAAGCTGCACTCCGTACAGGACTCGAGGCACGTCTCTGCTATTAATGCGTCGAATAATGACAGATGCCTGAGGCACGTCTCTGCGTTTGATGCACGGAAGGATGGCAGACCTTCAAAACACGTCTATGCATTTAATGCGCAGGATGATGGCGGACCTCCACATTTAATGCAGGAGATTTGATTAAATGTCACCGAATCGTCGTTTAGTGACATCCCCTTTGTGAGAGCTGCTCCTACGCATACAAGGGAATATGCTGCCTTGTGTTACACAGGCAAACGTGAGCTCCTTACGCTCCACAGAAGACGAACAGACTGCCACTACAGCGGTTACGCTTCGCACAAGATTCAAGGCGCATATCTGTATTTAATGCGCAGAATGATGGCAAATCTTAAAGACAAGCATCTGCATTTAATGCACAGGATGGGGGCAGATCTCTGCATTTAATGCAAGAGATCTGATTATCTCCAAAAGCCATAATTCCGGCTAAAGACGTCCACATCATCACTCTGGCACGTTACGCAGCAGCTTCTACGCCTATTCAGCTTCGGTGCCTGCTCCGCTTCTACGCCCACTCGGCCTCTATGACCACTCGACTTCTACGCCCACTCGGCCTCTATGACCACTCGGCTTCTACGCCCACTCGGCCTCTATGACCACTCGGCTTTTACGCCTATTCGGCTTCTATGCCGGTTTGATAACTATTTGGCTTCTATGCCATGGTTACAGACATTGGCTTTTATGCCAACCTCTTCTACACGAGGGATACCAACCTATGTGGCTTCTACGCCGTGATCTTCGTAGCAGTTATACGCATTGTCCCTTAGTTGGACCCGCATCACACGCTCATTCAAAAGATTATTTATACGCAGGCATTGGTTATTTTAACCGTTGTGTAAAAGGGTACTGTACTTTCCACTACTCGGTTTTTACACCGATTGAGTGGTCACTGTCACTAAAAACTCTATAAATAGAGACCTCTATCAACGAGGAAAAGGGGGAACGATCAGAAATAGGTCGACAAATTGGAGGGTCGAAGAAGTTAGGTCTGAAGACTGATCGAGAGATCCAGTACCAGATCCAACGGTCGAGAGAGAGAGGGAGAGAGAGGAGAATCCAGAGCTCAGGCGAAGAGAAGGGATCGACGACTTTGGCATCGGGCATCCACCCTCTTTAGCAACCTTCGAAGCTGCTACCTATCTTCCACGGCACTTCTTCAACATCGTTTGGTCCAAGGGCTAAAGTGATCGACTGCAGATCAGACACCTATAGCAATATTCATCCAGATTAAATAAATTATACTTAGACATCCTAGTGTAGGATCAAATTTTTACAATCTTGTTTGTAAACATAAAAGAAGGGCGGGTCTTCGTACAAGACCTCGTTTTCTGCATTCATCAAATCTTTTCTCATTTATTATCCAAAACAAGATGGCGACTCTGCTGGGGACATCTTTCCCTTCTGATGAGGAAGCTATTGCTCAACACGATACGGTATCCGTAGGATCCATGAAGAAGACACTGGTCGTCCAGTTCGACCAGTCTGCCTACGAAGATATGCTCCGAACAAGGGGTAGCTCTCACTCTCTCTCTGACCAAAATAACAGGAAGCTGCGTAAGGTCTGGATGCCCAAGACATCCTCTACCATTCCTGTGGACTCTTCGATCTCTTCGACCAATGAGGTTGTAGCATTGCTCCCTCTGCGTCCTACGGGTAAAATTCTATCGCCTGTCTTAGACAGGACCGATAAAACTTCTGGCAATGCCTCAGTGCTAACCCAGAAGTATACTCCACGCTCTGCGCGTGAAGTTCAGTCTCCCGTCCCTGGCGGAACAGACAAAACTTCTGGCAATGTCTCAGCGCTAACCCAGAAGTATACTCCACGCTCTGCGCATGAAATTCAGTCTCCCGTCCCTGGCGGAACAGACAAAACTTCTGATAAAGCCTCAGCGCCAAATCAGAAGTACAAGACACGCTCCGCACGTAAAATAACATCTGACCTATACGGAGAACCAGATGATCCATGTGATCTCCGCAAGGAAAAGCAAGCGGCGGACTACTCAACTTCTCGACCTTTACGCCAGCAAGGGAACAATCTGCACACCCTCCGAATTACGCGAGACGCTGATGGCGGCCTGAGGACATCCTCAGCCTTACGCCAACCAGAGTGAAGCTCCAAATTATGCCAGGCAAAGTCCCTAAGCGTAAAGAAGGCTCCAGTTGCGGAAAGACACCCTCATCGGGGATTATCCGCCACCCAGATGGCCAACCTGTTGTATACGGGTGGCACAGGAAAGACTGTGGTTCCCATCATCCACATGCCCACCGATGGGAACAGAAGGAACAAGCCATCATCTTCTTCTTCTGTAACTCCTTCTGTCCTGCGCAAGTATCTAATCCAGAAATGCAAGGAGAGGGGATCTTCCAGCGTGGCTATTTCGCCTCCTAGCGAGCACTGTTGTAATAGTCACAGGATTGTAATTAATTATTGCTGTTCTATAGCAAAATGGCCGATTTTTGACCGGCTGAGCTACTCTCCATCTTTCCTAGAAGAGAGCCCACGCATGCATCTGTGAACATGGCTTCACATATACCTAGAGGAAGCTCAGGCTCAAGACGTCCGTCCTCTAGAACTCCGAGCCGAAGGAAATTCAACATGCTCCTTAGGGACACCGAAGCTGGGGTATTCCAGAACACCCGTTCAAGGTCACGACAACTGACTTCGTGCTCTTCTGATTCTGATATTGGAGGTCGTCAGTCTCCCTAATCAGATACTGAGAGTATAGAGTCAACTTCTACAATGACCTATACTCATCCTTCAATGACGCCCAGGAAGATGGGAGTTTATGCCATTGGAGATGATTACGAGGAAGCCTCGCCATCAGGGAACGTTGAGCAATGCATTACTATACTAGAGACATCTCTGAAACAAATTCAATCCATGATGGAGAACATGCACCAAATGATGCTAACTCAACAGGCGGCTGCTATGGCTCAAACACCAGTCCCGTCTACTCAGATACGTGTAGGGGTGGACCTACCACCATCCAACCCGATCCAAGAGCCTGCTCTAGATCAAGAGTCAGCTGGTCCTTCACTTCCTCACTCAGAGAATGTACTACCTCCTGCGGGAATTACGATACAACCGACTCCACACCATTCCGTGGTCTCGCTACCAGCTGAAAATCCGATACAAGCAGTGCGGGAGTTGAAAGCCCAATTTGATGCCTTGAAGCACAAAGATCAGCTCAAGAAATTGGAAATCAACCAGCCATACCCAGCTATCTGGGAGGAGGTCCCTTTTCCTCCGAGGTACAAACCTCAGACCATGGCCCTGTTCGAGGGAAAAATATCACCAAGTCAGTACATGAACTATTTCAGTATGATGACGGTGTTGCTACAAGGGAATGATGCCCTCCTCACCCGGGTGTTCAAGGGCTGTCTCTCAGGAGTAGCTTACCAGTGGTACCGCAGCCTAGCGGACAACTGCAATACTTCCTTCGAAGACTTCAAGGCTTTATTCTTCATACGATTCTACGAGGGAGGAATGGACATGTCTATGTCCTCTCTCATCGAAGTCAAGCAGAGGGAAAAAAAGGACGTTCGCACCTTCGTCGAACGTTTTCGTCAAGCCACTTTACAGAAGCCTCCAGGAGTTCCAGACTCAGCATTGGTAGACATTTGCAGAAAGAACCTTCTTTCCGTGATCTCGGTGTTCACAGGACCATATCAGTTCCATGATTGGCCCTCGTTCATCATCTCAGCGGTAGCCACCAAGGATAACAGTCGCAAGGCGCGTGACAATGGCATCATGATCTCTACCTCTGACAGAGGCAAGAGGTCATCCCCCAACGGCGACCATCCTCACAATTCCAGGGGAAAAGAAGCTCTGGCAATCAATACGTCCAGACAGAAGACTGCGGCAACCGCGCAGACGAAACCCGGGACTTCCAGGCCCATCGAAGTATACTCTTTTGACGACGACGATATTCCGAGTATATTCGAGTATCTCGTCAAAAGTGGCAAGATCACCCTTCTGGAGGAGAGGTGGCCCAGTGAAGTCGACAGTGCCAACAACCCCAAGTACTGCATCTTCCACAGATACGTACACCACCCAACAAAGGCGTGTTACATACTGAAAAGGAAGATCCAAGAGCTGATCGATGCTAAAGCCATCACCCTGCGTAATAGCGAGAAGACGGTCACGGCCAACATGATCTCTCTGCAATTTGGCAATCTGCCTCCCCAAGAAGTACCGGACGGTGTTACACCTATTTCCCGGACAACAATGAACATCGTTAATCTCCCTCCGACTAGGGGTCAAAATCATGACATGTTACCCCTAACTACCCAGAGAGGCGAGATTATATGGGTTCACCCAGACTTGGTGTCGGAGCTCGAAAAAGAGACTAATGCTACTAAAGCTAAGTCTAGGAAAACTCCAGATGCAAGCCATGTCATATGGTTGCAACTTCTTCGACATCAGACGAAGACGAGGTTTTGGCCACAGCAACCCGTTCAGGGAAAGCTTACCTCAAGGACTACGGAGCAAGTCAGGAAGATGCACCTGCAGACGCTTTAGCTGCCAAGCCTTCGGAACCAGAGCCCGCCGTACCAGAGGCCGGTCCTTCGAGACCAACTTCGGCGGACAAGGGGAAGCAAAAAGAAGTGCGCTTCGATAAACCTGTGAAAAATATTCAAAACAAAGGTTTAGAGAAGCTGTACAACTTTGACATCTTGGCCCAACTGGCTAATACACCGGCCAGGTTGTCCATCTTCGAGCTACTCCGGCTCTCCCAAGACACTCGGCTAGCCCTGAGTGAGGCATTGATGCAGGCGGATACATACTTGACCCAACTCAAGTCCTCCGACGAAGAACCCGCAGCGTGTCCCCGATGCCACAGTGTGATGGAGGTGGTCCCAAACATCACTTTCACTCAAGACGACATGCTGTTAAAACATAACAGGCATGACAGACCCCTCTACCACACCGGGTACGTCAGTTCCATGGAGGTTGACCGGATTCACATAGATCCAGGATCCTCAATCAGCATCATTCCTCATAGTCTGCTTAGACCGCTGAGGATTCCTACCAGCGAACTGGCTTACACCACCACTACTATTGTGGATTTCAACGCCGGAAGAAGTAAGCCGTTGGAAAAAATTCGCCTGAGGATCCAGATTGGCAACCTCAGATCGGTGGCTACATTCTACGTCATCGATTCAGAGGTGTCCTACAACATCCTGCTGGGAAGACCATGGATCCACGACCACAATATCGTTCCTTCGACCCTACATCAATGCTTCAAATATGTAGACGCCCGAGGGACAGTACAAACGGAGGTTGCTGACCTAAACCCGTTTAAAGGAGTAGAATCCTACTACTCCGACGCCGTGTTATACTCTCAAGACTACATGGAAGAGGTGTCAGCACAAGCAGAGAAGGAATTCCACCGGGAGCCTGAAGAGCCTTCTGTCAAGTAACCTCTGTCAATCAATGTGAAAGGACGGACTACCCGTCCAAAAGCCACAGAGCCTATGGCTATCCACCTGAACAAGACCAGGTCAGGAAAAGGGAGTGATCCTCTAGTGATCACTCTAAACCAGAAGCCTCCGCCCATAATCATCGACCTTCGGCGCAACAAGCAGCCGAGTGATGTAAATGCAACCAGGAATGCAGTTTCTGATAATAACAATGGACCTCTTTTCCAGTATATCGATGCTCAGATTCCAAATTAGGAACCCTCTCACCATGAAGATATAGAGCCTATAGCACAAAAATTCTTGGCAGCTATAGATTCCGATCATCCGTACATATGGGAAGTGGCGTCATCATCCAATATCACCACGACATATGGACCACATGAGGATTCTATCTTCATTGTTCCACCTGCCCGCGACGGTCAACGTTCAATAGTCTTCGGCCGCATACGCAACGAACAGACTATACAAGAGGATTCCTTCGATGATGACTCTGGTGAAATGCAAGTTCACAGGTACAGCCCACAAGCCTTGAAGATCATACAAAATATGGGTTACAACTTGAGGATGGAACCAGGTCTCAACTACGGGAAAGGCAGACGAACACCGCTGCTCGGCAATCCCCACTATCAACAAACCCGTTTTGGGTTAGGGTATGCCACCTCCCTTACGACTTCCACGTCAGATGAGGATATCTTTTCCCCTTTTCAAGATGGCTCATCGCCCTCCGACTCATCTCACGCTCTCGAGCAAACATTATCAGCAAGTATGGTAGAGACGGATTCCTTCGAATCAGACGAACAAGAATCTGAACCATTCGAGAATGACACTTGGGCTCAGCAGATGGATACACAATGGGAGTTCTGATTCGAGCAAAGAGAACCTACCACTAAAGATAAAGTTATCCAGATTGACGTAGGGGATGAACTTTCATGAAAGCCGATATTTATCAGTAACAACCTTTCCGAAGAAGAAAGGGAAGAAATTACCCAGCTGATAAAAGAGTATATCGACGTCTTTGCATGGAATTATGAGGATATGCCAGGTCTTGATCCAAAGGTTGCTACTCATAAACTCAACATACTGCCCGATTCAAAGCCTGTGAAGCAACACCAACACCGGTTCTGCCCGGATATGATGGACGCCATTGAAGCTGAAGTCAAGAAGTTGATAGCCTGCGGCTTCATCCGTGTGGAACAACATCCCGACTGGGTCGCAAATGTTGTCCCGATCATGAAGAAGAATGGGAAAGTACGTATCTGCATCGATTACCGAGATCTGAACGCAGCCTGCCCCAAGGATGAGTTCCCTCTTCCCATCACAGACGTCATTATTGACAATACATGCAGTTTTGAACGTATGTCTTTTATGGACGGATTTTCGGACACCGCTGGGTTATATTGCTATACCGTCATGCCCTTCGGATTAAAGAATGCCGGGACTACGTACCAACGGGCTATGAGTAACATATTCTATAAGCATTTACGCAAGACAGTGGAGTGTTACGTGGACGATGTAGCTATCAAAAGCCGCCTCAGGGATAGTCACATCCAAGACTTGAAGACAGTATTTGAATTGATGCGCCAACATCAACTCAAAATGAACCCTACAAATTCCTTTCTGGGGGTATCTAGCGGCAAATTTCTGGGATTTGTCATCACCGCCAAAGGCATTCAAGTGGACCCTGATAAAGTCAAAGCCATATTAAAAATGCGACCGCCCAGCAATCTGAGGGAGCTCAGGGGATTTCAAGGTCGTCTGGCTTATATCCGAAGATTCATATCCAACCTCTCTGGGAGATGCCAGCCCTTTTCTCGTCTCATGAAGAAAAGTGTATCCTTCATGTGGGACAAAGCCTGTCAGCAAGCGTTCGGAGATATCAAGCGCTACCTCACTAGCCCGCCAGTTCTGGTACCTCAAATCATAGAAAGACCATTCGTGCTATATGTTCAAGCATTGGATCATTCTCTGGGAGCTCTTCTCGCACAAAAGAACGATATGGGCCACGAGGAGGCTATTTACTACCTCAGCAGGATGATGGTCGGAGCCGAACACCGGTACAATCCTGTGGAGAAAGAATGCTTGGCTCTGATGTTCGCTATTCAGAAAATGCGACACTATGTCACAGGCCAAACCATTCATATCATCTCCCGGATCAATCCTCTTCGGGTACTGATGAGCAAGCCAAGTGTTCTTAATTTCCGACTCGCGACTTGGGCGATGTTATTAACGCCATATGACATGGTGTACGTCCCTTAGAAGTCCGTCAAAGGCCAAGCATTGGCTGACTTTTTAGCTGCTCATCCCATCCCGGAGGCTTCCAAACTGTACGAGGACATTCCCGACGAAGTTGCAGAGTATAATTCCGCAACGAAAGGCGATGCATGGCAACTTTTCTTCGATGGCGCCTCCAGGACTGGTCCCAGGGGAAACGTGGTTTCAGGAGTAGGGATCGTCCTAGTCACTCCTGATAAACTCGTTATCTACCGAGCATATTCTCTTAGCGAGCCCTGTTCTAACAATGTGGCGGAATACAATGCTCTACTAATCGGGCTCCAAGTCGCTAAAGAGCTGGGGGTCGAATCTCTGGAATCCTTCGGTGATTCTCTGCTAATCGTCAATCAAGTCAGAGGAATATATAAAGTCCGGAATCCCGACCTCATCCCCTATCACCGAGCAACGGTTGAGATAGCCATGACGTTAAAAGGTTTCTTCCTAGAGCATGTACCTCGATCTCGGAATCTGGAAGCTGATGCCCTAGCCAGTCTAGCTGCAGATTTAGCTACCCCTATAAGAAGGCAGAATTCGGTAATCCTTCTTAACAGAGACCTATTATGTGTGAAAAACAACTTTTACATCGAATGCAGCTACACGGTGGACACAGATCCTCCCAAGAGAGACTGGAGAAGTCCCTTTATAGATTTCGTAGCATATGGAATCTTGCCAGAAGATCCTAAAGAAGCAATATCTGTCAAAAGACGATCATTACGCTTCTATTTTGACGCATCGTCACAATGCCTATATCGCCGGTCTTATGATGGGCTATTATTACGATGTCTCTCTGGCGATGAAGCACAACGGATTATCCGTGAAGCTCACGACGGCGTGTACGGGGCGCATCAACCCGGTCCGAAGATGCAGGATCGTATCAGGAGAATGGGCTATTACTGGCCCACTATGATCGTAGACGCAATCCAGTATGCCAGACGATGCAGAGCCTATCAGGTTCATGCAGACTTCATACATCAACCGTCCGAACATCTACATCCTACGGTTGCATCCTGGCCTTTCGAAGCATGGGGTATGGATATCATCGGTCCTATTCACCCGTCTTCTTCCAGAGGTCACCGGTTCATACTGGCCATCATGGATTACTTCTCCAAATAGGCAGAGGCAATCCCTCTTGCTGAGGTGAAGACATCTAATGTAACTAGCTTCATCAAGCATTATGTTATTTATCGCTTTGGGGTTTCCCGAAGGATAATCCATAATAATGGGCCTCAGTTCATCAGCCAAGCGTTTCACCAGTTTTGCTATAAAAATAGGATACAAAATGTGGCCTCCACGGCATATTATCCAGCTGCTAATGGGTTGGCGGGAAGCTTTCAACAAAACCATTATCAAACTCTTGAAGAAGTTCGTCTCTTCGAACAAGAGAGATGGGAATAAGAAGCTGGGAGAATGTCTCTGGGCATACCGCACCACGGTACGAGCACCGACAGGTTGTACGCCATTCTCATTGGTCTACGGGAGTGAAGCAGTTCTCCCCATCGAGATTCAAATTCCGTCACTCAGGATAGCCGTGGCTAACGAGTTAACTCAAGAAAAGAATGACCTGTTAAGGCTTCAAGAGCTAGAAGGATTAGACGAGAAACGCCTCCAAGCTCAGTAGCACATCGCGCTCTACCAAGCACGCATTTCCAGAACTTTTAATCAAAAAGTAAAGGAAAGAGTGTTCAAAGCCGGCGAGCTAGTTTTAGCTGTAAGAAGGCCGATGATTCTTACTCACAGGAGTAAAGGAAAATTCCAGCCCAAATGGGAAGGCCCTTACGTGATCGAAACAACATTCTCAAACGGTGCTTACAGGTTAGCCCAGCCTAATGGAGACCTGCTAATGGCTCCTATCAATGACAAATTCCTGAAAAGGTACTATACTTAAACCTCCTCTGCTCAAGTGGAATAAGGTGATCTCATTCTGACAAAACTACTTCCAAAATGAAACTAGTTGGATCATATTCTATCATGTCCATATGACCTCTGAATTGATATGCTCTGCTAAAAGCTTACCGAAAGTATATCACGTCCATACTACCTCTGATATCACTTTCACCCAAACCTGTCATTTACATTCCGAAATGATGGGTCCACAAAGTCAGATGAAAAACCTCTTTATTATTCCCAAGAGAAAAAGAGCAAAAGTACATTTGAAAAGCAAAAGCAAAAGTACATCATGAAGGGGGAGCGGTCAGGTCGCGAAGCTGCTGCGCTAGTACGGCCATCCTCTCTTCCCAGGAGTTCGAGACGTAAGCACGAGCCCGCTCCAACCTTGCTGCATCATTAATTAAAGCAACTAGCTCAGACCGAGCCTGCACAAAATCAGCATAGATAACACCCACATGTGTCAGGTTCTGCTGAACAGCCGCCCGTCGCTCCTTCAGCACATCTCGTGCTGCCGACAAAGACAGAGCCTTCGCCTCTGCACGAGTAAGCTCATCTTTTCATATGCGGACCCTCGCTACCTCTTCCTCATATTCGGCTTCGCACTGGGTTAACTCGGGGACGATATACTCCAGTTGGACACGCTCATGATCCATCTCCTGCTGCTGAGCCACGATAGACTTATTCAGAGGCTCCATCTATTCAACAAGATGCGCAGTCAAGGAGTCGTATCTGGCCTGGACCAGAGCTTCAATGTTGCCTCGAGCTAGCTGCAGGTATTTGTTAATGGGTTGCTCCAAACCATTAACCATCGCCTCCAGCGCGTCAACTACCCCGGTATTATCGAATTCCCTGATCGCCTCTATCGAGAACCGAGAGGACCTCTTCAGTGACGCAAAGTCCAGCTTCTTCGCCAACACCATTGACATTAGCGTTCTCAAAGTGGTGTAGAAGATACCGGTGTACTGCTCGGTCAACGCAACTAGGTCCGCATGAACGCAGGGAGTGTCCGCGATCGTGGCGACTTCCCCTCCAGGAATAACCACAGACGATGTCGCCACGACCGTCGCCTCAACAGGTGGTGCAACGAAAGAAGAAGCGCCAACACCGAATGAAGATACCAGCATACTCAAAGGAGGAATTGTCGCGATGAAAGGCTCGTCCTCCTCTTGATATATTGGAACCTCGTCGACAGGCGAGCCGGCACCCGAAGATGCTTCCTCTTCAAAATCAGCCACATCCGTGTCACCGCCGGAGCCAAAGGGCGCTTCTACACTGCCCTCCCTGAAGAGGTCTTCCCCTGAAAGGAGGACAAAAGGAAGTTAATATCAGCATAATGTTAACTTTCCTAAAAGAAAAGGCGTGAAGACGACATTTACCCGTGGCCGACGGCATATATGTCGCATCCGCAGCCTGTACAGCTAAATCATTTCTTAATGATGCTAGGCAAGCTGTCATACCTGGGGAAAGGGATCTGCTAACAGAAGCTGACAGATAGTCTTCCAAGTCCTCCTCAAAATCCAACCGAGGCTCATCGGCTGGAATCGCGCTAGGTGCGCTCGCAGGCGCGGCAGAAGTCCCTCCCGATGCCGATCCGGCTAGAGGTGTACGGAACTTTATTATACTCAGCCCCGAAGGCGACCTCGCTCCACTGCCTGAAGCAATAGCAGCGACACCAGCGTCCCGCTGAGATTCTCCGGCACCACCATCCGGAACTATAGAAGGTCCCTCTCTAAAAGGCGAGGAACCTCCAATCAAAGAATCATCCCCAATACGGGGAGATGCAAGCTCACCTCTATGAGCCTCAATGCCAGGAATCCGGAGAGGACGATTTACCATCTTCTTCTTCCTCTAACGAAGGGAAGTCTCCTTGGGAGGAGGAGCCCTTCGCTTCCCAGGAACTACCAAAGCCCCTACAGGCGGAGGTACTTCACCCCTAGGGACCGACACCAGAGGCTCATCCGGGGTAACAGACTCCTCACCCTCGTCGGAAGAAACCGAGGGGACTTCAACTCTTCCCCCAGGCTTGGAAGAGGGCACCCTAAAGCTTCTACGCATATCAAAATCGCAATGGAAGGTGTTCGTTGCCACATAAAACTGGGCATATGAATGCAGGATGCGCAGCTCCGTGGAGAGTGTAATGACGGGCACAGTAAAAATTGCCCCAGTACAGTCCATGATAAAATATCGCCATCCCCTTGCTCCATCAATGAGTCCACCTCTGGACCTGAAGCTGGTGACGGCGTTGCCCACGTGCAACTGATCATACCCAAACTGCCGGGCAAACCGACTGGATAAGTAGGGCTCCAAGAAGCAATGATCTTCGCTTTTGTACAACAGATGGGATGGTCTGATACAGACCAACCAATTAAAAGCTTCGGGAGAAAGAATGGTCTTCTCTCTACCCGAATCCTCGAGCCTAATCCCCGATTGATTGCGATGTACAGAAGGGACGGTGCAGAAAAGATTCCAACTATGACTAAAGCCTAGCGCCCGCCGATAGTCTATAACTGTGTTCACGTTCCAGGAAGACTTCCGGTAGTTCAACAAGAAACTACCCCCCGAACTACTGTCGGAACCGGGAGACATCACCCGGGAGTTATGGAGAATTAACCACCCCATCAAATACAGGTATGGTAATTCTATCCTGGGAAAGCTATCACGCCGAATTTCATCGACGAGCAGTCCGTCAGTCATGGCCCTCAGGCCAGCTTGTATACGGCATACCATGGCAGGGAGCAAGCCCAGTCTTGCCCCGAACACCAGACGCACTGCAGGCCATAGCGTGTTGCGGTGAATGCGGTCCGCAGATGCGACGCCAGGCACTACTACTCGGCGCAGCCATATAGAGAGGAAGCCAGCCAGTTGATCCTCCCTGGACAGAGGCCTGCGACAGTGCCTCAAATAACTATAGGCCTTAGTGCCTTCAGGATACTTTCCCGTCCCTTCGTCGAGGAACCGGTCCGGAGCACCAGCATCCCCTATAAGATCGTCAACTACCTGAGCATTAAGCGCACTCAAGGGTTTCACAGGCAGATCCTTGCCCTCTAATACCTTCTCCGGCTTAGCAGTCCTGGACCGGTGGAAGAAAAGATAGGACGTCCATTTGTTGATATGAGCCAAATCTGAAGGCTCACCATAAAAAGCGGTGCAAGCGAGGTAGTGGCACATCAACTCCTGGTACACTTCCACCACCCGAGGGTCTGAATCCTCCAGCTCCCGGTTCGTGGGAACATACTTTTCATATGGAGTGTCCCCCATTGGCAGTCTTGAGATCTCTGCCATCTCATGCAGGGCCAATCCCATCTCCCCCAGTGGAGTGGCGAAAGTCCCGGTAAGCGAAATATATCGCTCCATCAGTGCCAGAAACAGGTTGGGGTTAGGAGGTAACCCAACACTGGTGGCACTCACAGCGGCAAACAGGCCAATGCTCTCCAACTCGGTCTGGAAATGCTTCAGGGCCCAATCAACTAAACGAGCCCATCGAAGGTTTGTGGGGGTGATCCACCCGCCACACCGAGGGTTCACCTTAGGGTATACTCCCCCACGCCCCATAAAATCATTACAGAAAGTCGGTAATTGGACCGGCTGGATCACCAAGCTGTCTTCACTCGGGATACTACCCGGGTACAGTCCCCTGAACAGCGTCACAGAGCCAGAAGGGCGGCTGACAAATGACCCCTGATCAGCTCCTCTCAGATGAAAGATCTTCCCTGGCTTGCCGTGAAGATCGAGGGTCAGCGTCCACGACATCCTCCTGGGATGCGTAGCATGGAAGAAGGCCGAGATGGGGTAGTCTCTCGGCATATTGGGCAGATACAAGACCAAACCCTCGGAAGGCAAAACCCAGAGTTCTCTCTTGGGCTTTGTCTGGGACTGCTTGTCAATCATGTCCCCGAAGAGGAAAGCTGGCTTCAGGTATTGCTCCCCGTCTACGTAAGTTAGGGGCTCCCCGTTGATCAAGTTCAGCAGCATTCGCTCGCCCTGAGCTGATATCAGAATCGCCCTTCCTTCGGGATACTGGGGCCCGGAGATAGGAAATGTCACGTATGACAGATCCTCCAGATAGTTGGAGTACAGTATCCCGGCGGCAGAGCACATCACCTCAGCCAGCGGAGACTCATGCAAGTTGACAGCAAAAGTACAAGGGAAACACGTCAGTTCCTATAACTAGACATTACAGGACTTGCAGCATCCGCAAAAAATCAACAGTCCGTGCTCTACGCCGAGACTGTGAAACTTGAGTTTTTACGCTGGAATCCATTCCCTAAACGTAAAATTCAAGATCGACAGTATACGGTCTGCGCTTTATGCCAGACTGATTAAAACAGAGTTATTATGCCAGGATTTTCATCCAAAAGCGTAAAACACTCAAATTTTATACGCCAAACTTTTCGAACAGTCGAAGCTTTTACGCTCGACTGAGGAAAAATGGAGTTCTTACGCTGACACATTAGAAATATAGGCATAAAAGATGAAACGTCTCCGTGCGTCATCTTCCTCGAAGAGGCTATCAGCACAGGAGACGACCTAGCGCGATCATGTTCAACGTGTGCGAAGGATTTTCAGTCATTCTCTTTTTCCCAAAAGCTCTACCTTCCAGGCTGGGTGCACTACTCGTCGGCGGGATGCTCCGCTCAAAATGAAGTTCGCCTTGTCCAACCAGAGACGCTCTCGCTTGAGCGGAGGAACGAGAAGAAGAATCAACCTTCTTTCCCTTAGTGGAGGAAGCTTGCTTCGAGGACATTGCTGAAAACTTTGAAGACTCGAAGAAGAAACGGAGAAGAACTCGAACAGTCGAAAGCTTTCTCTCGCAGAAGACGGATGGAAAGTTTTTCTCTCAGAAACTTGGGATATATATAGAATTCGGATGGACGCCCCGGACCCCGAACCAAATCCCCTAAATTAATATTCGGTTATGATTGGGTCCTACGTTAGCCTATTTATTCAGAGAAGGCGGACAGTCAGCGAATTCGAAAAGTTTTTCGCGCAAAGCGGGTTCGTGGTTTCTACGCTAAGGAGCTTTCTACGCTCGACAGCTACAGATCTACGGTTTTACGCTCGCAGGCTATAAGTCTATGGTTTTATGCCCGGATGCCTTTGTGCTCGGTAGCTTTTATGCTCGAGAGGCTACAAACCTACGACTTCACGCTCAGCAGATACCAAATCGATGATCTCACGCTCGGTGGCACATAGTTTACGCTCAGAGGCGACGGATCCACGACTTCACGCTCGAAAAATTTTCTTTTCAGAAGCAACAAATCTATAGTTCTACGCTAAGAAGCTTTCTACGCTCGACAGCTACGAATCTACGGCTTTACGTTCGACAGCTACAAGTCGGGTTTTACGCCCGGATGCCTTTGTGCTCAGTAGCTTTTATGCTCGAGAGGCTACAAACCTATGACTTCACGCTTAGAAACTACAAGTCTATGATTTCACGCTCGATGGTGTTTAGTTTATGCTCAGAGGCTGCCAACTTATGATTTCACGTTCCACGACTTTTCGCACATCTGAAGGATATGCAGACCAGAGTACGCGTATATCTGAATGATCCTCAAGGCGGTCAATTATAGGAGTTCACACAGAAGATACTCCTTCTTGACCTCAAGATATCCCAAGTACCCGAAGCATACAGAGTTCAATATTGAAAAATTACTCTTCTTCATGGGTCGATTCGAACACTACTAGAAAAAGCGGGATTAGCGACGTATTTTAGCGACGTCAAAAGAAACGTCGCTAATAATACATAAATTAGCGACTCATTATAAACACGTCGCTAGACGTCGCTAAATGGCGACAGTTAGCGACGTTTAGCGACTTTTAATACGATTTTAAAAGATAAGTCGCTATAAGTTCAATTAAGGTCGCTAAACGTCGCTAATATGTCTAATTTAGCGACGTTTAGCGACGTATATAGCGACATTTAAACTCAAAATATTTAGCAACGTGTTTAGCGACGTCCTTTACGTCGCAAATATTTAATTTAGCGACATTTTTATTGGACGTCGCTAAACGTCGCTAAAATTTGGTTAATTAGGGGTCGGTTTCCTTTTTCCCCGTCAGTTAAAATTTCGATTCGAAAACATATTCCCCCCCCTCCCCAGCTCCGTCGACCGCGACTACTCCGGCAAGGCAAGGTATACTCTCTCTCTCTCTCTCTCTCTCTCTCTCTCTCACAGGACACATGTGACATTGACACAAACACGACACACACACTGACACTGACACAGACACAGACACGGCACACACACACACTGACACAGACACTGATCTGGACCTAGGGTTAGGGTTAGGGTTAGGTTTTTTGACATGGGGTTAGGGTTAGGGTTAGGGTTAGGTTTTTTGACATGGGGTTAGGGTTAGGGTTAGGGTTAGGGTTAGGTTTTTTGACAATGTTCATGCATGTGCGATCATGTAGAGATCAGATTTTAATTTCTTCTTTCAAGTATAAAATAAATAAATAATATGGATCGATGAATAAGAAAGAAAGAACATAAGTGTATTTATTTGCACTTTTGCAATATATATATATATATATATATATATATATATATATATATACATACATACATACATACTAATTGTTTGATTTTGTGGTTACTATTCATTGGTCCAATAGAGGAGGGGAAAAAATGATGGCTATTATTGAATCCATGTTCATATGTCATGACTACGTACATTGGGTGAACAAATTAGAACTAATTCCTGAATATTCGTACAACAACTGATCATGTGATCAAATTAATTAGAACGCCAATTATTCGACCAGGAAGTGTATGATCTAAGCAACCGTCCTTAATTGTACCCCAAGAATTTTGAGCTCTAGCTACTTCCTCGTTCCACTCCCAATATATATAGGGGTTAATTGCCGAAAGCAAAGTACTGCGGAGTTATGTATCTCAGTTCCTCACCCTACTGCCAGTTTTAAGAAGTGCCTAATGGTCTAAATAATATGACTATAACAGTTGAATTAGCTAAACGAAACTTACAAATCAGCTTAAATAAATAAAGGATTAATTTCAACACTTACTGAAATCACTAGCTAGCAGTATGAAGAGCCTCTAATGGAGCAAAGATATCATCGCAGCATGCATCATTAAGGACATGCATCTCAAGAAACTTATTGGCTTCGGCTGGAGCCTACTACACTAAAATCTGGACACTGACACAGAAGTGGGTTAAGGTATAGTAGTAAAGTGGTATTAAGATATTATTTGGGTAATGTTATATATATATATATATATATATATATATATATATATATATATATATATATATATATACTGCTTTTCCAATAACGGACACTGACACAGACACAGAAGTTAATTTTGCATGTAATGATTTATATGATACATACTGTCAATTTTGCAGAAGTATCTAGAAATGGATATGAATTACTATCTGCGTCATCGTTAGTGGATGTACAACCGTCATCCTGATGACATGTGCGGTGTGCGGGATGAATTCATTGAGGGTGTACAGCAGTTCCTGCAGTTCGCCAAGGCGTTCCCTCAGTACATGGACGGTACCAAAATTAAGTGTCCATGTGTGAGATGTCGCAACAGGAAATATCATCCAGAAGTGGAAGTTACATATCATTTATACTCGAAGGGCTTTACGCCGAATTACTATCAGTGGACCGCGCACGGAGAACTTGTATCTCTAGCATCAGAGTCGGAGCCCTATGTGGAGCCGTATATGGATGTCCAAGACCACGATGCTTACGACGACGGGTTGGTGAACATGGTTTATGATGCGGCGGGGCCTAGTTTCAATCCTGACAATTATGATGCGGCGGGGCCTAGTTTCAATCCTGACAATTATGATGCGGCAGGACCTAGTTTCAATCCAGACAATTATGATGCAGCTGAGGAGGCACCGAATGCCGATGCTGCAAAGTTTATGGAGTTGCTTGAGAATGCAAGGACTCTACTATATCCTGGTTGTGAGGACCATTCACCGTTGGAGGTGGTTACAAGATTATTGAGCATCAAGTCCGATTTTAACAGGTCGCAAGAATGCTATAATCGACTGCTCGATTTGATTATAGAGATCTTGCCCGAGGGTGCAAAGTTGCCTAAAGACTTTTATCGATCTAAGAGGATGGTGAGATCGCTTTGGATGGGATACGAGAAAATCGATGCATGTCGCAATGGGTGCATGTTGTACTACAAAGACGACAAGGATGAAGATGCGTGTAGATTCTGTGGTGCTGATCGCTACAAGGCCACTGTTAGAGGAAAGTCTGTCGGTGCAAGGAAGCCTACCGATTCGATGCACTACTTGCCTTTGACGCCGCGGTTGCAGCGGTTGTTTATGGTTAAGGAGACTGCAGAAAACATGAGTTGGCACAGGCGAAAACAGATCGAAGGAGTATTGGATCATCCATCCGATGGAGAAGCATGGAAGCACTTTGATCGAGAGTATCCATATTTTGCCAAGGAAGCGCGTAATGTCAGATTGGGGCTCTGCTCTGACGGTTTTACCCCATTCGGACTTTCGGGCTCCCAGTATTCGTGTTGGCCTGTGATCGTCACTCCGTACAATCTACCGCCTTGGATGTGCATGAAGACTCCGTATATGTTCCTAACCGTTATTATCCCGGGTCCGAACAATCCGAAGAGGAACATCGATGTGTACTTACAGCCTTTGATAGATGAGTTGAATCAGCTGTGGGAAGTAGGTGCCAACACGTACGATGTTTCTAGAAAGCAGAATTTTCAGATGAGGGCAGCACTTATGTGGACCATCAACGACTTTCCGGCCTATGGAATGTTATCGGGATGGAGCACCCATGGTCGTCTCTCATGTCCGTATTGCATGGACCGTTCTCAGGCTTTCCGTTTGAAACACGGAGGCAAACCGTGCTTCTTCGATTGTCATCGACAATTTTTGCCGAAGGATCATCCGTACCGGAGGAATCGGAATGCTTTTCGTGCGGGAGTTGTGGAGAAGGCCAATCCACCTCCAAGGTGGCCCGGATGCACGATATGGGAAGAGGTAAAATATTTACCAAGTGCTATCGAAGAGCCTGCTAAGGGGTACAAGTGTGACGGATTTGGTCGCACCCATAACTGGACGAAGAGGAGTATATTCTGGGATCTGCCATATTGGAGCACCAATCTGATCAGACAAAACCTTGATGTCATGCATATCGAGAAGAATGTGTTTGATAACATAATTAATACTGTAATGGATGTAAAGGGGAAGACGAAAGATAATCCGAAGGCCAGGTTGGACTTAGAAGACATATGTAGACGTCCTGCATTGCATCTGATAGAGGAGGGGAATGGAAAGTTAAAGCAACCTAAGTCAGTTTTCTCACTGGATAAAGAGGATAAAGGTAGACTTTGTATGTTTTTTCTTTTAAAATATATTATTTTAATATAAGTACCATAAAATGGTACTTGGAAAAAATATTTAAGTTTAGTAATAAAAAATATATTTTTAACAGGTACAGAGGGGTGAGGATGCAAACATGGTGACCGTCTTCTTGGCCACCCATCGCAAGGACGGAAATCTCATTGATGAGAGGGCCTCACAGACCTATGTAAGTATTACTTTACTTTGTGTTTATTTTAATATAACTTAGGCAATTATTGAGTTTCCAAACCTTTTCTAGGCCGAGTATCTTAGGCTTCGTGAGCGGGCGACTGCTAGTGCACCTACACCTGGAGAGGCTGGTGCTTCGTCGCAGCCCGGTCCATCTCCGTCGGCGGACGACCTGTGGGTGACCGCAGCTGGTGGTCTCCAGAGGGGTACGTACTACGGTACGGGCTCCTATGGCGCCCTGGTTGCGACGCAGTCATCTAGGGCCTCCCCGACAGCTGTGCATTCCACACACCCCTCGCAGTCGCAGCCCTCGCAGTCGTCGGCCAGAGTCCAGGAGGCCGTCCAGGAGGCCGTTGACCGTCAGATTGCGTCTCTCCGTGACGACTTGCTGCAAAGTATGGAGGACCAGTCCCGGTCCCAGCCGCAGGCGGACGATCCGATGCTTATCGCATGATTGGATATGCTCGACCGCAGCATGACGGAGCTACGAGAATTGACAAATGATATTAGAGCCTCCAATGATCGCAACATCATGGAGCTGCAGGCGTCACAGCTATCGATGGGCGAGAAGCTGACGAGGATGCATGCGTCACAGCTATCGATGGGCGAAAACCTGACGAGGATGCAGGATTCAATGGGTGATAGCAGTACGAGGCTGTTAAATACCCTGGATTCTTACAACCAGCGACTCGCAGACTTGGAGCGGGCACGGCCGCCACCGACGTCACTGTCTTCTCCATCGACATCGGTGTCGATTCCACGGGACGAGTATGAGGAGTTGTTATCCTTGAAGCGCGCCGCTGGTCAGCCTCCTGCAGATCCGTAGTAGTCTAGTTATTTTTATTATTATTTATGAATTATTGGTACTTCAACAATAGACATGATGTATGATGCTTCTTGTGGTCTTGAATTTTTTAGTTAATTTAATTGGATTATATAGTTATCCACATTTAATTGGATTGATACTTCTTGTGGTTTTTAATTTAATTGGATTATATAGTTAACTAGATTGAATCATGTTGGTGTGTATGATGAAGATGCTGTAAAACTGCAGGGAATCACCAATATTTGATTCTGGAAATTTTTTTTTTATTTTTTTTTTTAAATTAGCGACGTTATTAGCGACGTGTAGCGACGCTTAGCGACGTTAATTTACGTCGCTAATTACGTCGCTAATCAGCGACTCTGTAAAACGTCGCTAAGTTCGTCGCTAATGACGTCACTAAAGTCGTCGCTAAGCGTCGCCAATTGCTGACATGGCAAGTATAGCCAGGTCATTAAAGACGTCGGTGTAACGTCGCGATTGACGTCGCTAATCAGCGACGTTTAGCGACTTTAATTAACGTCGCTTTTTAGTGACTTGGCATCGCAAAACGTCGCTAAATTCAGCGACACATTGAAGTCGCTAAAAAACGTCGGTATAGCGACGTTTAGCGACGTTTTTTGTTTTAGCGACTTGGTGTTTTCCGACTGCTTCAGAACGTCGCTAATTACGTCGCTAAACCTAATTAGCGACGATTTATTGTTATTTAGCGACGTTTTTAGACGTCGCTAATTTGACTTTTTCTGGTAGTGGAAGTTCATCCAGACTCCAATCTGAATATTTCATCTACCAAGATGGCAAATCAGTTTGACAGCCATTTCTCGCCCTGTTCCAAGGGGTTTTCGAGAAATCATTCTTGAAGATGATGTCTGAACAAAAAAATTCTGTTTATCAGAAGTAACAGTTCAGAATTCTACGCGGTTTCTCACTCCTAAACAGCAGGACAGTTCGAACACTCGAATGCTAAAGCGACTTTCTACGCATCCCTAGTTATGCGTAAAAGACAAGACAGGACCTAGCACTCTTTCTAAACAAAGTCGACGTAAAGAATCAGACGTGTCGAAGCTACACATATTCAGACTTCACAGCAAAGTATGGCAACATGATCATATGAAGAAGAAAGACAATTTTATTAAAATTAAAAGCATGATTACATGAGGGAAATCCAGTCTACAAGGGTTTTTCTTCATTTTTTCATGACTACATATGAGGGAAATCCCGTCTATAAAGGGCTTCCTCATCATCGTCTGAAGATCGCACCGAGAAGCTGTTCTGCCAGGTTCTCACATTGGTGAAGGTCTTCCTCTTCTTCCAAGATGGTTCGTCGACATCCACAGTCGATGAACAAGAAGATGATCAGTGGCGGGAGGATACAAAAATGGGCATAGACCCATCCTCCAACAGAAGGAAAGCAGGGTAAATCTGCTTACCTACAGACTACCGCCACTCGAGCCGGAACAGAGCTAGTCTGTCTGCTCTCGTCCCCGGAGGTAACGGGAGAAGGTGCCACTTGCAAGCAGCGTGGTGAAAAATGATTCTTCTTCTCTCCCGAAGAACCACCATACAAAGTTGCTGAATATCCCGAGCAAAGGAGGCTATGATATCCTTCCATGATCCATCGTTGCAGAGGACATTTGCTCGAAGACGCCATCTTTTTCAGCTCCTTACATGCTGGAAGAGCATGATCTCCTACTTCCTCAAGTCGACCCGATGAACTCCGGCCATCATCTCTGTATGATGAAGGAAGTGTGGAAAGAACAGGAGAACTCCTCAGCCTTTTTATAGGCGAGAGAGAGCACCGATCCCCAATAAATTCGCCATAAAGTCAGTCTCGACCGTTTTAAAACTCCATTCAGAAATGTTTCGAGTTATGAAGAGCGGGTCATGCTTCATTCAAAGTGTTTCAAATTACGAGGAATTTAAAAGCTTTGAAGGGGGTCTTGTAGAAGCATAAAAAATACGCTGGATAGCTCTACGCAGCATATTGATGCAAAGTAGCGTAAACAGAGGACTTCAGAGCCTTCAACGTGCAAACAGAGCTTCTCCGCCAAGCACAGCGTGAAATATAGGTTCAAGGACCATCCGCGTAGGGCAGTATATCCAGGCTGCTTCAGCGTAAACAGGGTGCTTCATCGCCTTTATGGCGTAAAACTCATCCTCTATCAATGCAGCATTGAAGTGTATGAGGGACACTTCGTATTCTCCGAAGTGAACCTGTCAGATCCTGCAATGAACCTGACGTCTCGACTTTTGACAAAGGGATACTGCTCGACTACCCAGGCGACGGCTATAATGATGGCGTGACACTGCAACCCAGGCTGTCATTTACTGCTATTTCTCTTGCGTAAACCGCTTTTACGTACACAAAGGAATACGCTGCCTAGTTTTACACAGGCAGATGAGGGCTCCTTAACCTCCGCGGAAGACAAAGCGCCTGCCATGTCAAAAGCTGCACTCCGTACGGGACTCGAGACGCGCCTCTGCATTTAATGTACAGGGTGGTGATAGGCCCTCAAGGCACGTCTCTGCAATTAATGTGCCCAATACTGACAGATGCCTGAGGCACGTCTCTACGTTTGATGCACAGAAGGATGGCAGACCTTCAAAACATGCCTCTGCATTTAATGCGTAGGATGATGGCGGATCTCCATATTTAATGCAGGAGATTTGATTAAATATCACCGAACCATCGTTTAGTGACATCCCCTTTGCGAGAGATGCTCCTACGTATACAAGGGAATACGCTGCCTAGTGTTACACAGGCAAACGTGGTCTCCTTACGCTCCGCAGAAGACGAACAGACTGCCACTACAGCGGTTACTCTTTGCACAGGATTCAAGGTGCATATCTGCATTTAATGTGCAGAATGATGGCAAATCTTAAAGACAAGCATCTGCATTTAATGCACAGGATGGGGGCATATCTCTGCATTTAATGCAAGAGATCTGATTATCTCCAAGAGCCGTAATTCCGGCTAAAGACGTCCACATCATCACTCTGGCACGTTACGCAGCGGCTTCTACGCCTATTCAACTTCGGTGCCTGCTCGGCTTCTACGCCCACTCGGCCTCTATGACCACTCGGCTTCTACGCCCACTTGGCCTCTATGACCACTCGACTTCTACGCCTATTCGGCTTCTATGCCGGTTTGATAACTATTTGGCTTCTATGCCATGGTGACAGACATTGGCTTCTATGCCAACCTCTTCTACACGACGGATACCTACCTACGTGGCTTCTACACCGTGATCTTCGTAGCAGTTATACGCGTTTTGTCCCTTAGTTGGACCCGCGTCACACGCTCATTCAAAAGATCATCTATACGCAGGCATTGATTATTTTAGCCGTTGTGTAAAAGGGTGCTGTACTTTTCACTACTCGATTTTTACACCGATTGAGTGGTCATTGTCACTAAAAACTCTATAAATAGAGACCTCTATCAACGAGAAAAAGGGGGAACGATCAGAAATAGGTCGACAAATTGGAGGGTCGAAGAAGTTAGGTCTGAAGACTGATCGAAAGATCCAGTACCAGATCCAACGGTCGAGAGAGAGAGGGAGAGAGAGGAGAATCCAGAGCTCAGGCGAAGAGAAGGGATCGACGACTTTGGCATCGGGCATCCACCCTCTTTAGCAACCTTCGAAGTCGTTACCTGTCTTCCACGGCACTTTTTCAATATCGTGTGGTCCAAAGGCTAAAGTGATCGACTGCAGATCAGACACCTATAGCAATATTCACCCAAATTAAATAAATTGTACTTAGACATCCTCGTGTAGGATCAAATTTGTACAATCTTATTTGTAAACATAAAAGAAGGGCAGGTCTTCATACAAGACCACGTTTTTTGCATTCATCAAATCTTTTCTCGTTTATTATCCAAAACACCAGTCATGATGTCAGTATCAGGATACAGGAAATCTGGCACGATAACAGTGTATGAATGTGTCCTGGGGTGACGATATACTCAGTTATGTACATCGAGGTGTTACAAACATCTAACATTCGTTACAAGATGTTACGACGAACGTCTGCACCCAGTTGTGATCCGGATGCAAAGTATCGATCGTAATCAAACACGCGCATAATATACATAATGAAACAAAAAATATTTGTAACTGAAATACAGGGTGGCAAGGTACACTTGCCTGCGTCCGGCTACTTAAGATGGGGATCTGGTACCACGTCCAAGTTCGCAGGTCCCGTAGTACCTAGAGACGAGATACAAACTCAATCAATAAACTATCACACGGCAAACAGGGATGTGACACACGTCTAAACATATGTTCGGACTCAGCTACAACTCATAGGGATACGACGCTAGAGGGTTGACCAAGGTTGACTATTGGTACGTTACATCAAATCAAACTAATCATCTGTACAATATCATCAAACTATCCTCAATCCTATTATATTTAGCACAGTGTTTATTGGTATTTTATTCATGTTTATTCCTCAAATTTTACCTCGGTGTGCACCGACGTTAACATGTACATTTACTGTCATCCTCAAATACATAATTAATAATTATTAAACCTTTCGTTCCATATCATCATTACCAATTCACAATAAGTACTACTCTTCAATTAAACCTATCAATAATTTTCAATCCCCAAATCACCGATTAATGGTTTGATACCACATATTATTTCACAATAAATCAACTGTTCCTCGATGATAAATTATAGTATTATTTTGTAATAAGGTGCCATCTGTATGCTATCCTGGTAGCTGTTATTGTAGAAGAATTCTACCAAGTGTAGATGGTCCTCCCAAGATCCTCCAAAATCGATCATGCACGCTCTCAACATATCCTCTAGTATCTGTATCGTGCGCTCTGACTGGCCATCATTTTGGGGATGATATGCAGTGCTGAACTTGAGACGAGTTCCTAGACTCTCATGTATACTCCACCAAAAATATGACATGAATCTAAAATCACGATCCGATACGATGCTGACAGGCACTCCATATAGTCGAACTATCTGCCTCATATACATGTCAGCTAATATCTCCATGGACTGCCCAACTCTGAAGGGTAAGAAATGTGCAGACTTGGTGAGTCTGTCTACGACAACCCAAACTGCATCCTTTGCGCTAGGGCTCCGCAGGAATCCTGTGAAGAAATCTATAGTAATGTGTTCCCACTTCCACTCGAAAATGGGAAGCGGCTGTAATAGTCCTGCAGTCCTCCGATGTTCAGCCTTGACTTGCTGACAAACTAAACATCTCTCCACGAATCTAGCAATCTCTCTCTTCATCCCATGCCACTTGAAATGTTGCCTCAAATCTCGGTACATCTTCGTACCCCCAGGATGAATAGAATAAATAGAGCTATGAGCCTCGGTCATCAACTCCTGGCGTAGCTCGCCACTCGGAACGTATAGGCGATCTCCACACCTTAACGTTTCATCTTTATGAATCCTGAGTCCCGTCTGCATGCCTGTAAACCCCCTAAATTAATTCTATAGATGGTCAGGTATGGATTGGAAAATTTTGGTTTAGCAGCAGATGTTTGAGGTTTAGAGTAGAGTTGCGTAAGTCTGTTATTTATTAATTAGACCCTTGGCGCGCCCTACCATTGTTGATTTATTCGGAGCCCAATATCAGTCCATAAATTCCATCAGACTATTGTACTTCTGACTTGACTCGCCAATTTAGGCACTGGACTTTTCCGTTACACAATAATAAATCCGTTGTGCCTTAAATTAATTGCACAATTTCCCGTATCCGAAATCCCATATTTAATTCCGTGTCGGAGTCCTGTGTCTTTAACCTCAATTTTGAGGTACCAACTTAACCCGTTGAGACGGACCAACTAAAGGGTCCAAGACTGACTCCAAGCCCCCACCATTTTTGACCTTTGTGTCATTTCCGAATTTTGACCCCAAGTGCCCCCATTTAATTTAAAAGCACGGGACACTTAAATCCTATTTAAATCGGGGATACCCATTTTGCCTAATCCTATTTTAATCCCCAAATTAATCCCATTGCCCATTTATTTAAACCCATGCCACACACAACACCCCCTCACCATGCAAATCACCAAACACCAATTTTCCCACAATTTTTGCATTATTTCATGTGTTCGTGCAATTTTTTGAATTTAAGGGGCTTAGTTGCAATTTTTGAAATAGGTGTTCTAACCTCATTGGTCTAGGCCAAATGGAGAAGCCCCCTCTCCTTTGACCAAGTCAACATCTCTCCTCCCTCTCATTTGCATGAAGAAACTATTTCCTTCATGAGTAATCCTCACCACCCATTTTGTCACTACCACATTCCGAAAACAGGGGTATTTTCAACTTTTCACAATATTTAATATTATTGTAGTTACAATTTATTAATTTCATGACAGTATATTTGATTTAAATAAATGTGTGATGTGTAATTCAAATATAGTATTAGATGCAGTATTCATTTATTTTTAGCTAGCAGACTAGACCTAGAAGCCCAGTAGATGACCACCTGTCCGAATTATAGAATTCTGTATTTAATTATTTTATCTAGAATTTATTTATTGGAGATTTTAATTAATTACCGTATTTTATTTAATATTTTTGCGCACTGTCTTTGCTTCGATATTTGGAGCACTACCCTGACTTTTGTCTTCCAACAAATTTCACAATCTTGCCCTAGACATGCCCGCCTTCCATTCTGCTATTTTTCTAACTCATAATTATGCTCTCTGTACATTAATTCTGGCCGCACAAAAATCATCGCGGACATTATTTTAAAATTCCTATTTTTGTATCGTTGTGCGTTCCAATCGAAATTGGGGACAATCTTGACCTATTTTTCGTGCGGTCCAAATTAGGGTAATATTCTGTTCTGAGTCTTCTTCATTATTGGTATTGATGACCTGACCTGATTTTGGCCCCATGTACTCCTAATTAACTTTAGAACACAACTTGCATTTATTTCTAATTAAATTGAGGATATCATTTTAACCGATTCTGAAAATCCTAATTTAATTCCAGTGCCCTGCTATTGAGCCCGTACCAAACATACAGTGCCCCTGACCCTACAAAACAACGGACACCGAATCGCCCGCAAATTTTTCATCATTTCATGCGTCTGTGCAAATACCCAAATTAAAGGGGGCTAAATTGCAAATTGGCATTTTGGTGTCAACACCTCATTGTTTAAAACAATGAGGGAGCCCTAATATTATTTAACTAGCCCTCACCCTCATTCCTACATGAATTATTTTTCCTCTTGACCAATCTGGACCACTCAATTAATTGGGTGCATCCTCACCCTTAATTTCACCCACACTCTTCCCTATATAATGACATGTTACATCAAACCCTAATTCCTAGACAACCTAGGAAACCCCACTCTCCTCCAAGCCTCCATCTCCAACGTATGAAATTTCTTTTCCTTTCTTCTTCTCTTTCCTTTCTTCTTCTATTTTCTTCTTCTTCTTCCTTTCTTCAAAAAATTAAATTTGAAAGAGAGGAAGGGGGGAACACTGTTCACCGAGTTCCCCCCTGTTGCAGATCCACCCGGCCGACGACTGAGCCCTCCTCCGGCGGCCGCTGCACTCTTCCCTGCTGTCCTTCTCCTCCTCTTGCTGCCAACATCAAGCACCACCATCTCCATCTACATCCGGCCGGCCAGCTAGCCAACTCCGGCGGCCCACATCAACTCCGGTCCGGCTTCCCACCATCAGCCGGCTGCTCCCCACTCCATCCATCCATCCATCCATCCACAACCCCTCTTGTTCCCTACTCCGGCGGCTCTCCCACCATCAGCCTCCCGCTGGCTACTCCGGCGGCCGAGCTCGGAGCCTCCCCACCTGCTGTCCCAACTCGAGTCCGACCCCGTTCTCCATCAACAGCCCTCTCCTCCTCTCGTGGTTGCCCACCGGATGCCGATTCTCGACAACTCCGTCCCAGATCCAGCATTCGACTCCCTCCGTGAGTCAACAAAGGGCAGTTGTGCGATAGCCTCGTTGGGATCGACTTCCACAACTGTGCGGTCCGTTGGGTACTACTCAGGCGAACATTCTTCTTCGCGACCCGATCAGAAACCATCTCGGTGAGTATTTTGACTCTTGAGCCCATATGCTTCATAGTTTATTCTTTGTGTTTCTAATAGACATAAATAGGCAGTCGTGTAGTGTATAAGTGTTTCATTAGTAAGGAAAGAAACAATTAATTAATCATTGTGGTTATATATGGAAGTCTGAAGAAAAATATGGCCCCTAGTGTGTGTTTGGGTTGAAGAGATACTCAATATGTGAGTTACACTAAGAAAGAAGAGCATGGTGGCATATTTATGTGAGATGGTTGAGAGAATCACCCACGGGCTTGTGTGTGTGGCAGAGGTTCGACAATCCTTATTGACGGGTAGAGTTCAACTGTGGGTTAGAAGCATCCTGCATCCTAAGTATATAATCTATTCGGCAGAAGAATGGTTGAAATAACTAGGAAGTAGCCATTATTATATATATGGAATGAGAAGATAACTGTGATTTCAAAATATAAATAAATGTGAGTCATATGAAATGTGTTGCTTAGAAATTTGATTGGTATATATAGTTATGTTCTTGTTGTTCATACCAGATGAATAGAGTATGTTGGGATTGGCAACATTGAATGGAGATTAGAAGTGAGTACCATTTTGTTGTGTTAATGACTAGTGTGGAGTGGTACATATATGCATGGGGACATTGAAAACAAAGTGGTTATTAGAGATAATATGTGTGTGTGTTCTTCAATGAATTGGAAGGAACCGAACAACAGAGAATTGGTGATTGTAGGAAAATGTGTTGTACATATTGATATATGAATTTCATATGAATTATAGAATACATGAGGTCTATAGTAAGTGGTGGAGAATACACTGATTATAAGAGTGGCTTCAAATAATGGAAATATTGGAAGAAGGGAAGTTGGAGGTTTAAGTCTATTGTGTATCATGGAAATGCCCAAATGACTTAATAACTATGGTAGTATAATAAATAACATATTTTTTATATATGTATTTACATAGATGTCAGTAAACCAAACCCATAAGGTCTAATTTTAAATCTTCTCTAGGTTCCTTGGGCTCGGATTCTCTTGGCTCGGTCTCGGTACCAATTCGTCATCTTCAGCATCCGGAATCGGGACTGTCGGATTCTCCAGACGATACTCTGGGACAGGACATTGGTATTGACAGCTAAAACCCAAGGCGAGTACATTCTCTGATTAGTTTCTAATTTATGATATCTCCAATGTTTACTGTATCTAATGTAAATATCCATGCTCTTGACACGCTGGTTACACGGATTGGTATACACGGATCTTGTCATGAGATGTTATTTTTTATTCATGGTGTAGCTTGTACAAGACTTGTTTTCCTTGTTATCTTGTGCATGTACAGACACTGATTCCCGGGGAGATTTGCTACCTTCCTAGGGAATCCCGTGCCATAGCGTACCATGATTGGATCTACTATACCAGTCGGGGGTGGAGAGTATTTTAGTGTAGATATGTGATCATACCCAACTTTTATGCATCATAGCTCACCCCACATCTCACGTCGGGTGCGGCCTGACCATCTCCATGCTTCATAGCTGTTACGTGTGATTAGCCTGACCTATACATGCATCATAGCTAACCAACGGTTAGCCTGACCTTCATGAATCATAGCTAATCACATGTAACCAGCCTGATCAAGTTCCCAAGCCGATCACATGTTAAAGCTAGTACTCAAACACTTTGTCATAGATTCTTGCTCGTTGACATATTGTTTCTCTTCCTGCATTTACTTACAGTATTTCTAGTATTTCTTTTATTTTTCGTACCTATACATGTTTCTGGTATATTTCCATCTAGAACTGCTACATAGTTTATATCATTAATATAGAATTGCTATTTAGAGATGTACTTTGCTCCTTCCTGACTGGAAAATATTTTTCCAGACTGTGACCTTAGTAGACTGGTTTCTGACACACTTGGAGATTGGAAGTTAATGATTGCAGGTATGATTAATTTATCGTTAGACTTGTCTTGTATTTCTTGCTTGCCTTGATATCTCATCGTGCTTTAGTTTATGTGATTGAGTATTTCTAGCATTATTTTATGATATCCACGTCTCCTTATGGAGTTGGGTATTCGTGAGTTGATTAGATAGTTACATGACCTAGACAGCGTTCTACCGCCGATGCTGCGGCGTAGGCTGGACGTACCCATGCACTCGTGCCCCTATATCGGGTGCGGGTCGTGACACATTTTAATTGGGTCAATCATCACCACACATCCCCACATCACATCCCCTATTTAATGTCTCTTCAAAGCACACATCCCAAGCAGGCCCTAATCCCCACATTTGGGAAACCCCACCCCCTCTCTCTCCTCCCTCCATATACTCACAGCCGCCATTCCACTTTCCCTACTCTTTCTTCCACCTATTCTCATAATACTCAAACCAAATTACCCCATTCTCTCACAACAACTCCCCCACCCCCTTCGTTCCCGAGCTCTATCTGAGACCCGAGCGCCTGGACTAGTGCCTCATCGCCCCATGGTCAGACACCCCGAGCAGTCACAGCACCACCGTTGTTGCTGTCGTTCTTGCCCCACCACCACCTCGACACCTCTCTTCCACCGACCTTTTCGCTGCCTATAAATAGAGGGGCATACCTTGAGCTTTCCATCACCACCGACAACGGCGAAGCCCTGCCGGACTTCCACCTCTACCCATTCCCTTCCTCTCTATTTCTTAATTCAGTTACCAAACTCTAGACTGACTCTCCCGACCAACCACGCGGCCATGGCGACAGTCCGGTGAATACGCCTCCACCGAGCAACCTTCATCGACGGGAAATTCTCCAGGCGTTCTTCCGGTCACCTTTTGACGAGTCTGACGATCCTCCTCCGTTGGCGAGTGGAGTCCTCCGTTGACTGCCATGGGATTCGAACAGCTCCATGCCACTGACTCACTTGCCAAATTTCTCTCTCGTTCTCGAGTTTATTTCGTTTTGATCGATCGATCTTTGACGCCAACTATCGCCTGCAATTTTTGACCGGTGACTCTACCTTAATTCTTGAGTTCTTCTACTGTTCTTGATCCTAGGAACTTCAAGAAAGCCTATTAACATCTCTGTGTTAATGTTATGGGTTAGGTGCTCGATCTTATGCTCCTAAGACCTCGAACTATTAGAACCACGGGCAACGCAGGTAAATCGTTGCACAGGTAATCCATCTAGTTGCAATAGATACATGTATACTTTGATTTCCTTTTCCTGCCTCTTTCTGAGTTGGGATTATCAGTTTTGAAGCTGAACAATATTTTTGTCTATTTTTGATTCCCGAACCCTTGCTCACCAATTTCTTGCTATAATGCATGTATGGAGGACCGAGGGATCAGTCAAAGTTACAGGGAATCGAAATCGCAAGATTTCGATTGCTAGATTCAACTGACTTCAAGATCGTACGAGGCGAACCTTGCTCTTCTTCGTAGCCGACATCACCTCCACAGCAGCTCCCCCACTCCGGCCTGCTGTGCACCCAACTCCATTATCCAGCTTCCACGACCACCACCCTGCTGACCAGCTTGTTCTCCGGCCAACCCCCGGTCGACGCCGCCATATTGAGGTCGACTCTCTCCCCCTCTCTTAATTAATAGTTATGTTGAGTTCTTTAACTAGGGTTTAAGTGTTAATGTTTATATAATTATTTTGTGTTGATAATGAGCATGGGAAAATGACTTGAGATTGGGTTTAATGAGGTTTAATGTGTTTTTAGGATTTATGTAGTGTAGTATAGTATTTTCTTTGAGCTTATATATATGTATGTTTGATAGGGTTAATGTAGGTTAGGGTTTATGGTTGCATAAATTAAAATGAGTTTAAAGGTTTTGCATGAAGGTTTAGGTTCAGTATTTGCTAAATAAATTATAAAAATTTATAAAGGATTTTCATGGAGTTTAGGATTTGATATTAAATAAATGTCCTGGATATATTGCATGGTGGTAAAATACTAAACAAATTAATGAGGATTAAATTATGGAGGTGAGTCTAGGGATTGTTCTTCATAAGTTCATAAAATAGATCTAAATAGTAGGCATTGAGATTTAGAGTTTATCATATTGATTTATGTGCATGTTAATTTGTATGGATGAGTAGTGATTTTGGGTGAAATAATAATGATGGTTGTATAAAGAAAGACCTAATATTTAATAAGTAATTACTGTCGAGGAATGAACATACCTGAACCACTGAACCACATGATGAATATGGTAAGAATGAGGATTGGTCGATGATAGTGTACAGTTGACTAGTTGATTTGATGTATCGTACCAAAAGTCAACTATAGTCAACCTTCTAGAGTCGTATCCCTGTGTGTTGTAGCTTCGTCTTGAGCATATGTTTAGACGTGTATCACATCCCTGTTTGCCACATGATAGTTATTTATGTACTTTGTACCTCTCCTCTAGGTACTGTGGGACTTGAGGGCTTGGACGTGGTACCGAGACCCAGTCATCAGCAGCCGAACGCAGGCAAGTGTACCTTGCCACCCTGTATTTCATATTACAGATACTTGTTGTTCTTTATGTACATTATGCACGTATTTATGTTGACGTTCGATACTTCGCGTCCGGATCACAACTGGGTGTTGACATTCATTGTAACGTCTTAGAATAATTGATAGATGCTTCGTAGCACCTCGATGTACGTACCTGAGTATATCGACACCCCAGGACACGACATATAATGTGATCGTGCCAGATTCCTGTATCCTGATACTGGCATCATGACCAGAGACTGGGACGACCTTAGGGTCGCCTCTATTGAGTTATTTTTGGGTGTCGAGACTGTAGATAGAGGTTCAGGTTCAGCGCACAATCGTTGACCGTTTGGGAAGGTGGAGACAGTTACTAGACGTTTGGGCTCCTCTGCACGCGCTTATATATTTACGTAGTATCTATATAGTAATCCTGTATCTAGTATAGTGGTATCACCCGTGTGACTCTTTGCCCGGAGTTGCGGTACGTCCCGTGTGTTTTCGTGTCCGGAGCTACGGTTTTATTTTGGACAGCCCACGCGTCGAATATTGTCTTTAAACTGTGTCACACTTGTTTGGTTAAGATAGATTACCCTGTCGTTGCACTAGTACTTTCTGTTTACTTGGCATGCTGTATTTCTGTACCTTGTTACGTCCCTCTGAGGACCTGGTTTCCTGCCAGTTTTGCAGCATAGACGATTACGGAGCACTTGGAGATACTGATGGAGTGGCATATCTTGCGAGCACTGTACCAGGTACTCATATCATTTCTACCGGCATTATGGTTACTTATTTCATATTGATTATTCATCTGCTGTTGTAGCCTAGTCTTTGTAGACTCATCTCTTCTCGAGTCTATTCGAGTTTGTGTGTTATTGGGCGGCCGACCTTAGCACATATAGCTCTTTCTTGTATACTGATGTGTATTATGGATTAAGACATAGAGGTTTACATTTATGGGATATCTAGATAGTGCCCTCTATATTATACAGCTTATACGCATTCGAGTCAAACCAGAGTCTGGTCGAATGCGTAGCTGGCGTATCACGTATCCTTGGTCCTACGTATTTTGGGACTGGGGCGTGACATATTTTTGTGGTGGCCCATCCAGGTCCGATTTAAATTATCTTGGTCACCTGACTGTGCCAAGCGAGCCTGCAAATTAGGAATAGATATTATGATTGTTGAATAGGATCTCAATCCATAATCGAGTTAAAAAAAACTCACTTTGTATGTGATTATCGCCCTTGGACTTCCAATTTGTATTCGTTCAACTTCCATCGGTATCGTTATCATTGTTTCTCATCCCCTATTATTCGGGAAGGCGAACGCTTGCGCCTGATGGTTTCCTCCAGAAGAAGATCGTAGTTCAGACAGCAGAAGATGTGATACGTGCAATAATCTCTGAGAAGATTGTTACCCTCAGTAGGGTAGGCTAATAGGTTCTCTTAGATGCTAGAATTAGTGTGGAAGGCTAGCAAGAGAATTGGACCCAGTAGTACCCTACCCGTACTTGAGATAGCAGTGATCTTGGAAGTACTAGGAGCTGGAAAGATTGTTGATCATGACCTAGAATAATTCATGGAAATGCATAGCCTGATGATGGAAACTAGTGGTTGTATATGATAGCAATACTAGGAGCGATGATTATGAGCTAGAGGAGATGAAATTTTAGGATCTCACTTGGAAGACGATGATCTAATACCAGAAATTTTAGTATGTGCTTGGGTGACATCATTAATATAATTGCACTATGTGACCCGGAACAATAAATAACGGGAAGAAGAAAGTTGAGGAATAAAATTTTTGGGAAAATTTGAGGAGGAGAGAAATTATACTTTAGGCAGGGAATTTTTTTTTCTTTTGGAGGATTAGTATGGTAAACAGAACAGGAGAAGTTATTTTGAGGTTAAGTCTAGACGATGACATCATCCTAGCATGAGTTGGTTGAGCTAATACCACGCGACGTTGGATTGTCGACGTGGTTGCATTATTTTTGGCCACCAGATTACCTAGGGTTGAGTTTCTTCAGAGAGCCCAGGAGCATGGGGCCCATCTACCTTACGGGCACACAATGCAAAGGGGGAACCAGTGTACCCCCGTATTATATTGAGTTTGAGGATGTGTTACTAGAGAACCTTCCGGGCCGGCCACCTGACAGAGAGATAGAGTTTGCTAAAGAGTTGACTCCCAGAGCCGAGCCAGTTATTTTCTCGTCTTCAGACTAGCACCGATAGAGTTGGTTGAGTTGAAGGTCCATAGTAGAGGATCTCATAGACAAGGGTTTTAGTCGGGCTAGTGTTTCTCCATGGGAAGCAACCATCTTAATAGTGCCGAAAAAGGATGAGACAGTATACTTGTGTATCGATTACAGGGCATTAAATGCCGTAGCGACAAAGAACAAGTATCTACTGCCATGCATCGATGATTTATTTGATTAGTTTAGCAGCGCATTTTGTATTCACGAAGATCGATCTCAGATCAGGATATCATCAGATCAAGGTACGGAAGGAGAACATTCCGAAGATAGCCTTTCGGACGAAGTATGGATACTATGAGTTTCTAGTCATGCTGTTTGGTTTAACCAACGCGCCAGCAGTATTTATGATCTTGATGAACAATGTTTCCCACCAGTACTTAGATAAGTTTATAGTGGTGTTCATCGACGTCTTGGTATAACATTGAGTTGCAGTACCACCCTGGCAAGGTGAATGTAGTAGCAGATGCTTTAAGCAGGAAGTCCATGGCATACTTTTTGATGACTCAGCGATAATTGCTAGAGGATCTCCAAGAGCTTGGGATAAAGATTGTATTGCCAGGCATGGATGGACAGATGGCCAGTCTCGAGGTTCAGTCTACACTGATTGGGAGGATCAGGGCATCCCTGCCTACATATACGAGATTTTGACGTCTACGAGAGAGGACAGAGGCCGGCATGCAAACGAGAGTCAGGATTCATGAAGACGGAACATTGGTGTATGGAGATCGCCTATACGTTCCAAGTGGAGAGCTACACCAAGAGTTGATGGCGGAGGCTCATAGCTTGATTATTCTATTCATCCCGGGGGTACGAAGAGGTACCGAGATTTAAGGCAATATTACTGGTAGCATGGGATAAAGAGAAAGATTGCGAGATTCGTGGCAAGATGCTTAGTATGTCAGCAAGACAAGGCTAAATAACAGAGAACTGCAGGACTATTGCAGTCGCTTCCCATTCCCAAGTGGAAGTGGGAACACATTACCATGGACTTCGTCACAAGATTCTCGTGGAGCCCTAGCGGGAAGGATGCAGTTTGGGTTATCGTGGACAGGCTCACCAAGTCTGCATATTTCTTGCCCTTCAGAGTTGGGCAGTCCACGGAGATATTAGCTGACATGTATATGAGCCAGATATTACGACTACATGGAGTGCCTGTCAGCATCGTATCGGATCGTGATTCCAAATTCACGTCCCATTTTTGGCAGAGTATGCAAGAGAGCCTAGGAACTCGTCTCAAGTTCAGCACGGCATATCATCCACAGACTGATGGTCAGTCAGAGCGCACGATACAGATATTAGAGGATATGTTGAAAGCGTGCATGATTGATTTTGGAGGATCTTGGGAGGACCACCTATACTTGGTGGAATTTTTCTACAATAACAGTTACCAGGCTAGCATACAGATGGCACCTTATGAGGCACTGTACGGCAGGAAATGTAGGCTGCCAGTTTGTTGGAGTGACGTGGGAGAGCGTCAGATACTTGGTCCAGAGTTGGTAACATAGACAGTGGAGAAGGTCAAGCAGATTCAGAGCCACCCGCGTGCAGCACAGGACATACAGAAAAATTGGGCAAATACGTACCGTAGACCATTGGAGTTCATGGAAGGTGACCATGTATTTTTGAGGATATCGCCTACTCGTGGTACCATCAGATTCGGAGGCAGAGGCAAGCTGAGTCCGAGGTACATCGGGCCATTTGACATCTTGGAACGAGTTGGCGAAGTGGCTTACCGTCTTGCATTGCCTCCATCATTAGAAGGAGTGTATAACATATTTCACGTATCGCAGCTGAGGAGATATGTCGCAGACCCTAGCTACGTGCTTGATCATTCGGAGATTACAGTCGGGCCCAGTCTATCTTACGTAGAGCAGCCAGTGGAGATACTCGATCACAGTAAGAAGACTTTGAGAGGTCAGACGATTCAACTGGTTAGAGTTGCATGGAAGCATCATTCGCCAGGCGAGTCTACCTGGGAGCGCGAGGATTCTATTCAGCAGCGTTTCCCGTATTTATTCGAGGAGCAAGGTACGAATTTACGTACCATATTTGATTACTAGCTTGTTTTTAAATTCTCTTAGCTATTATCGTGCTTTACTTTTAATTTCGGGGACAAAATTTTTCTAAGTTGGGAAGAATGTAAACCCCCTCAATTAATTCTATAGATGGTCAGATATGGATTGGAAAATTTTGGTTTAGCAGCAGATGTTTGAGGTTTAGAGTAGAGTTGCGTATGTCTGTTATTTATTAATTAGACCCTTGGCGCGTCCTACCATTGTTGATTTATTCGGAGCCCAATATCAGCCCATAAATTCCAACGGACTATTGTACTTCTGACTTGACTTGCCAATTTAGGCACTGGACTTTTTCGTCGAACAATAATCAATCCGTTGTGCCTTAAATTAATTGCATAATTTCCCGTATCCAAAATCCCATATTTAATTCCGTGTCGGACACCTATGTTATTACCCTCAATTTTGAGGTACCAACTTAACCCGTTGAGTCGGACCAACTAACGGGTCCAAGACTGACTCCAAGCCCCCACCATTTTTGACCTTTGTGTTATTTCCGAATTTTGACCCCAAGTGCCCCCATTTAATTTAAAAGCACGGGACACTTAAATCCTATTTAAATCAGGGATACCCATTTTGCCTAATCATATTTTAATCCCCAAATTAATCCCATTGCCTATTTATTTAAACCCATGCCACGCACAACACCCCATCACCATGCAAATCACCAAACACCAATTTTCCTATAATTTTTGCAATATTTCATGTGTTCGTGCAATTTTCCGAATTTAAGGGGCTTAGTTGCAATTTTTGAAATAGGTGTTCTAACCTCATTGGTCTAGGCCAAATGGAGAAGCCCCCTCTCCTTTGACCAAGTCAACATCTCTCCTCCCTCTCATTTGCATGAAGAAACTATTTCCTTCATGAGTAATCCTCACCACCTATTTGAATTGGGTCAATCATCACCACACATCCCCACATCACATCCCCTATTTAATGTCTCTTCAAAGCACACATCCCAAGCAGGCCCTAATCCCCATATTTGGGAAACCCCACCCCCTCTCTCTCCTTCCTCCATACACTCACAGCCGCCATTCCACTTTCCCTACTCTTTCTTCCACCTCTTCTCATAATACTCAAACCAAATCACCCCATTCTCTCACAACAACTCCCCCACCCCCTTCGTTCCCGAGCTCTGTCTGAGACCCGAGCGCCTGGACCAGTGCCTCGTCGCCCCATGGTCAGACACCCCGAGCAGTTACAGCACCACCGTTGTTGCTGTCATTCTTGCCCCACCACCACCTCGACACCTCTCTTCCACCGACCTTTCCGCCGCCTATAAATAGAGGAGCATACCATGAGCTTTCCATCACCACCGACAACGGTGAAGCCCTGCAGGACTTCCACCTCTACCCAATCCCTTCCTCTCCATTTCTTAATTCAGTTACCAAACTCTAGACTGACTCTCCCGACCAACCACGTGGCCATGGCGACAGTCCGGTGAACACGCCTCCACCGAGCAACCTTCATCAACGGGAAATTCTCCAGGCGTTCTTCCGGTCACCTTTTGACGAGTCTGACGATCCTCCTCCGTTGGCGAGTGGAGTCCTCCATTGACTGCCATGGGATTCGAACAGCTCCACGCCACTGACTCACTTGCCAAATTTCTCTCTCGTTCTCGAGTTCATTTCATTTTGATCAATCGATCTTTGACGCCAACGATCGCCTGCAATTTTTGACCGGTGACTCTACCTTCATTCTTGAGTTCTTCTACTGTTCTTGATCCTAGGAACTTCAAGAAAGACTATTAACATCTCTGTGTTAATGTCGTGGGCTAGGTACTCGATCTTATGCTCTTAAGCGCTAGAACTATTAGAACCACGGGCAACGCAGGTAAATTGTTGCACAGGTAATCCATCTGGTTGCAATAGATACATGTATACTTTGATTTCCTTTTCCTGCTTTTTTCTGAGTTGGGATTATCAGTTTTGAAGCTGAATAATGTTTTTGTCTATTTTTGATTCCCGAACCCTTGCTTACCAATTTCTTGCAGTAATGCATGTATGGAGGACCAAGGGATCAATCAAAGTTATAAGGAATCGAAATCGCAGGAATTCGATTGCTAGATTCAACTGACTTCAAGATCGTACTGGGCGAACCTTGCTCTTCTTCGTAGCTGACATAACCTCCACAGCAGCTCCCCCGCTCCGGCCCGCTGTGCACCCGACTCCACTGTCGAGCTTCCACGACCACCACCCTGCTGACCAGCTTGTTCTCCAGCCAACCCCCGATCGACGCCGCCACGTCGAGGTCGACTCTCTCCCCTCTCTTGATTAATAGTTATGTTGAGTTCTTTCACTAGGGTTTAAGTGTTAATGTTTATATAATTGTTTTGTGTTGATAATGAGCATGGGAAAATGACTTGAGATTGGGTTTAATGAGGTTTAATGTATTTTTAGGATTTATGTAGTGTAGTGCAGTGTTTTCTTTGAGCTTATATGTATGTATGTTTGATAGGGTTAATGTAGGTTAGGGTTTATGGTTGCATAAATTAAAATGAGTTTAAAGGTTTTGCATGGAGGTTTAGGTTTCGTGTTTGCTAAATAAGTTATGAAAATTTATAAAGGATTTTTATGGAGTTTAGGATTTGATATTAAATAAATATCCTGGATATATTGCATGGTGGTAAAATGTTAAACAAATTAATGAGGATTAAATTATGGAGGTGAGTCTAGGGATTGTACTTCATAAGTTCATAAAATGGATCTAAATAGTAGGCATTGAGATTTAGAGTTTATCATATCGATTTATGTGCATGTTAATTTGTATGGATGAGCAGTGATTTTGGGTGAAATGATAATGATGGTTGTATAAAGAAAGACATAATATTTAATAAGTAATTACTGTCGAGGAATGAACATACCTGAACCACTGAACCACGTGATGAATATGGTAAGAATAAGGATTGGTTGATGATAGTGTACAGTTGAGTAGTTAATTTGATGTATCGTACCAAAAGTCAACTATGGTCAACCCCCTAGCGTCGTGTCCCTGTGAGTTTTAGCTTCGTCTGAGCATATGTTTAGACGTGTGTCATATCCCTGTTTGCCACATAATAGTTATTTATGTACTTTGTACCTCTCCTCTAGGTACTGCGGGACCTGAGGGATTGGATGTGGTACCGGGACCCCGTCATCAGCAGCCGCAGGCAGGTAAGTGTACCTTGCCACCCTGTATTTCAGATTACAGATACTTGTTGTTCTTTATGTATATTGTGCACGTATTTATGTTGACATTTGATACTTCACGTCCGGATCACAACCGGGTGCTGACATTCGGTGTAACGTCTTAGAATAATTGATAGATGCTTCGTAGCACCTCGATGTACGTACCTGAGTATATCGACACCCCAGGACACACTCATACACTGTGATCGTGCCAGATTCCTGTATCTTGATACTGGCATATGACCAGAGACTGGGATAACCTTAGGGTCGCGTCTGTTGAGTTATTTCTGGGTGTCGAGACTGTAGATAGAGGTTCAGGTTCAGCGCACAATCGTTGACCGCTTGGGAAGGGGAAGACAGTTACTAGACGTTTGGGCTCCTCTGCACGCGCTTATATATTTACGTAGTATCTATGCAGTGATCATGTATCTAGTGTAGTGGTATCACCCGTGAGACTCTTTGCCCGGAGCTCCAGTACGTCCCGTGTGTTTTCATGTCCGCAGCTACAGTTTTATTTTGGACAGCCCACGCGTCGAACATTGTCTTTAAACTGTGTCACACTTTGTTTGGTTATGATAGAGTACCCTGTCGTTGCACTTATACTTTCTGTTTACTTGGCATGTTGTATTTCTGTACCTTGTTACGTCCCTCTGAGGACCTGGTTCCCTGCCAGTTTTGTAGCATAGACGATTACGGAGCACTTGGAGATACTGATGGAGTGGCATATCTTGCGGGCACTGTACCAGGTACTCATATAATTTCTACCGGCATTATGGTTACTTATTTTATATTGATTATTCATCTGCTGTTGTAGCCTAGTCTTTGTAGACTCATCTCTTCTCGAGTCTATTCGAGTTTGTGTGTTATTGGGCGGCCGACTTTAGCACATATAGCTCTTTCTTGTATACTGATGTACATTATGGATTGAGACAGGTTTACATTTATGGGATATCTAGATAGTGCCCTCTATATTATACAGCTTATACGTATTCGAGTCAGACCAGAGTCTGGTCGAATGCGTAGCTGGCGTGTCACGTATCATTGGTCCTACGTATTTTGGGACTGGGGCGTGATAATGTCGGCCTCTGTCCTCCCTCGCAGTCGTCGAAATCTCGCATCTGTAGGCAGGGCTGCCTTGATCCTCTCAATCAATGTAGACTGAACCTCGATACTGGCCATCTGTCCATCTATGCCTGGCAATATAATCTCTATACCAAGCTCATGGAGATCCTCTAGCAATTGCCGCTGAGTCGTCAAAAAGTATGCCATGGGCTTCCTGCTTAAGGCATCTGCTACTACATTTGCCTTGTCAGGGTGGTACTGCAACTCAATATCATAATCTATCATCAACTCTAGCCAGCGCCTCTGTCTCATGTTGAGCTCCTTCTGCGTATAGACATACTTCAGACTTTTATGGTCTGTGTAAATCTCATCACGCTCACCATAAAGGTAGTGTCGCCATAGCTTTAGTGCAAATATTATTGCAGCTAGCTCTAGATCGTTCGTCGGATAGTTCTTCTCATGAACTCTCAGCTGTCTCGATGCGTAGGCTATCATTTTGCCGTGTTGCATCAGTACACATCCTAATCCTCTCCCAGATGCATCACTGTACACTGCAAATCCTCCTGATCCTGAAGGTAGTATCAAAATCGGTGCTGATGTCAGATGCTTCTTCAGCTCATCGAAAGCCGTCTGACACTCGTCGGTCCAGATAAACTCCTCGCCTTTATGCGTCAGTCATGTTATAGGCGCAGCGATCCTCGAGAAGTTTTCTATGAACCTCCGATAATATTCGACAAGTCCGAGGAAACTCCTAACCTCTGTAACTGATGTAGGGGTAGGCCATGTCTCTACTGCAGATATCTTCTCTGGGTCAACTGATAGTCCATCTCCGATAATTATGTGTCCGAGAAATGGTACTCTATCCAAGCAAAACTCATATTTGCTGAGCTTGGCGTATAGCCTCTCCTGTCCCAGCGTCTCCAACACGATCTTGAGATGTCTCTCGTGCTCCTCCTGGCTCTTGGAATATACCAAGATGTCGTCGATAAATACCACCACGAACTTATCTAAGTACTGGTGGAAAATACTATTTATCGGACTCATAAATACTGCTAGTTCATTGGTTAAACCAAACAGCATGACTAAAAACTCATAGTGCCCATACTTCGTCCGAAAAGCTGTCTTTGGGATATCCTCTCTCCGTACCTTGATCTGATGATAACCAGATCTGAGATCAATCTTCGAAAATACACATGCACCACTAAGCTGATCAAACAAATCATCGATACGCGACAGTTGATACTTGTTCTTTATCGTTACCGCATTTAACGCCATATACTCGATACACAAGCGTACCGTCCCGTCCTTCTTCGGTACAAATAAAATGGTTGCTCCCTATGGAGATACACTAGCCCGTATGAAACCCTTATCTAAGAGATCATCTACTTGGACTTTCAACTCCACCAACTCCTTCGGTGCTAGTCTGTAAACGGGAGAAGTAACTGGCTCGGCTCCGGGAGTCAACTCTATAGTGAACTCAATCTCTCTGTCAGGTGGCAGGCCTGGGAGATCCTCTGGAAATACATCCTCAAACTCTGATATAAAGTGAGGGTACATCGGTTCACCTTCTGCAATGTGTGTCGCCAGGGTAGGTTGGACACCATGCTCGCGGGCTCCCCGAAGAAACTCAAACTTTCGGTGATCTGGGGTCTTAATATGACACAACCATGACGGTAATCTAGCGTTCCATGGTATTGGCTCAACCAATCCATGCCTAGGACAATGTCATAGTCCGGCATGGAGAAGACCAAAAATCGGGCACGCATCTCTCTCCCGCAGACAACTACTGAACATGATCTACAAGTGTCGCTAACAGGTACTATTCTACCTCCCATAAGAATCCTCTTGATCTTCGGAAGGGGTGCAGTGGCTATTCTATGGGTGGCCACGAAACTAGCAGCTATAAAAGAGTGTGTGGCTCCAGAATCAAATAGGCCTACTGCTGGTAATGAAGCTACTAAGATAGTACCTGCGATCACTTCTCCGGCTGTCTCTGCCTCCTCTATAGTCATTGCGTAGGCCTGACCATGTCTCGGTGCCAGTTCTCTCGGCTGGTGCTGTCGAGCCTGCTGGAAGCGATCTGCTTGTGGGGCCAAGGGTGGCCTCCTCTGATTTTCCCCTGGTTCTGGTGGTCGTTGTGCTCCATCTCCTGCGTAAGGCGGCCTCGGTCCAAGAGGCTGCTGATAAGGCCTCGGTGCTGGCAAGGCTGGCCGATGAACCATCTATACTGGATCCCTCTGGTCGGGGCAATCCCGGATGGCATGCTGGCCCGATCCACATCTCAGACATATGCCCAACCTCCATCGACAGTCCCTCAACAAATGTCCCCTCTTGCCGCAGAAATGGCATATGGGAACCACTGCTCCCTGCAGGGGTGCTCCTCTCTGTTTCAGCTGTTGTACTAGAGGACGCTTCGCAGGTCCTCCCTACGGGGCTCAAACTATTGATGACGACGCACCGGAGCGCTTCAGGCTAGCCTCTATCTTGTTGATGCGATCCTGGCGTCGTGCTACTAGTAATACCTCGGAGTAAGAGGTGGAGGCTATGGACCCGATAAACCTCTGGGTCTCGAAACTCAGGCCTTCATAGAACTTCTCGGCCTTCGCCTCCTCAGTAGGGATCAGGTATGGTGCAAACCTGCTCAGGCGGAGGAACTCAGCATTGTATTCCTCAATCGTCATACTCCCCTGCCTGAGGTTCTAAAATCTATCCCGAAGCTCTGCTCGGGCAGTGGAGGGTATGTACATCTCCTGTAAGAGCCTAGAGAACTCTTCACACGTGGCCCGGTCTGGTCCCAAACACTGCTCCTCTGAGAGCCACCGTGATGCACGTTGCCAGTGAGCTGCATCCTAACGGCAGTCATCCATCGGTGCCGGGGGAGTTCGGTAGCCTCCAGCTGGTGCTGAATGCTAGTGAACCATGCGTGGACCTCTGTCGGCTCTTCTGTGCCAGCAAAAGGTTGTGGCATCATTTGACGGAAGTTTATGACAGACCCCATCGTCGACTGGGGTGCTGGCTGTGACGCCTGCCCCAAGGCCGTCATAATACTCTCCCTCAGGGTCTCAGCATGGCGCTACTGGGCCTGATACTGAGCCTGATGTTGGGTCTGCATCATCGCATATACCATATGGAACATCTGCATCTCATCCATGGGTTGTCCTGCGGGGAATGGCATATAGGGCATCTGGGGTGGGAATGGTGGAGGTGGTGGCAACTGCTGCTCCTCCTGACTCGGGCTCTCTGATCCTCAGGTCCTACCTGATGCGGAGTCTGATGCCCGTCCGAAGGCACCTCGGGCTGCCACGATGACTGTCCCAGGGGAGCTGGATTCAACAGAAGGACCTGCTCTAGTTCCGGTTCCCCGGATGATCCTGCGTCACTGGGAACATCGCCCGGCTGCACGATGCATCCGCAGTTGAGGTTCATAACTCTGAAAAGAAGTCATGACTGCGATCAGCGTTGCGGGAATAAACAAGATGCAATTTGGTAAAAGAAATCGAGATAGAGGTGTCATGTGAAGGATTCAAACTTGTAGATAAGATTCCTAATTGTAGAAGCATGAAAAATACAATGGGAGGAGCTACGCAGCATACTGATACAGAGCAGCGTAAACAGAGGCCTTCAGAGCCATCAAGAGTACGAGCTCAAGGGACCATCCGCGTAAGTGCAGTACGTCCAGGCCGCTCCAGCGTAAACGGGGTTCTTCATCGCCTCCATGGCGTAAAACTCATCCGCTCTTAAAGCAGCGTTAAGGTGTACGAGGAACGCTTCGTCTTCCCCGAAATGAACCTGTCAAGTCACGCAGTGAACCTGACCTCTGACTCCTGACAAAAAGGGCTGCACGGCTACCCAGACGATGGCTGGAAACGAGGACAGACCCCTCGGGACGCGCACCACAGTGTGATGGCGGATCTCTGCATTTAATGCAGAGGATTTAGTTAAAATATCGCCGAATCATCATTTACTGACGTCCCCTCAGCATAAACTGCTCTTTCGCATACAAGGGGATACGCTGCCTTATTTTACACAGGCAAACATGAGCTGTTTTATGCTCCGTAGTTGACAAACCGCCTGTCACGTCAAAAGCTGTACTTCGTACGGGGCTAGAGGCACGTCTCTACGTCTAAATTGCACAGAGCGGTGACAGTTTCTCTGGAGGCACGTCTCTGCGACAGTTGCACAGAAGGACTGCAGACCTTCAAAACACGCCTCCGCATTTAATGCACAAGATTATGGCAAATCTCTGCAAGAGATTTGATTATATCTTCAAAAGCCGTAATTCCGGCTAAAGACGTCCACATTAGTACTCTGGCACGATACGAAGCGGCTTCTACGCCCATTCAAGATCTGTGCTCATTCGGCTTCTACGCCCATTCGGCTTCAAATGCCCACTCAGTCTTTACGACCATTCGGCTTCAAACGCCCACTCAGTCTCTACGACCATTTGGCTTCTACGCCTACTCGGCTTCTATGCCCATTGGGCTTCTATGCCCATTCGGCTTCTACGCCCACTCGGCTTCTATGCCTATTTGGCTTCTACGCCAGGGTGACAGTCATTTGGATTCTACGCCAACCTCTTCTACACAAGGTATACCTACCTACGTGGCTTCTACGCCGTGATCTTTGTAGCAGATATACGCGTTTTGTCCCCTTAGTTGGACACGCGTCACATGCTCACTCAAAAGGTCATCTATACGCAGGCATTGGTTATTTTAACTGTTGTGTAAAAGGGTGCTGTACTTTCCACTCCTCGGTTCTTACACCGACAGAGTGGTCACTGTCACCAAAACTCTATAAATAGAGACCCCTATCAATGGGGAACCAGGTCGAAAAACTAAAAACTTGAAGATCAAACAAGGTCGAACTTCCCAGAAAGATCGAACCAGAGGTCAAGAGAGAGAGAGAGAGAGAGAGAGAGAGAATCCGAAGCTCAGGCAAAGAGCAGGGATCGACGACTTTGGCATCGTGCACCCACCCTCTTCTGCAACCTTCGAAGCTGCTACCTGTCTTCTACGGCACTTCTTCAACATCGTGTGGTCCAAGGGCTAAAGTGATCGACTGCAGATCAGACACCTATAGCAATTTATACCCAGATTAAATAAATTGTACTCCCACATCCTCGTATAGGATTAAATTGTACAAGTTTGTTTGTAAACCAAAGGGCGCGGGTTTCGTATAAATCCCGTCATTGAAATACACTTTCATTCTTTCGTTTAATACCATAAACAAGATGGTGACTCTGTTGGGGACATCTTTCTCTTCTGATGAGGAAGCAATTGCTCAACACGATGCGGTATCCATGGGATCCGTGAAGAAGACACTGGTCGTCCAATTCGACCAGTCTGCCTACGAAGACATGCTTCGAACCGGGGGTAACTCTCACTCTCTCTCCGTCCAAGACAACAGGAAGCTGCGCAGGGTCTGGATGCCCAAGACATCCTCTACCATTCCTGTGGACCCTCCGATCTCTCCGACCAATGAGTGGTAGCATTGCTCCCTCCGTGCCCTGCACGTAAAATTCAGTCTCCCGCTACGCGCGGTACAGACAAAACTTCGGTCAAAGCCTCAGCGCTGACCCAGAAGTATCCACTGCGCTCTACGCGTAGGAATAAGTCTCCCGCTACGCGAGGTATAGACAAAACTTCGGGCAAAGCCTCAGCGCTGACCCAGAAGTATCCACTGCGCTCTACGCGTAGGAATCAGTCTCCCGCTACGCACGGTACAGACAAAACTTCGGGCAAAGCCTTAGCGCTAACCCAGAAGTATCCGCTGCGCTCTACGCGCAGAAACCAGTCTCCCGCTACGCGCGGTACAGACCAAACTTCTGATGATGCCTCTGCGCCAAGTCAGAAGTATAAATCATGCTCCATGCGCAAGACAACATCTGACCTCTACGGGGAGCCAGATGAGCGTCGTGATTTCCGCAGGGGGGAGCAAGCGGCGAGGTACTCAACTTCTCGGCCGTTACGCCAGCAGAGAAGCAATCTACCTACCCTCCGGATTACGTGGGAAGCCGACGGCCGACTGAGAACCTCTTCAGCTTTACGCCACTCTGAGCAAATCTCCAAATTATGCCAGGCGAAGTCCCGTGACGTAAAGCATACTCAGGCTACGGGAAGGCGCCCTCCCCGGGGATTATCTGCCACCCAGATGGCCAATCTGTTGTACACAGGTGGCGTAGGGAAAACCATGGTGCCCAATCTCCGCATGCCCACTGATGGGAACAGGAGGAATAATCCGTCGTCTTCTTCCTCTACTCCCCCTGACTTGCGCGCATATCTAATCCAGAAGCGTAAGGAAAGGGGACCTTCCAACATGTCTATTACGCCCCCTGGCGAGCAATGTTGTAATAGTCATAAAATTGTGATTGACTGCTGCTGTTCTAAAGCAAAACGGTCAGTTTTCGACCGGTTAAGCTACTCTCAGTCTTTCTAGGAAGAGGAACCCGCGCATGCATCTATGAACATGGCTTCACACATACGTAGAGGAGGGTCAAGCTCAAGACGTCATCCCTCCAGGCCCCCGAGCCGAAGGAGGTCCAGTGAGCTCCTCAGGAACGCTGAAGCCGGAGTGTTCCAAAACACTCGCGCAAGGTCACGACAACCAGCTTCGTCCTCTTCTGATTCTGACGCTGGGGGTCGCCAAGCCCCCGAATCAGAGGCAGAAAGTGTAAAGTCGACTTCTACAGCGACCTATACTAATCCTTCAATGACACCCAGGGAGATGGGAGTTTATGCCGTTGAAGATGAATGCGAGGAAGCTTCGTCGTCAGGGAACGCGGAACAACGCATCGCTATACTAGAGACATCTCTGAAACAAATGCAATCCATGATGGAGAACATGCACCAGATGATGCTAACTCAGCACGCAACTGCCATGGCTCAAGCATCAATCCCGCCAACTCAGATACGTGTGTGGGTGGACTTACCACCATCCAACCCGAGCCAAGAGCCTGCGCTAGATCAAGAGTCAGCAGTTCCTCCGCTTCCTCACTCAGAGAATGCCTTATCTCCCGCTGGAGTTACGATACAACCAACTTCGCACCACTCCGTAGCCCCGCTTCCGACTGAAAATTCGATGCAGGCAGTATGGGAGTTGAAAGCCCAGTTCGACGCCTTGAAGCACAAAGATCAGCTCAAGAAACTGGAAATCAACCAACCCTACCCAGCTATCTGGGAGGAGGTCCCTTTCCCGTCGAGGTACAAACCTCAGACCATGGCCCTGTTCGAGGGAAAAATATCACCAAGCCAGTACATGAACTATTTCAGTATGATGACGGTGTTGCTACAAGGGAACGATGCCCTCCTCACTCGGGTGTTCAAAGGCTGTCTCTCGGGAGTAGCCTATCAGTGGTACCGTAGCTTGGCGGACAACTGATTACTTCCTTCAAAGACTTCAGAGCTTTATTCTTCACGCAATTCTACGAGGAAGGAATGGACATGTCTATGTCCTCTCTCATCGAAGTCAAGCAGAAGGAAAAGGAAGACGTTCGCAACTTCATCGAACGTTTTCGTCAGGCCACCTTACAGATGCCTCCAGGAGTTCCCGACTCTGCATTGGTAGACATTTGCAGGAAGAACCTCCTTCCCGTGGTCTCGGTGTTCACAGGACCGTATCAGTTCCATGATTGGCCCTCGTTCATCATCTCGGCAGTAGCTGCCGAAGACAACGGTCGCAAGGCGCGCGACAATGGCATCATGATCTCCGCCTCCGATAGAGGCAAAAGGTCATCTCCCAGCAACGATCATCCTCGCAGATCCAAGGAAAAAGAAGCTCTGGCGGTCAATACGTCCAGGCAAAAGACCGCGACGACCACGCAGACGAAACCCGGGACCTCCAGGCCCGTCGAAGTCTACTCTTTTGACGACGACGATATCCCTAGTATATTCGAGTATCTCGTCAAAAGCGGCAAGATCACCCTTCCAGAGCTAAGGCAGCCCTAAGAAGTCGGCAATACTAACGACCCCAAATACTGCATCTTCCATAGATACGTACACCACCCAACAAAGGTGTGTTATATAGTGAAAAGGAAGATCCAGGGGTTAATCGATGCTAAGGCCGTCACTCTGCACAATACCGAGAAGACGGTCACGGCCAACATGATCTCTCTACAGTTCGGCAATCTGCCTCCCCAAGAGATCCCGGACGGCGTTACACCTATCTCCCGGACAACGATGAACATCGTCAATCTTCCTCCAGCTAGGGATCAAAATTACGACCTGGTACCCCTGACTACCCGTAAAGGCGAGATTATGTGGGTTCATCCAGACTTGGTGTCAGAGCTCGAGGAAGAGACTAAGGCTACTAAGCCTACATCCAAAAAGAGCTCCAAATAAAGGCCCTGCCATATGATCGCGACTTCTTCGGCATCGGACAAAAAAAAAGTTTATCGAGAGTCTATCATGTCCATACTACCTCAATTTTGACAAAACTACTTCCAGAACGCAATTAGCGGGATCATATCCTATCATGTCTGTATGACCTCTAAATAGATATATCCTGCTAAAAAGTTTATCGAGAGTCTATCATGTCCATACTACCTCTGATATTACTCTCGCCAAAAAAAACTGTCATTTACATTCCGAAATGATGGGTCCACAAAAGTCAGAAAAGAGTCACTTTTATTTATTCCAGATAAAGAGCAGAATTATATCTGGGGAAGTAAAAAGAGAAAGGATACATCATGATGGGGGAGCAGTCAGATCGCGAATCAGCTGCTCCAGTGCAGCTATCCTCTCATTCCTGGAAACCAAGGCATCGGCGCGAGCCCGCTCCAGCCGTGCCTCGGGATTGTTCGTAAAGGTCAGCTCAGCCCTTGCCCGAAGAGAGCCCGCACGGGAAGCTTCTTCACGCTCCAAATCCTGTCGTGCTGCGCTCAGTCGACCAGTCGCTACATCTAGACCTGCCAACAACTGAGAAGCCCACTCCTCTGCCAGAGCGAGTTTTTCCTTCAGCTTGCGGGCCCTCGCTGCGTTCCCTTCGTGCTCGGATCGGAGCTTCGTCTCAAGAGCGAGAGCCTCTTCTATGACAGCTTTTCTTTTATCCATCTCCAGCTTATGTGTTTGGATAGAGTTGTCTAGGCTTTCCAGCTGTGTAGAAAGCTGCGCAGTCATGAGGTCGTATCTGGCCTGGACCTCAGCATCAAAGCTGCCCCGAGTCAGCTGCAAGTATTCGTTAATGGGTTGCTCTAAACCATTAACCACCGCCTCCAGGGCGTCAGCTACCCCAGGATCGCCGAACTCCCTGACAGCCTCGATCGAAAACTGAGAAGTCTTCCTCAGGCGCTCGAAGTCGAGACTCTTCGCCAACACCATTGATATCATCGTTTTTAAACCGGTGTAAAAGAGGCTGGTATGTTGCTCAGTCAGCGCAACTAGATCCAATTGAATGCCAGGAGTGGCCGCGATATCAGCGAGCCCCCCTCCGGGAATAATTGCAGACGAAGTGGCCACAACCGTCGCCTCGACGGGTGGTACGACCGAAGGAGGTGCGACGACGATGGTCGAAGTCATTAGCATACTCGCGAGAGACGAAGTCACGATGACGAGTTCGTCCTCCTCTCGAGGTGATAAAACCACTCCAGGCGAGCTGGCCCCCGAAGGTATTTCCTTCTCAAAGTCGAAAGCCTCTGTATCATCGCCAGGAGCCGGAGCAGAGCCAGAAGGTGCTTCAACGCCGTATTCCCCGTGGACGCCATCCCCTGGGAAAAGTACCAGAAAGTTGATATCAATATGATGGTAATCTTTCCAAAGGGAGACATAAAGACGACATTTACCCGGAGCCAACGGTATATATGGCGCATCTACAGCCGATGTAGCTAAACCACGCTCTAATGACGCAATGTGAACTATCATACCTGGAGAAGGAGGTGGGCCAACCGACTTCGCCGGGAGTTCTGCCAAGCCTTCACCGAGATGCAGTCGAGGTTCGTCAACTGGAATCTCGCTAGACGTGCTCGCTGACACAGCGAGAGTTTTATCCGTTGCTGGTCTAGGGAAAGATTCTCCCATCTGCCGCGGCTACACAGGCAATCTCGTTCCGCTACCTGGAGCAGTAGCCACGACAGCGACCTCTAGCGAAGATTCTCCAGCGCCGCCGGCCGGAACTGTAGAAGGTCCCTCTCTAAAAGGCGAGGAACCTCCAGCCAAAGAATCATCCCTGATATGGGGAGATACAGGCTCACTCCCAAGAGCCTCAATACCAAGAATGCGAAGAGGACGAGCAACCGTCTCCTTCCTCCTCTTACGAAGAGAAGCCTCCTTCGGGGCAGAAGTCCGTCGCTTCCCAGAAGAGACTACCAAAGCCCCCGCAGCCGGAGGCACTTCACACCTCGGCACCGATACCAGAGGCTCATCCAGAGTGCCAGACTCCTCACCCTCGTCAGAAGAAACCGAGGGGACTTTAACTCTTCCCCCAGACTGGGAAGAAGGCACCCTGAAGCTTCCACGCTTATCGAAATCGCGATGGAAGATATTAATCGCCATATAGAACTGGGCATAAGAATGGAGAATGCGGAGCTCCGTGGAGGTTGTAACGACCGGCACAATGAAGATTGCTCCCGTACAACCCATGATAAAATATCGCCACCCTCTAGCTCCATCAATGAGTCCGCCCCTGGACCTGAAGCTGGTGACGGCATTGCCCACGTGCAACTGATCGTACCCAAACTGCCGGGCGAACCGACTAGGCAAGTAGGGCTCGAAGAAGCAATGATCTTCGCTCCTGTACAACAGATGAGAGGGTCTAATGCAGACCAACCAATTAAAAGCTTCCGGAGAAAGATCGGTCTTCTCTCCACCTGAATCCTCAAGCCTAACCCCTGATTGATTGCGATGTACAGGAGGGGGAGTACAGAGGAGCTTCCAGCCGTGACTGAGGTTCAACACCAGCCGACAGTCCAAAGTGGTGTTCACATTCCAGGGAGAGTCTTTGTAGTTCAGCAAGAAATTACCCCCCGAGCTGCTACCAGAGCCGGGAGACATCACCCGGGAGTGGCGGAGAATTAACCATCCCATCAAATACAGGTATGGTAATTCCACCCGGGGAAAACTCTCACGCCGAACTTCATCGACAAGCAACCCATCAGTCATGGCTCTCAGGCCAGCCTGTATACGGCACACCATGGCAGGAAGCAAGCCCAGTCGTGCCCCGACCACCAGGCGCACTGCCGGCCACAGGATGTTCCGGTGAATACGGTCCGCGGACGCAGTACCAGGCACTACTACTCGACGCAACCATATCGAGATGAAACCGGCCAGCTGGGCTTCCTTAGACAGAGGCCTGCAGTAGCGCCTCAAGTAACTGTAGGCCTTAGTGCCTTCGGGATACTTTCCTACCCCCTCAACGAGAATCTGATCTGGAGCCTTAGCCTCCTCCATAAGATCCTCAACGACCTGGGCACTAAGCACGCCCAAACAGTTCACGGGCTCATTCTTGCCCCCCGAGGCTTTCTCCGACTTGACGGCCCTGGCTCGGTGGAAGAAGAGGTAGGACATCCACTTGGTGATGTGAGCCAAATCAGAAGGCTAGTTATAAAAAGCGGTACACGCGAAGTATTGACACATCAGCTCCTGATACACTTCCGCCACCCGAGGGTCCAAGTCCCCCAATTCCCGGTTGGTGGGGACATACTCTTCTATGGGGTATCCCCCATCGGCAGTCTCGAGACAACTGCCATCTCATGAAGGGCCAATCCCAGCTCCCCCAGTGGAGTGGCGAAGGTCCCAGTGAGCGAAATATATCGCTCCATCAGTGCCAAGAACAAATTAGGATTGGGAGACAACCTGACACTCGTCGCACTCACAGCGGCATACAGTCCAATGCCCTCCAGCTCTCTCTGAAAGTGCTTCAAGGCCCAGTTAACTAGGCAAGTCCATCGGAGGTTTGTTGGGGTGATCCACCCATTGCATCGAGGATTCTCCTTGGGGTATACCCCACCTCGTCCTATGAAGTCGTTGCAGAAGGTCGATAATTGAACCGGCTGGATCACTGAGCTGTCTTTACTCGGGACACTGCCCAGGAACAGTCCTTTGAACAACGTCACAACACCGGAAGGGCGGCTGACAAACGACCCCTGGTCAGCCCCTTTCAGATGAAAGATCTTTCCCGGCTTGCCGTGAAGATCGGGAGTCAACGTCCACGACATCCTCCTGCGATGTGTGGCATGGAAGAAAGCCGAGATGGGATAATCTCTCGGCATCGTGGGCAGATACAAGACCACGCTCTCGGTAGGAAAAACCCAGGGTTCTCTCTTGGGCTTCGTCTGGGACTGCTTGTCTATCATGTCCCCAAAGAGAAAGGCCGTCTTGATGTACTGCTCCCCGTCTACGTACGTTAGGGGCTCCCCGTTGATCATGCTCAGCAGCATTCGCTCGCCCTGAGCCAATATCAAGATCCCCCTTCCTTCAGGGTACTAGGGTCCGGAGATAGGAAATGCCACGTGGGACAAATCCTCCAGATAGTTGGAGTGCAGCATCCCGGCAGCGGAACCCATCACCTCGGCCAGTGGAGCCTCACCCAAATCAACTGCAAAAGTGCAAGGAAAATATGTCATTACAAATCTTGCACAAACATACAGACCGAACAAACGACAGTCTGTGCTCTATGCCAGGATTGTACAAATTTGGTTATTTTATGTCGGAAGTCCCCTCCACAAGCGTAAAACTCAAATTTTACGACATACGCCAATTTTCGGTAGCCAGAACTTTTACGCTCGGAACTACGAAAATATGGAGTTGTTACGCTGGCACATTAGAAATATGGGCGTAAAAGATAAAAACGCCTCCGTGCATCATCTTCCTCAAAGAGGCTATCAGCATAGAAGACGACCTAGCGCGGTCACGTTCAACGTGTGCGTAGGATTTTTCGTCGTTTTTTGTCACCCTTAAGGCTCTACCTCTAAGACCGGGTGCGCTGCTCGTCGGCAGGATACTTCGCTCGGAAGGAAGTTCACCTTGCCCAACCGAAGACTCCCTCGCTGGGGCAGAAGAATGAGAAGAAGAACCTATGCTCTTTTCCTTAGTGGAGGGGGTTTGTTTCGGCGCCATTTCTGAAGACTCGAAGTGCTCGGAGAAGGAACGAAGAAAAACTCGAACAGTCGAAAGCTCTCTTTCGTAGAAGACAGATAAAAAGTTCTCTCAAAAGCTTGGGATATATATAGAGTTCGAGTCGACTCCTCGAATCCTCGGACGGACTCCTCGAAACCCTAACCAAATCTCCTAAATTAAATATTTGGTTATGATTGGTCCTACGTCAGCCTATTATTCAGAGAAGGCGGACAGTCAGCGAATTCAAAAAGATTCTTCACGCAAAGCAGTTCAGCGGTTCCTACGCTAAAGGAGCTTTCTACGCTCGACAGCAACAGATCTACGGTTTTACGCTCGCAAGCTATAAGTCTACGGTTTTTCGATCGGATGCCTTTGTGCTCGGAAGCTTTTATGCTCGAGAGGCAACAAACCTACGACTTTACGCTCAGCTGATACCAAATCGATGATCTCACGCTCGGTGGCGCTCAGTTTACGCTCAGAAGCAACAGATCCGCAAACTTCACGCTCGAAGAAATTTTCTATTCAGGAGCTACAGATCTACAGTTCTACGCTAAAGGAGCTTTCTATGCTCGACAGCTACGAATCTACGGCCTTACGTTCGACAGCTATAAGTCTATGGTTTTACGCCCGGATGCCTTTGTGCTCGGTAGATTTTATGCTCGAGAGGCTACAAACCTACGACTTCACGCTCAGGAACCACAAGTCTATAATTTTATGCCACTGGTGTTCTACGCTCACAGGCTACAGATCTCCAGTCCTATGCTAAAGGAGCTTTCTACGCTCGACAGCTACGAATCTACGGCTTTACGTTCGACAGCTATAAGTCTATGGTTTTACGCCCGGATGCCTTTGTGCTGGGTAGCTTTTATGCTCGAGAGGCTACAAACCTACGACTTCACGCTCAGGAACCACAAGTCTACGATTTCACGCTCGATGGTGTTCTACGCTCAGAGGCTACAGACTGATGATTTTACGCTCCATGACTTTTCGCATATCCGAACAGTCCCCGAAGCGATCAATTACAAAGAGTTCACACAGAAGATACTCGTTCTTGACCCCAAAGTATCCCAAGTACCCGAAACACACAGAGTTCAAACATTGAGAAATTACTCTTCTCGGGTCCAAAATTAGGGGTTCATCCAGACCCCAGTCTGAATATCTCGTCTGCCAAGATGGCAACTCAGTTTGACAGCCATTTCTCGACCCTATTCCAAGGGAGTATCGAGAGATCATTCTCGAAGACGAAGTCTGAACAAAATTTCTGCTCATTAGAAGCATCAGTTCAGAGCTCTACGCGGTCCCTCAGTCCTAGCAACAAAACAGTTCTAAAGGTTCAACAGGCTTAAACAACGTTCTATAGACTATTCGCTATACGTAAAGGACAGGGCCTAACACTCTTCTTATCAGAGTTGGCATAAAGAATCAGACGTGTCGAAGCTATACATATTCAGACTTCACAGCAACGTATGGCAAGATGATCATATAAAGAAGCAAGACGATTTTATTAAAGATTAAAGTCATGATTACATATGAGGGAAATCCAATCTACAAGGGTTTTCTTTTCATTTTCATGATTACAACTGAGGGAAACTCCGTCGACAGGAGGGTTTCCCCATCATCGTCTGAAGATTGCCCAGAAGCTGTTCTGACAGGTTCTCGCTGGGCTTCAATTCTTCATCCATCTTCTCCAGCAGTCAGTCAGTTCCAGCAAACTGACTGACATAGCAATGATCAAAGGCGAAAGAACGACAGAGTTGGGGCTTGCATAAACTATGCAGATCCCTCGCTTCGTGCACCGCTCAAGCCGGGACAAAGTAAGTCTGTCTGACTCTCGTCACCGGAGGCAACGGGAGAAGACACCACTTACAAGCGGTGTGGTCAAATACGACCCTTCCTCTCTCCTGGGCAAAAGCTATATAAAGTTGCTGATTATCCCGAGCAAGGGAGGCTAAGATATCCTTCCATGATCCATCGTCGTAGTGGACACTTGCTCGAAGACGCCATCTTTTTTGGCTCCCTGCATGCTGGAAGAACATGATCTCCTTCTTCCTCAGATCGACCCGACGAACTCCGACGATCATCTCTGCATAGTGATGGGAATGTGGGGAGAACAGGTTAACTCCCCCAGCCTTTTTATAGGTGAAAGAGATCACAGCGGTCCCTAATAAATCCGCCATAAAGTCTGCATCGACCGTTTCAATGCTCCATTCAGAAACGTTTTGAGTTACGAGGGGCCGTTCATTCTTCATTCAAAGCATTTCAAATTTCGAGGAATTTAAAAGCTTTGAAGGGGGTCTTGTAGAAGCATGAAAAATACGCTGGGAGGAGCTATGCAGCATACTGATACAGAGCAGCATAAATAGAGGCCTTCAGAGCCATCAAGAGTACGAGCTCAAGGGACCATCAGCGTAAGTGCAGTACGTCCAGGCCGCTCCAACGTAAATGGGGTTCTTCATCGCCTCCATGGCGTAAAACTCATCCGCTCTCAAAGCAGCGTTAAAGCGTACGAGGAACGCTTCATCTTCCCCGAAATGAACCAGTCAAGTCAAGCAGTGAACCTGACCTCTGACTCCTGACAAAAAGGGCTGCACGGCTACCCAGACGACGGCTGGAAATGAGGACAGACCCCTCGGGACGCGCACCATAGTGTGATGGCGGATCTCTGCATTTATTGCAGAGGATTTGGTTAAAATATCGCTGAACCGTCGTTTACTGACGTCCCCTCAGCATAAACTGCTCTTTCGCGTACAAGGGGATACGCTGCCTTATTTTACACAGCCAAACATGAGCTATTTTACGCTCCGCAGTAGACAAACCGCCTGCCACGTCAAAAGATGTACTTCGTACGGGGCTCGAGGCACATCTCTACGTCTAAATTGCACAGAGCGGTGACAGTTTCTCTGGAGTTACGTCTCTGCGACAGTTGCACAGAAGGGCTGCAGACCTTCAAAATATGCCTCCGCATATAATGTACAAGATGATGGCAAATCTCTGTAAGAGATTTGATTATATCTTCAAAAGCCGTAATTCTGGTTAAAGACGTCCATATCAACACTCTGGCACGATACGCAGTGGCTTCTACGCCCATTCAAGATCTGTGCTCATTCGGCTTCTACGCCCATTCGGCTTCAAACGCCCACTCAGTCTCTACGACATTCGGCTTCAAACGCCCACTCAGTCTCTACGACCATTCGGCTTCTATGCCTACTCGGCTTCTATGCCATTCGGCTTCTATGCCCATTCGGCTTCTACGTCCACTCGGCTTCTATGCCTATTTGGCTTCTACGCCAGGGTGATAGTCATTTGGCTTCTACGCCAACCTCTTCTACACAAGGGATACCTACCTACGTGGCTTCTACGCCGTGATCTTCGCAGCAGATATACGCATTTTGTCCCCTTAGTTGGACACGCGTCACATGCTCACTCAAAAGGTCATATATACGCAGGCATTGGTTATTTTAACCGTTGTGTAAAAGGGTGATGTAGTTTCCACTCCTCGGTTCTTATACCGACAGAGTGGTCACTGTCACCAAAACTCTATAAATAGAGACCCCTATCAATGGGGAACCAGGTCAAAAAACTAAAAACTTGAAGATCGAACAAGGTCGAACTTCCCAGAAAGATCGAACCGGAGGTCAAGAGAGAGAGAGAGAGAATCCGGAGCTCAGGCAAAGAGCAGAGATCGACGACTTTGGCATCGTGCACCCACCCTCTTCTGCAACCTTCGAAGCTGCTACCTGTCTTCCACGGCACTTCTTCAACATCGTGTTGTCCAAGGGCTAAAGTGATCGACTGCAGATCAGACACCTATAGCAATTTATACCCAGATTAAATAAATTATACTCCCACATCCTCGTATAGGATTAAATTGTACAAGTTTGTTTGTAAACCAAAGGGTGCGGGTTTCGTATAAACCCCGTCATTGAAATATACTTTCATTCTTTCGTTTAATACCACAAACACTAATATCTATTCCTAATTTGCAGGCTCGCTTGGCACAGTCAGGTGACCAAGACGATTTAAATTGGACCTTCATGGGCCACCGCAAAAACCTTGTCACGCCCCAGTTCCAAAGATAAGGAACTGAGTCACATGGCAATGGCCAGCAGCACACTTTGGCGGGCATCCCAATCTAATGGGCCTGTCTGAGTGCACCTAATCTGTAAAGTACAATGAATAACCCAACACATAACACATAAATAGTCAATCTAAATCTTATCCACAGGCAACAGATATAAGAGCACATAGAGGTAATCATAACAACTAATGTTCAGAAAGGAAATATTACGAGATACTGTATCATAGTACAAATACTAGAGTAGTCACACGGGAACAAACCCGCTAGTACAAAATATTGGAATGAAAGTAAGCAATGAGATAACTTGGAATGGCATCAGATAACTAGATAGTAATACCGTTCCAAGGATAGAGTCACTACCAGAGATCAGGCAAAGTCCTCGGGGATAACCTCGTCCTCGGCAATGGGTCGTGCTGCTGGATACGTACCCCGACCGTACTCCTTTGGGTAATCCTCCTTGCCTAAACTTGGAAGGGAACCAGGTCCTCAGAGGGACGTAACAAGGTACAAAAATATAGCATGCCAAGTATAACAGAAAGTACAAGTGCAACGACGGGGTAATCTGGCATAACCAACTAAGTGTGACCCAGTTTAAAGACAATATTCGACGCGTGGGTTGTCCAAAATAAAACCGTAGCTCCGAACACAGAGACACACGGGGCATACCGTAGCTCCGAACACAGAGTCACACGGGTGATACTACTACTCTGGATACAGGAACACTATATCAACAGGACATACATATATAAAGTGCTTGTAGAGGAGCCCAAACGTCTAGTAACTGTCTTTCCCTTCCCAAGTGGTCAATGATTGTGCGCTAAACATGAACCTCTATCTAGCAGTCTCTTCGCACAGAAGTAACTATCAACAAACGCGACCCTAAGGTCGTCCCAGTCTCCAGTCATGATGTCAGTATCAGGATACAGGAAATCTGGCACGATAACAGTGTATAAATGTGTCCTGGGGTGACGATATACTCAGGTACGTACATCGAGGTGTTACGAATATCTAACATTCGTTATAAGTTGTTATGACGAACGTCTGTACCCGGTTGTGATCCGGACGCAAAGTATCGATCGTAATCAAACACGCGCACAATATATATAATGAAACAATAAAATATCTGTAACTGAAATATAGGGTGGCAAGGTACACTTGCCTGCATCCGACTGCTGAAGATGGGGATCCGGTACTACATCCAAGTCTGCATGTCCCGTAGTACCTAGAGACAAGATACAAACATTAATAAACTATCATACGGCAAACAGGAATGTGACACACATCTAAACATATGCTCAGACTCAGCTAAAACTCACAGGGACACGACGCTAGAGGGTTGACCAAGGTTGACAATTGGTACGTTACATCAAATCAAACTAATCATCTGTACAATATCATCAAACTATCCTCAATCCTACTATATTCAGCACAGTGTTCATTGGTATTTCATGCATGTTTATTCCTCAAATTTTACCTCGATGTGTACAGACGTTAACATGTATATTTACTGTCATTCTCAAATACATAATTAATAATTATTAAACCTTCCATTCCATATCATCATTACCAATTCACAATAAGTACTACTCTTCAATTAAATCCATCATTAGTTTTCAGTCCCCAAATCACCGATTAATGGTTTGATACCACACATCCTTTCACAATAAATCAACTGTTCCTCGATGATAAATCATAGTATTATTTTGCAATAATTTAATCTGCTCAACAACAATAATCAAATGCATATATTAATTAAAATGCCCTAACATCTCAATGTATCCCAATATCATATACTCAATATATATTCAATGTCTTAAATATTAACCTTGCATTTTCCACCCATGCATATAGTTCATAACCATTTCATATAATCCCAACCCTAAACAAAGATCCATTTATTCTTATACCCTAACTCATGTATATCCATTTATTTTATTTTAAATACTTATGTAAATAAACCCTAAACACTATATTAAACCCTAATCACATATCATTAAAACACAAGATCATTTACACTACACTAAAATAACACAAAATAAAATATAACAAATTTTAGAGAGGGGGGGAGTGTTTCACCTCGGCGAGGTGGTTGATGGCCGGAGAACCGTGGATGGGTGATGAAGAGGAGTCGAGGTGCTGGCAGCCGCTGTCGAAGGGCCTGGCCGGAGCAGCTCGTAGCAATAGTTGATGGTGGTGGTAGGAATAATGCTGGCCCGCCGAAGCAGTGGCTTGGCACAGCGGGGTTGCTCGTCGCAGCTGTGACCGGAGGGAATGCTCGAGGCAATGGTGGCGGGGAAGGAGGAAGCGGCACGCCAGAGCAGTGTGGTAACCGGTGGTGGGAAGTAGAGACTGGAGGTGGTGGTGGGGATGTCCTCTGCCGGAGAATGGTGGTGGAGCTGAGATAACAGGTGGAGGCGGTGGTGGAACGGGGGTTTGAGTGGCCGAAGAAGAAGTCGTGGCAGTGCCAGTGGGTTGAGCAGTCTGTTGTTCGTCGGTTGCTCGTCGGCTAAGGGGATCTCGGCCGGAGAAGACTGAAGGTGCGGGGGAGGAACTGCTGGCCGGAGCTAATGGAAGCAGTCGGTTGAGTCGTGGATGGCCGGATTGAGGTGGCTGGCCGGAGCATGGACAGCGGCCGATGGTAGTCAGCCGGAGCGGCTCGGGTGAGGCTTCTTCAAGGAAGAAGAAGAAGAAGAAGAAGAAGAAGAAGAAGAGAATAGGAGGCTCGATTTTGAATGTAGAAGAGGGAGGAGAGAGAGGGGGTGGGGGTTTCTCTAGGTATTGGGATTAGGGCCGGCATGGGGTTGTGTGTAGTGATGGTGACATTAAATGGGGAAGTGTGTGGGGGTTGGATGGTGAGGATTGGCCCAATTCAAATGTGTAAAACCCCTATTTTTAAAAAAATTGTATTTATTATATTTTTTTATTAATTAATAATTTAATTATGATAATTATGTGCTAAATAGGAGAAATAGATTTTTAATAATTTTTTTATTTTAGGTGTTCGGACACTTAGAGGACTTATGGGACCACCAGGAATTTTTTGGAATTTATTCCATGTAGGAGACCCCTTGAGCGGTTGCTAGCCTAACGATGTGCAATACCCTAATATATAAATTTTCTTATGTTTGAATATATATATATATATATATATATATATATATATACAAATATATATATATATGTATATATATATATTTAAAGAAAGAAAGGAAAAGAAAAGAAAAGAAAATTTACTAATATAATAATAATAATATAATAATAATAGTAATAATACTACTTAGTACTTAGGATTCCTTTGCAGCAAACTTAGCATTTCTATTTTCCTCTTCAGCGACTTTTCTTGTGTAACCCGCCAATGAAACCAGACCCGCCCACTTCAACCAACAACAGACCTTTAATTGCTCCCGCGGACCGCTCCATATCCCTCCCTCTCTCCAAATTATATATAATATATATATATATATATATTAGCTCTCCAAAACCCTAACCTAATAGTTCCAGACCTTCTCTTCCCATCTAAGAGCCGTCACCGCAGCCAGAGAAGCCCCGCCAAGCCATCCAACCATCCCGTCGACTCTGACCTCGCGAACTACAGTTTCCCACTCGAGGCACCTTCGCTCCGGCGCAGTTTTCCGTCGACTCGCTCGACCAAACGCTGTTCCATTTTCATATGTATGATCTCCCCTCAACCCTCTCCAATATTCGTTTTATAGCCAACCTCAGAAAATGTGTGCCCCTAGGTGTAAAACAGCGTCCAAAGTGGACGGACAGACCCAATTCTGGGATCGCAGAATTCCAGAATGACCACCCGTATTGCCGAGTTCGTATCTCCCACCACAGAGATCCGAATTCGGTGATTCTTTTTGATACCTGTAGAATACCTGACCTAGTTTAATTTCTGTAAAATAATCCTAGGCTAATAGTTGGTGTGGACATAGTTATATTCGTCACAAAACTGCGCACACCCACTTTTTTCGGTTTTCCAAAAGTTGGAAAACGGAGCGCGCCCCGCCAAACGGGACCGCCCCGCCGTGTGCCAAGTGTACCAAATGGTGCACACAGCGTAACCGGACACGTGAAAATTTGTGGGGACTGATTCGGACGCGTGTGCGCGCCGGAATCAGACCGTATCCGCGAACACACACCGTGTCGCAACTTTTGTGGAACTCGCACGTATTTTGTGCACGCTTGTCAGATTGCGACTAAACTTGCGCCGCTGGACTCGTGGTAACGCGCTGGTCCTGTGACCCAATTTTCACGTAATTCTGAGACGGTTGACCAAATCGCCAATTGGCGGGCCCCACAGTTGACTTTTTGGACAAAATTAAGTTCGGCCCATCGGAATCCACATTTGGACATACCGTTGGGTTCGTATTGACATTTAGAGTTGTTTGACCTATAGTTTGTCCCATTTAGAGACTGTTACCCTCGGCACGCTTTTCGGTGCAAAGTGGGCCACACGTGGACCCCACTTTTGCCCGAAATTACCGTTTTGCCCCTGTATCCAAATTGGACGAAAGGGAAGTGCTTTTTAGCTATTTTGCTTATTCTGGGAACGTGGGTGATGTTTATTTCAGCATCCGGAGACGTTCATTCTGAGGCCGTAGCTTGTGACTCTTGGTGTTGACATTGGGACACTACATTTTGCAGCCTTCTTGCCAGGCAAGATACCTTGCCAAATTGTTTACAGTATTTTGCATGCTATTTATATTTCTGTTTAGTTATTTTATTTCTGTATAGTTCTTGCATGTGTAGTTTTCCTTTCAGTCATTACTATATATTAGATATGTTGACACACACTTGACACTTAGTATCATAGAGGACAACCATTAGGCGTATGGGCTTTAACCACTCTGGTAACACCGTAGTCACTAGCACGCACTATGGTGGGTCGTGTCCGATGGTTGCTACCCCTGAGGTATGTCGATTGATGGAGTCCGAGGGTCGCTACCCCCGAGGTATGACGGCTGATGATGTTCATGGACGAGTGCATGAGTTGTGAGGCTTAGATCGAGTAGACTACCCTTGCCCATACGTCGAAAAGTTGTCCTCATTTGCATTCATATAGATTATCTTGTACAGCGTACTTATTTATTTTCAAATTATATGCATGTTTACTGTATTCAAATTGGCATGTGTTTTGTGTATCTTGTTACGTCCCTCTGAGGACCTGGTCCCCTGCCAGGTGTATCTGCTCTTGAGTATTTGCAGGAGTACGGGCCTGGACCTGACGCATTCTTTTCTGTCGAGGAGGTCTTACCTTCTGAGCATCGTTGATTATCTAGCGATGGATTCTTGTCGCTGATGCACTTCTGTCTTCATATTATTTTATATTGGAGATTTTATACTCCTCTCTCATTTTAGTTTTGGATATAGTCTTGGTAGTGAATTTGTCTCCACCCGACTATTATTTTCTGGATATTCAGACTCCTTATTCTAGTTAGTATTTCTTTCTATGACTTGTTGTGTGGATGAGATTAGCATATCTGTGACTTGTGATATTATATATACCACATATGAGTTTATATTCATATTACAGCGTACGTATGGGTTATGGTTTCCATATATTGGAGTTGCCATATCCATGCGGCTGGCATGCTTACGTGTTCTAGTCCTACGTTTTATTGGGACTGGGGCGTGACATGTTTTTGTGGTGGCCCATGCAGGTCGAGTTAGCCGTTTCGGTTACGTCACTGTACCGAACGGTCCTGTACCTAGGATTAGAATTTTAGATCTCATCCACACTTGACTATAACTTACCTTCCTTCCAACATGTCCTACTTAAGTCCTTGCATCCTGTTTGATTCATGTACTCTTCTTAATCCTTCGTCCATCTCTTGCAGAGAGATGAATTTGCATAACGGATATGCCGCCACCGGGGACAACACGTCTCCAGGGGACGACGACCAACCACTAGGAGTGACCTCAACGACACCTCTTCTTCCCGGACCGGATGGACTGACTAACAATCAAATTCTATCAACTCCTTCCACGATACCTAATGGGACATTTCCAGCTCTACTAGCACCGCAGGATGGCCAGACACAGCTGTTCCAATTCTTCCAGATGATAATACAGGAACAAAGGCAGCAGGCAGCCGAGCAGAGGCAGCAAACAACAGAGCAAAGGCTAGAATTTCTGGCAGCGCTTGAGAGAATGGCTGCACTAGCCCCTGCACCAACCCAGGCACTAGTTTCAGTACCACAAGCTCGGGTTGGTTCAGTCAAGGACTTTGTGCAGATGGGCCCTAAGCCATATAATGGCAATGAGAGTCCAGAGGAGACCACGAACTGGATTGCCAATACCAAGAAGTTGTTAGAGGCATCACAACTACCTGCTGACCTATGGATGATAGGCGTGAGGACTCAGTTAGAAGGCAACGCGCATCACTGGTGGGAATCAATGGAGCACCAGTTGGGTACGCGTCAGACTTGGGAACAATTCTTGGAATGCTTTGAGAGGAAGTACTTCCCGGATACTGTAAGGGACGCATTGTATGATCAGTTCCTCCATCTAGAGCAAGGGGACAAGACGGTCGATGAGTATGACGCAGAATTTAGCCGTCTCAGTAAGTATGGCACAGTCCTAATACCTAATGACTTGGAGAAGGCTAAGAGGTTTCACCGCGGGCTGACTCAGGAGCTCCAGCACTACACTAGCTCCCAGTCCCGGATCTCTTATGCCGAGCTATTGACAGAGGCCAGGATCCAGGAGGCCATCAGCAAGGGAAAAGGAATTCAACAGAGAAGTCACCAAGGACCAGTAAGGATACAACAAGGAGGACCCATTCGACACCCTTTGACACACCAGCAATCCGATAGTGCTGCACCATATCCAACCAAGGAGCTCCGTACTTGTCACTATTGTGGAAGGATAGGTCATATTCTAAGAGACTGTCATCGTCGATTGGGGTTGTGCATGATATGTGGATCAAGTCACCATCAAGCCCGAGAATGTCCTAAACAGAACCAAAGACCTATGGCATTAGAATCAGGAACACCGCATACACCCTCAAGTATAGAAGACCAAAGGGACCCACTACTGCTTCTACAGTCTGCACAAATGGAGGGGACTAGACCCCAGTTGAATAACCAAGGACAAGACCAAGCACTCATTATGACAAGTATGGGAGAGCAGACACAGGAAGCCGTAGATACAGGTACGACCTTTTAGTTATAACTGTCTTTGCATACTCATAACCCTATTGTGACACAAGCTCTTAGATGCACAAATAGATATAGAATTATATATATGGTAGTCTAGCAGTTAAGAGGATATATTTCTATTCTATCCAGATGGCATACACGCGATGCTAATGGATGACGGGAGTAGCAGTAGTAGTATTCTTCCCCTATCCTTATCTCGCCCGCTTGGGTGACTCATCTCCTCCTTTTATATTTATTCCTTATCTCGTGCGTAACTCTTCCTATCATAGTCATATCTTTTGTGCCATTATGAATTGTTTGATATCAACCTCACCCCTATTTTGTTAGTTAAACATAAATGTGTTAGTAATGCTTGATAACTAAGGATGAGTTCTTAATATATATATGCACTATAGCAATATCTGTATTCTTTAGTAGTTTAACCCTTAAGTAGCACCATGTAGCCTAGTAGAAATTGTTAGATCATTTGAGCTAGATCATACCCCTAATAGTTAGTCAAGACCTTAAGTGTTCCCTAAAACTTAGACTATGCCTAGGAAAGAGTTGAAGGCACTTGTTACGAACTGATGACTATGACAAATCGCTGGCAAGGTAGCGACAGTTGCCGCCAGACGATTATAGTAGAGTAGTCGAATTACTTGCAGCCATACTGGCCAGGTGGCGAGGCAGTATTAGACTATGATACTTGACGGTTATGGGAAAAAGTCATAGTTATGAGATTCCAGACAGGTATCCCAAGATTCTCGACCCAATAAATATAATTGCCTTACAATCTAGACAATAGCTTCAAAGAAGGTGACCGCTAGTAGAATTCTTGTAAGTTGGGTAGTGTAGACGAGTTAGAGGATGATAAAGTAGAGGATGGACAATAGATGAGAAAGTGTTAGAATGGCAGACCATGAGTTTTAGGAGTCCTACTAGATACCAATGCAGTGTGATAGTTATAGTTATCATTATGAATATGGGTTAGTGTCAATTTCGAGGACGAAATTCTTGTAAGTTGGGTAGAATGTAAAACCCCTATTTTTAAAAAAATTGTATTTATTATATTTTTTATTAATTAATAATTTAATTATGGTAATTATGTGCTAAATAGGAGAAATAGATTTTTAATAATTTTTTTTTATTTTAGGTGTTCGGACACTTAGAGGACTTATGGGACCACCAGGAATTTTTCGGAATTTATTCCATGTAGGAGACCCCTTGAGCGGTTGCTAGCCTAACGATGTGCAATACCCTAATATATAAATTTTCTTATGTGTGAATATATATATATATATATATACAAATATATATATGTATAAATATATATTTAAAGAAAGAAAGGAAAAGAAAAGAAAAGAAAATTTACTAATATAATAATAATAATATAATAATAATAGTAATAATACTACTTAGTACTTAGGATTCCTTTGCAGCAAACTTAGCATTTCTATTTTCCTCTTCAGCGACTTTTGTTGTGTAACCCGCCAATGAAACCAGACCCGCCCACTTCAACCAACAACAGACCTTTAATTGCTCCCGCGGACCGCTCCATATCCCTCCCTCTCTCCAAATTATATATAATATATATATATATTAGCTCTCCAAAACCCTAACCTAATAGTTCCAGACCTTCTCTTCCCATCTAAGAGCCATCACCGCAGCCAGAGAAGCCCCGCCAAGCCATCCAACCATCCCGTCGACTCTGACCTCGTGAACTGCAGTTTCCCACTCGAGGCACCTTCGCTCCGGCGCGGTTTTTCGTCGACTCGCTCGACCAAACGCTGTTCCGTTTTCATAGGTATGATCTTCCCTCAACCCTCTCCAATATTCGTTTTATAGCCAACCTCAGAAAACGTGTTCCTCTAGGTGTAAAACAGCGTCCAAAGTGGACGGACAGACCCAATTCTGGGATCGCAGAATTCCAGAATGACCACCCGTATTGCCGAGTTCGTATCTCCCACCACAGAGATCCGAATTCGGTGATTCTTTTTGATACCTGTAGAATACCTGACCTAGTTTAATTTTTGTAAAATAACCCTAGGCTAATAGTTGCTATGGACATAGTTATATTCGTCACAAAACTGTGCACACCCACTTTTTTCGGTTTTCCAAAAGTTGGAAAACGGAGCGCGCCCCGCCAAACGGGACCGCCCCGCCGTGTGCCAAGTGTACCGAATGGTGCACACAGCGTAACCGGACACGTGAAAATTCGTGGGGACTGATTCGGACGCGTGTGCGTGCCGGAATCAGATCGTATCCGCGAACACACACCGTGTCACAACTTTTGTAGAACTCGCACGTATTTTGTGCACGCTTGTCAGATTGTGACGAAACTTGCGCCGCTGGACTCGTGGTAACGCGCTGGTCCTGTGACCCAATTTTCACGCAATTCTGAGACGGTTGACCAAATCGCCAATTGGCGGGCCCCACCGTTGACTTTTTGGACAAAATTAAGTTCGGCCCATCGGAGTCCACATTTGGACATACCGTTGGGTTCGTATTGACATTTAGAGTTGTTTGACCTATAGTTTATCCCATTTAGAGACTGTTACCCTCGGCACGCTTTTCGGTGCAAAGTGGGAAACACGTGGACCCCACTTTTGCCCAAAATTACCGTTTTGCCCCTGTGTCCAAATTGGACGAAAGGGAAGTGCTTTTTAGCTATTTTGCTTATTCTGGGAACGTTGGTGATATTTATTTCAGCATCCGGAGATGTTCATTCTGAGGCCGTAGCTTCTGACTCTTGGTGTTGACATTGGGACACTACATTTTGCAGCCTTCTTGCCAGGCAAGATACCTTGCCAAATTGTTTACAGTATTTTGCATGCTATTTATATTTCTGTTTAGTTATTTTATTTCTGTATAGTTCTTGCATGTGTAGTTTTCCTTTCAGTCATTACTATATATTAGATATGTTGACACACACTTGACACTTAGTATCATAGAGGACAACCATTAGGCGTATGGGCTTTAACCACTCTGGTAACACCGTAGTCACTAGCACGCACTATGGTGGGTCGTGTCCGATGGTTGCTACCCCCGAGGTATGTCGATTGATGGAGTCCGAGGGTCGCTACCCCCGAGGTATGACGGCTGATGATGTTCATGGACGAGTGCATGAGTTGTGAGGCTTAGATCGAGTAGACTACCCTTGCCCATACGTCGAAAAGTTGTCCTCATTTGCATTCATATAGATTGTCTTGTACAGCGTACTTATTTATTTTCAAATTATATGCATGTTTACTGTATTCAAATTGGCATGTGTTTTGTGTATCTTGTTACGTCCCTCTGAGGACCTGGTCCCCTGCCAGGTGTATCTGCTCTTGAGTATTTGCAGGAGTACGGGCCTGGACCTGACGCATTCTTTTCTGTCGAGGAGGTCTTACCTTCTGAGCATCGTTGATTATCTAGCGATGGATTCTTTTCGCTGATGCACTTCTGTCTTCATATTATTTTATATTGGAGATTTTATACTCCTCTCTCATTTTAGTTTTGGATATAGTCTTGGTAGTGGATTTGTCTCCACCCGACTATTATTTTCTGGATATTCAGACTCCTTATTCTAGTTAGTATTTCTTTCTATGACTTGTTGTGTGGATGAGATTAGCATATCTGTGACTTGTGACATTATATATACCACATGTGAGTTTATATTCATATTATAGCGTACGTATGGGTTATGGTTTCCATATATTGGAGTTGCCATATCCATGCGGCTGGCATGCTTACGTGTTCTAGTCCTACGTATTATTGGGACTGGGGCGTGACAAAATGGGTGGTGGAGATTTCACATGAGAGGGGAAGGGAGGCTTGACCTGTCAAGGAAGATGGATGGCTCCTTCATTTGGCCTTGACCAATGAGGGTATGCCACATGTCACAACATTTACAATTTAGCCCGTTAAGTTTGGGTATTTGCACAAACACATAAAATAATAGAAAAATTATGGGAAAATTTGTGTTTGGTATTTTGTAGGGTGAGGGGGTGTTGTGTTTTTTGCATGGGCTTAATTAAATGGGCATTAAAATTAAATTGGGATTAAAATGAGATTAGTCAAAGTTGGTATCCCCAATTTAATTAGAATAAATTGTCATGTGCTCTTAAATTAAATGGGGGCACATGGGACCTCAATTGGGAGTGACACAAAGGTCATGAATGGTGTAGACTTGGTGTTAGTCTTGGACCCTTTAATTGGTTCGGTTCAACGGATTGAGTTGGTGTCTAAAAATAGATAGTAACGACACAGGTGCGCGACACGAAATTAAATAAGGATTTCGGCTACGGAAAATTGTGCAATTAATTTAGAGCACAAGGAAATATGATTTTGAGAGACGGAAAAGTCCAGCGCCTAAATTGGCGTATCAAGTCAAAAATACAATAATATGTTAGAATTTATGGGCTGATGTTGGGCTCCGAATATTTTAACAACGGTAGTGTGCGCCGAGGGTTTAATTAAAATAATCAGACATCTGCAACCTTACTTTAAACCTCAATCACCTGCGGCTAAACCAAAATTTTTCATCCCATACCAGACTATCTATAGAAATAAATTAGGGGGGTTTACAAACTTCGAGGGCAATTTTTTTAGGAGGGTAGACTTGTCACTACCACATTTCTAGGGTAGGGGCATTGTTGTCATTTGCAATATATATATATATATATATATATATATATATATATATATATATATATATATATATATATATATATATATATATATATATTGTGTTACAGTTACATGCTATGTATAATATATTATATTATTATTAATAATGATATGGATTATTGGACTAGACTTGATGTGACCATGGACTTTACTTTAGACTAGTCATAATTGAACCCATTAGTTAATCCCGATCCTTTTAATTAGAAATTGTTAAACCCCTCATTAGGAATAAAAAATCTATTAATTAAATAACTCTTCATGACAACCATATGGGAGCATTATGGACTTTGTGCATTAGCTATCCCTAGGTTTAGTGGTCGGCCCTATATAGAGAGAGGAAGACTACCTCAAAGTCATTCATAGCTCATGAAAAACCCTAGAAATAGTTCTTTCCCAAACCCTTTCTTTCTTCCACCAAATTTCAGAATTTAGAACCCCAATCTCTCTCATTTTTCCTCATCTAAGAAGCATAGGAGCTTAAGTCACAAGGAGCCTTGGAGAAGAAGAAGTTTGCATTGAGAATCCATCTCCCAATAGGAAAATTTTTTGAAATCTCTTCTTTAAATTCTGTTTTTATTATTTGTTTGGCCATTAGGAGCCCACCCATGGTTTATAAATAGCTACAAGGGGGTTAGTTTTCTTTGGTTCCCATAGTATTTTTTTAATGGTGTTATATGTATATTTGTGGTTTTGTATTTTAAGGGTATATTTTTCCTATTTTTATAACAACTAATCATATTATATATAAAAAGTTGTATTTACTATATATTTCATTAGTAATAGAGTATTAGGGTTTTTTGGCACGAGTGTATCATGAGTACCAATTGTGCACACAAGGTGTTTGACAAAATGAGTAATAGAGGTGTGCACTTACCCATAGTATCATAGGTGTGTGTTTGTATATATATAGTATTAGACGTATATATGTATATAGTGTGACTTTGGTTATAGTGTGTGAGGAGACAGTGGGATTGAGTGCCTGGTATCAATTATTTGGTTGGGTGAGTATGAGAAGTGAAGGGGTTCTTGAGTATCCTACTCATAGCAGGGTTGTGTGTGTTGACAGCAATGTACCTGTGTTTTGTTGCAACAACAGCAGTTGAAGATATCAATGGAGTATACCAGTGCTGGAGGGTGTCATCCATGAAGAGTGAGTGCACTATTTTGGGATTGTACATGTGTTGCACTTTAGTGCATGATAGTAAATAATTACAGTAGATGTAGGGGAGTGCTTTTGATTGTGTTGTGTTCATACAAATTTATGGGCTGTGCATCTGTGTTCAGTTGTGTGGACTGAGATGACTCTAGGGTAGATATTTTAGTATATTGTTAGTGTGTGTCTGTATATAGGGTTGGATATTTGTGTGATTGATACCAACGTATCAGTGAGGGAGAAAAGAGTGCACTCTAAGGTGCAGGACAGGGAAGATTAGGATAAGGGGTCGGGTTCCATGACAAGTAGCAGCATGCAGTATATAACTGCAACCACTTGTAGAAGAAAACCTGTATTTAGCTCAGCAGTTGCAAGCATTATTACACTGCCAAGTGTAGTGGTAGTGAATATCCAGGGTTGGCATTAGACTGTGCAGGTAAGATGGAGTGTAGTAGATGAGGTTGTTTTTGTTGGTGTGGCAAGAAGTATAAAAGGGTATCTGGTATTAGTCAACAGTAGGTACTGAGGTGCAAAGGCATTTTGGAGGCTCAAGTACTTCAGTCAGGTGAACAAGGTACAGTGAGGATTTGAGGATGAGACTGATACCCGAGTGAGTTTGTGTGCAGGTGATGTAAGGGCTATAGTATCAGTGATCATGTTAGGTGTTATATGGCTTCTAATATAGGTATGTAAGTAATTAAGGTTAGATGTGGAGATGAGAATATATAAGGTATGAGTAGTGGTGTATTATGATGTTAGAGTGATTAGGATTCCTTGCAGGTGTGTCATTATTAGGAAGAAATATTCATATCCAGTCACTACAAATGGCAACAAGCATGGAGTACTGTGTTGGTGTGAGTGCAGAGTATCAGTCTTAAGTTAGTAAGGGTAGAGTATCAGTGATATGTTCTCTGTGCACATGTACCCAATAGGTAGTAAGGGCAAGGTTGAGGTAATAATCTAAGTACTAAAGTATGGTTTAACTAGGATATTTTAAGTTGTGGGTTTTAGACTAGGTATAAACTAAGGTATTGCTTATAGTTAGGGTACTAAATAATACTAGTATTTATGAGTTAGATGTATATATATAAATAGTAGAGATATCTAGGATAGTTATACCCATAAGTTATTTACTTAGTATTGACTAAGTGGGAGCTAATATAAACTAGTATGGATCTAGTATCACTCTAGAAACCCAACCCTTAGTTTAAATGGACTCAAACCTTCGAATTAGCCTAGTATGACCAAGTGACCTAGAGACAACCCAAATACCCAATTTAGAACTAGTTAAACATGCTTATATTTTTAACCACTCATTTACATTGATATTCCATATATAGGACTCTTGGACTATAGTTGAGCATTGTTTATTATTCCTTGCTCAGGACCACAGACGAGTATATTCTCTGACAGTTTTTTATTATTTTGATTATTACTATAATTCTAGTTGTAGTGTATACTTGATTCCGACACAACGGATATATGGGCTAGTATCATAGATACCTACCATGGGAGTCATGATTGGAATCCATCGTACTTGGTGGGGACGGAGAAATATTATCAAGATTATGTGATCATACCCCACCTTACATGCATCATAGCTCACCCCACATATCACGTGGCGTGTAGCCTGACCATTTACATGTCTCATAGCCTGTTATATATGATTAGCCTGACTATTGCTCGTATCATAGCTAACCAGATGGTTAGCCTGACCTCATATGTATCGTAGCCAATCATATATAACAAACATGATCTAGTCCCAAGCCGATCACATAGCAAACTGATATTTTACAACACTTAGCTGGAATTCCTATTCTTTTATTTCAGTATATTCATTTCTAGCATTCACATATATCTATTCATTGCTAGTTAGTTCTATATGCTGATCACATTTCTCTCCAATATTCCTTTTTTCAGTATTTTTTTATCATGTATTTTCTTACACTGTCTTATAGTTTTTGTTAATATAACTGAAATTGCTGTTAGTGTTTGTGTTTCACTCCAATTCTGACTGGATAACATTTTTTAGAGGATCTTGAGGATTTCTGTCCTACCCACTACGATCCAAAAATAGATAGAGATTTTACCCCGGAGATTCCAAAGAAGCCACTCTCCTTAGAGGAGACACCACCCATAGTCGTTTAGATAGTACTTAGTCTAGTTTATTTATAAATGTATTGGATTGTTATAACTGTGTGACTTGGGTGTATTATGTTGAGACTTATTTATGTTGAGTCAGTTAGACTCTAGACTTATTATTGTTATTTGAGTTGTGTTGTAGACTTATGTCAGAACTTTCTTATATCTTTTACATCTTATCGTGCATTTAATTTCTTATAGTTATTGTGATTGAGTACCTTATGTTTTGATGATCAAATGCATATTCATTGCCCTCTTTATGGAGCTGAGATCATTGACATGTTATGTTGTGAGTTGTGATTAGTAGCATTGAGACCGAGATAACGTTCTACCGTCGATACTGCGACGTAGGCTGGACGTACCCACTGTTCATGCCCAATTTCGGGTGCGGTTCGTGACACATACACAGCGGCCTGAAGTCTGCGAAGGAAGTAGGGTTGGCAGAATTCGGAATAAGCATGAGATTGGATCTTGATACCGCTCTAGGGTAGCTAAGTCCCTAAAAAAAGCAATCACCGCGTAGAGAACGTCCTGCCTTCGGATAGCCCAACAGTGTCGATAGAAAGGACCCGATAAGTCGTCGGCCCCTAGGTGCTATCCTTGCTCAGCGACCATTCCACACTCAGTTCAGCTATCGTAGGGAGCTACAACAACAGCTCATTATCCCTTTTCAAAACTAAATCGAGGATGGCAACGATAAAGTCACTCTCGTATATTATCTCCTATTTAGCAAATAGCATAGAGAAAAACCTGCCTGTAGCCGGATGCATCTCCATCTGGTGTTTCTTTCTACCCCGAACACAAGCGTGAAAATACTTCGTGTTCTTGTAGCCCTCAATATTCCAACACAATCTCACCTTTTGCCACTAAAAGTCCTCCTAGATCTTGAGTCGATGTTTTAGGTGGGCGCTAGCCTGGTTGAGAGCGGCCCTATTCTTTGATGAACCATCACTAATAAACTGGGACTCAGGACAGCTGACCGCGTCCTCCGCCTTGCGGATTTCCTGGAAGATGTTACCAAATACGTGTTAGCTCCAACCCGATAAAGCACTTCTAGTCACCGTCAGGCACAGAGAAGTACAAATGAGTGGGTTGGTGCAAAAGATCGAAACCCAACGAACTCGACAACGTCGAGGAAACAGAAGTGTTGAGCCTAAATATCCAAAAATTTGAAAGGTTTTATGACCTGTCGGGGTGATTGGCATACCTTAATGAGAAGGGGAGCATGATCAGATTCTGAGACATTCTGGTGAGTCAGCTTGGTTACGGGGGCCATATCAAGTCATTGATGGTCTACTAGTGCTATGTCGAGTCTCGAACTCTGTCTACGCTCCCCCTCCTGCATGTTGCACCACGTGAAGTGCTAACAGCAAACAAGAGGGAGAAGAGGTCCGCTTTGAACACGAAGTTAGAGAATTCATTCATGGCAGAGGAGCGAGGTGGGCGGCCACATAATTTCTCAAAGCTATCCATGACCACGTTAAAATCTCCGAGAAAGATCTACGGGGTCACTGCATAAGCCTCATGGAGTAGCAAAAGGTGGTTCCAGAGCATGCGGTAGTCCCGCTAAGAGAAGCACCCGTGAACCGCAGCGAGAAGGCAGTTCTGAGCAAACAAAGAGTGCTCGATACTCACAATCAAGGTCTGATCAAAATCATGGATGGTATTGATGGTATTGTTATTCTTGGAGAGGATCCAGATGTCTTTGTACTCCGTCGCAGAGGACGAGAAACCCAATTGCATTTGAATGTGTTTCATTCTTTGGAAAGGGAGCTTAGGCTCGATGATAACCAAGATCATGACTTTATGGACCTTACAAAGAAATTTGACTCTTCTTATGGTAGGCTTATTGGCGATGCCTCTCATATTCCTTGAGTTAATCTTAAATATGGGGCATGCGGTTAGGTGGGATAATGGCGGGCTATCAGCCGATCTAAGGGTCATTGGAGATACATCTCTAGTCTTCCGTTATTTACCCCTACGCTTGCGTCTGGGCGAGGAAGGGGGATTGTTGATTGGTACTGTCCTCCCTGATAGTTCTGAGGGAAGCTCCTCCTCTAGGTGAAGGCAAACCGCATTCGCGAGCTCAGCCAAACTTCGAAAGAATTCACCGACAGAGAGAATTCTAATACCTGGCAAGTCTCCCCCCCCCCCCAATATCCAAAGAGAGCATAGAAGACTCCCCCCAGCTTGAGAACACGTCTATAGAACCTTCTTGCACACCCAACCAATAGAAGGCTACATAATAGGAGGTACCTGCCTAGGGGGGCAAGACAATGGTAACATCAGAGGCAGTGAGAAAATCATTAGTCGCAAGCCCGATAATACCAAGTGAAGGAGATGAGAGAAGCTTTAGATTAGCCTGCAAAATTTGAGCTCCATTATCTATAATTCAAATAACATTTGTACTTGTGGGCCTCTTATTAATGTTCTCAACAGCCTCTACCAAGGGGTCTTCAAAAGACTGCACCTAGGGATTTTTAGAAGTAGAGGCCTTGTCTCTCTTGAGCAACTGAACCTCACCCAACTTTTTGTCTATGCCTTTCTTGTGAGCTAATACTGCATTATTGTGTTTAAGAAGGATTTTGCATTCTAAGGATGCGTGGCCCTGGTGGAAACAATGATTGTAATAAGACAGATGAGCTTCGTAGTCGATATCTTGCCATTAGCTACTCCCCTCTGGGAGGTCCACTCTGATCTAGGACAGGAAAGGCTTGCTCACATCCATGTCCACGCATACCCGATCCCTGCTAGGTCTGAAAAACTTCGAAGTAGCCTTATCGAGCATAAGGGGATTACCAATGCACTGGGCGATGGCGAAGATGGAAAACTTAGTGAAAATGAAATGAGGGAGAGACCCACACTGGAGCCAGAGGGGATTCGACGTGAGGGTTGAAATAAAGGGTCCATTAAAAGACCCGCATAGGGGCATGTGTAATGAACCAGAACTCCTTTGACCGAAGTCTTAGAAAATCAGCATCCAGACTCGGCCGGATCAGCGACCGTAGAAAATCAGCTTCCAGACTCGACCGAAGTTGACAACTCCCACAAAGACGGCTCTAGAGAACCCAACGTCAGCAAAAGCTGCCCTGATAGACTGCAATCAGCGACCGCAAATAAGAAACTTTCCCAATCAAAGCGAGACAAAAAAGGACCACGAGGAGGGCAACGTCGGCCACGTCAAAGGCTACGGTCGGCGCAACAGAAAACGATTTATGCAGGGGGACAACGTCGCCCGCAGGACAGACGAACGAGGATGGCCTGATAGTCAGAAGGACCTGAGAAGGCCCAATGGGAACCCTCTGCATCACCAGGGACGCTGGAACTGTAACTACCGTTCCCAGATATCATAAAAATAATTTTGATTTAGTAGTTTAATTTTTCAGAATTATTTTTCTATATTTCAAATCAACTTTATAAAATGAAATATTGAATTCTAAAATAAAATACTTGTAACCCCAGTTACTACAAATCCTAAAATGTTCTTTGATTCAGATATTGATTAGAAACTCAAATTGAATATTTTTCTAAACAAACAAGTAATTTTTTAAAGTAATTAAATCAAATTATTGACTTTTGTTATAAAAAAATGGATGACAATTTAATAAATATGGGAATCTTCTAGAAGGTGTTAGCTATAACAGGCTTCCTAACTCTCACAAACTAATTGACACGTGTATCTAGAAGTCTCCATCGAACCCTATAAATAAGGTAGTCCCTCATTTATTTTTTCCATTCAATTCATTTTTCCATTCATTCATTTCTAGCCCATTCCCCGGCCCACACCAAACCCATTTAAACCATTGGAGAGAAGCTTCTCTCATTCCCGCTCAATCAAGATTTGTAACCGTTTCCAAGAAGCGGTTACTCGTCGTCCTCGAGAGCTCTGCATTCGGGCTCGTTCTCTTCCTCCGGCGATGGAAGCTCGCCGCCGGCGATTATCCCCGCCGAGCCTCGGTCGAGATCTTCTCCTCCGCCAGAATTCCGGCGCTAGCAGCGCCATGTCAGGCGTCGCCTCTTCTTCGTCCGCTGCTTCCCGGCGTCAACACAGCTCCACCAAGTTCGTCTTCAACCCTCCACTGTGCACAGCCAAGCACGAGTAACTCTCTGCCGGCTCGAGTTCGTCGACGTGTCTGCTGACTGATCGGGCGGAGCTCAACGAATTCTTCGAATCGGTAAGTCCCTCAATTTGATTCTGTTTAGTTTTCTATCAGTTCGTTTCGATCGAACAAGAGGTTGGGTGGTGAAGAGTTTGAAATTGATCTCTGGAACTATTTCTGGCTAATTCCCCAGATATCGATCATCTAGAAATTTGAAGGAAATTCCTAACGTGTTTTGGCTGCTCTGCACACCTTCCGCTCGACGAAATGTTGACTATGCGTTAGTGGCTCTAATCGGATCGAGGTTGTGTTTGCGAGTAATTCGGACACTAGCGTGTTAGCTTTGCTTGAGCAAAATCCCAACATCCTTCTTTCCTTTAGTCCCACATCGGATGGGCCAACCCCTCCTTGTATGTATATATTCGTTAATCTTCATTGCTTTCTTAAAGATGTTGTGTGGGGAATACCTGGGCCACACACGTGCGCCGTCGCCGTCGCCGCCGCCGTCCGGCTCGATTCGACGCGCATAACGGGTGCGGGTATGTGCCCACACCTGCGGGCGCCAAATGCCGATCCAATTTACTCTTCGGACTGGGATCCAAAAAAAAATTTGCTACTCTTTATTTTTTGAAGTCTTTGGTCTGTCTTTATATTGCGGTCACCTCCTCTTTCTTTCTTTACAGAAAATCATCCTACGTGGAAACCTCTCTTTCATTCATCTCTCGAACCACATTCTAATTTCTAAATTTTTGCTCTGGGCAGAGCTAAGTTCGGTCTCTCTCTCCGAGTTGTGTGCGACGAAGAGAACCCGGTAGTCAGGAGGGTTTTACCACTAGGAGCTTCCGAGAAACGTCTGCACATAGACCTTGGATCAACTCTTAGGGCAGTGCTTCGTGCACGACTTTCCCGGAGATCGGTAACAATTTTGTTTTTATTTTTTTGTTCCCTTGTTCTGTGAAAAATAATATATATGCATTTATATTATAAATATTGATAACAATCTAATAGTTGAGCAAAACAAATATTCTGTGAGCATATATATTTTTGTAGCAATTTTACTACTAGATTCTGATTTTTGTCACCACTAAAACAAATACTGTAGCAAACAAATATTTTTCTAATTGCTTACCAAACAAAGGTTTTATTTTGTTAACGAATATTTATTGTAGCAAACTTGTAGTTCACTATTCATTTAGCAAATTTGTTTAACGAGTATTACTACTTACATACCAAAGTGCAACATAAATTTTTAATTGTTTTAGATCATATATTAATTAAGAATTGGTATTAGAAAATTATTATTCTAATTACTATTTTTTTAGTAAATAAATTAAAAAAATTGTATTTGTAGTAATTGTAACGAATATTTTAAAAAAATCGTGAACTGTGTTAAATATTTGTAACGAATATTTCTAATTTTGGTTGAATATTTGCCAGCACATATAATCTTGTGATTTAATTTAACTACTATAATTTAGTATTTGTAGCACATAAAATCTTGCTTAATATATATATACCATCATTGGTATTCATTATTATTATTATTAGCTCTATATTTATTTATTGTTAATTATAATATTATTTATTTGAAACAACCTCAAGACAATAATAGTTAAGTATAATTGCAAATCTCTTTGAGTCTGAAATCTAAAAGTAAAGATCAATTTGGGAACAAGTCGAAAGGGTCCTTCTGTCAACCGGGTGTAAATAGCCCTAAGCGACACGATATTTAAGTGTCTTCGGACCACCGCTAGCTGTGAACCGGCCCCTACAGCTAACCCAAGTTAATCTACACTTGATAGACTAAAGATATTAAGATTGGTTAGCAAAATCACTTGAACTATTATTCTAAATTATTGGACATTGTTATTGAGTAATTTCGTATCTTTCAGACTTTCCTCATTTGCAACCATGACTGGCAAAGATGAGACTTTTACTGCTAAACCTGCAAAATTCAACGAAAATTTCTTTAAGAGATGACAAAGTCAGATAAAATTTTGGCTCACTACCTTAGGATTAATCTCAGCCATTGATGGTACCACACCAATCACAAATGACTCTGATGGCACTGAGTCTGACATAGGTGTATCCAAGTCCTCTGGTTCTTCTAGACCCCTACCATTGCTTCCATAGAATTCGAAGCGATTTGTCTGAATCACTATATGACATATTCTTTGAATACAAAAGTGCAAAAGAACTTTGGGATACTCTGGAAGATGAATATAGCTGTGATGATGCTAGAATATAAAGATTCAATTCCTCCTCATTCAACAGATTCTTTTTGGTAGATAACAAACCTATAAATGACCAAATACATGAATTCCAAGAATATCTTAGGCATATTCAAGCCAAAGGCACTTTCTTCTTTACTGAGTATAAAATAGCCTGCTTAATAAACAAGCTTCCTCCTTCTTGGTCTGGTGTCAAAAAAGACCTCATTCACACTCAGGGTGACCTTACCTTTGCTCAAGTCCTAAAGAGAATTAGAACAGAAGAACAAATTAGGCTAAGGTATAACCCTAAGTCTGAGTCTAAAGCTAAGGTAAACCTAGTAGAATTCCAAGGCAAACCCAAGCCTCATCATCACCACAAACCCAAAAGGAATCTCTTCAAGAAGAAGCAGAACCCTCAGCCTCACCACCAAAACTATCACCACAATAAACCAAGAAACTTCGGTCAAACTCAGGATCATAAGAGATTTTGTTTTGTGTGTGGTAAAACAAACCATATAGCCATAAACTGTTTCCATAGGAAGAAGGAAGCTGTCCAGACTTCTTACAAAGGGAAACGTTCAGCCAAACCAGAAGCAAACATGCTTCTTTACGGCTTTTCTAGTTCCTTCAGGTCTGTAAGCTATCAACCCTTAGTCAATATTTCTTACCATTCTGACAATTGGTGGTTGGATTCTGGAGCTAATGTTCATGTTTTCTTTGATCGCTCGTGTTTTTCAAACTATCACAAATCTGGTGGAGGAGGTATAACTCTAGGAGATGGCTCATCGGTACAGATTATAGGAAGAGGAAGAATAGATCTAAAGATGACATCAGGAAAAACTAACTCTTCATGATGTGTTACATGTGCCGTCTATCAGAAAAAATTCAGTTAGGGGGTCTTTTCTTGTAGCTTCAGGGTACAAGATTGTTATGGAAGCAAATAAAGTAGTATTTTCTAAAAATGACCTTTTTATTGGAAAATAATTTGTAAGAGATGGTCTTTTTATTCTGAGTACCATGAATAAAATTTTAGATCCTTCTTTTGTTGTTTTCAATGTAGAATCTTTAAATGTGTGGTACAATAGATTAGGTCATGTGAATCTAGGTTCCCTAAGAAGGATGATGAACTTAGATCTTATTCCTAAGACTCCAATAGATGATAAATACAAGTGTGAGATCTGTGTTCAAGCCAAACATACTAGACTACCTTTCAAATCTGTAGAAAGAAACACTGACCTTCTAGAGCTAGTTCATAGTGATGTGTGTGACTCAAATAGGGTTTTGACCCGAGGTGGTAGAAAATACTTTGTTACCTTTATAGATGATCATTCAAAGTATTGTTATACATTTCTTTTCAAAACCAAAGATGAAGTTCTTGACAGATTCAAGGTCTATAAATCTGAAGCTGAGAACCAGTTAGAGAGAAATATTAAGATTCTTATATCAGATCGTAGTGGAGAATATACATCAAATAGTATGACCAATTTCTGTGAAGAACACAGAATAATCCATGGGGTAACTGCTCCATATTCACCACAGTCCAACGGAGTTGCTGAAAGGAAGAATCGTACCCTGTTAGACATGGCGAATGCTGTAACACCCCGTTCCGCTCAAGCGGACTGCCGATTCAAACTACAAAAGTGCAATGTCCCGACCCGCTTTGCTCAGGCAAGAACACTCGTTTGAGGCAAAGGATATCCAGACTTGTCCCTACAGGAATCCGGCTTAGGCTTTCAGAGGCTCGCTTGATGTATCGCTCAACCGAGGCGAATCATCGCTAAGGTGGGTGGCTACGGTGAACTTGTCTTTGCTTAGCCAGCACACATAAAATCTGGAATAATACATGCTAGTCGCTAGGTGAATCACCCCCTGCATGCTAATAAGAATCCAACGCACCTAGCTAAGGGAATAATTCCAACTTGTATTGCTTGTGTTAGAACATGGAAATAAAATATTGCTTATATTCAGGCCCTCGCATGCTACATTTGCCTCGTGCAACTAGACCCGCTATGCCTCGTTTCAATGCTTGTCGCATAAACTATGCCAAGACCGTGTAACACTTGTATGTCATGCATTCATTTAGATTCTCCTCGGAAGACTATCTAATAGTCATTTTGTGCACGAATGAACCTGAAGGTATCTGGGACATATGGGTCGCTAAGGCAATTCCCGAACCAGGGAGTTTGTACCATGAATCAATAAATCACAGAATCACAGCTTGTGGAGCAAACTACTGAATCAACTGGCCTGGCAATCGATACACTATTGTGAACAATACTGCCTCAACAAGTTCTGTATATATATCCTGCCTCGAACTCGTTCCATACCGAACTTGTTCTATATATATACACATACTGCCTCGAACTTGTTCCTGTACCAGACCAGAGACCTGAAGTTAGAGAATTGCATGTCGCGGACAACTTGTTAACAAGTTAGATCCTCTGGTCTTTGTTCCTACGGACGGCCTCCGGGGCACCGGGCCGATCCGATCCGGACAGGAACCCTGTTAGTCTGCCTGCTTCGGGCAGAATGGCGTGTAGCGCCTGTGAACTTATCCTTCACGCCATTCTTGCTCACAGACTAAGTAAGCCGCCTGCCTCGGAAGGAATGACCTGTAGCGCTCCTGATCCGTGTGTTGCATTTCATTTTCTTTCATGAGCTACACCTGTCCTTTATGGCTATGCCAGCGACTCCTGTTCATATAGATAAGTCATTTTCGCTTAGCGGCTATCCGCGTGCGAGTCATTGCATCACATCAAATGAATAATTGAATACCTGGACGATCATGATACAACGACTCTCGTGTTGCATATGTTGTTGTCTTGGTTTTCATTATGAATGCCCCTGAATGTTTATACCTGCTTGTGCTTGAATTAACAATGTTTGCCTTGGACAGGGAAGGCCAAAGGGTAAGTCTCGTCGTGTTTCCTCTCGTGGCGCACGATGCACTGCCACACGATTTAGGCTATTCAATCCTTGCATGAAACTGATCCTAAGGCAACTAGAAAAACAACTTAATAGTTGGTGCACGGAATCTATATTACGTGTTTGGATTTGTCGAGTGGGCGAGTAGCCTCCCCACCAGTGCATTCAATGTACTGATAATCCACCAGATCGTTTGTAGGGTGCGGAAGAACCTCGTTCGGGGCAGATGCCTCCTTCGTGCATGCTAAGGCGTGAAAATTATTCCGAAGCAGCGCTGCGTCCAGAACTGAAGCACATATACAAGACATAATGTTGGAACATCATCTGAACATCGTCTGTACAAATTATTCCACAATTGTAGCCACTTGGCACGCTTTTACTGTTTCAGAGAGAGAGGCTTGAGCGACTTGTAATCTCGGCTAAGCGCCGCCTGTAACAATTGTTTATATTAATAAAGAGTTGCTTTACTTCAACTTGTGTTATTCAATGCTTCCGCTATGTTGTCAACTCAATGAACTTGTTACCGATCGCCTATGCGTTTATGACTCCGCTGCACTCGGACAATCTGTGCGACTCTGTGGCTTAGAACTCTTACCGCCGACCAATGGACCACGGCCTTGCACGGGCGTGACTCACACTCGTGCGGCATCACGCCCGAATGGGTCAAAGCGATCGTTTCGCGGGAGCGCTGGCGTGGTGATTCTCGCCTAGCGGGAAGGCCGTTTTAGCCTGCGGGAGATCGGGGCGTGAATTGCAAGGTTAGTTAGTAGCCAATGATTACACTACTAGCCGATAGTTTCTTGATCACATATTTAATTGGTATTTCTCCCGCCCCGATTGATATGATGGATCGAATCATGACACGTCACTAGCCAATGTATCCAATGTTTAATATACAATATTCAATGTTATCCAATACCAACAAGGACAGTATCCGATACCATCTCCATAATCAAGGTAACATCCCATGACTGACGACCAATAATAATACCAATCCGTGTACCATAGTGTCAAAAATCATAAGTAACATTTCTAAATACTTGAATTATAGTGGTAATCAAATAATGGAAACTATCAGAGAATGTACTCGCCTGTGGTCCAGAGCAAATGATAAAAAATGATGTCCGAACTGGTGTCACAGACCTATATATGAAATATTGCATTAATACAAGTTTTGGGGAAGAAAAATAAATTAAACTAGTCAATTTCTAGGTCATAAAACTATTTCTAAGTCAAAAGTCAAACTAGGTCAACTCTAAGTCAACTATGGTCAACTATAGTCAAATTATGGTCAACTACCTATTTCTAGGTTGCATGAGTCTAACTCAAAGATATTGGGCTCACACACTATGAATCTAGGCCATACAAACTAAATCTTAGGATACTAAGATACCGTATCTCAGGATACGCAAACAAGGGATAAATATAACACATATGTACATAACAAACAATATTATATATATAAAATCCTAATTACAAATGCTAAATGGATACCTTGGTTTCGAACCAACTTGGTATCGCAATATTAAACCTCTATCTTGATATCCAAACCCAATACCTTGATTATCCTCCAATACCTTGATACTTACCTTGGCATCTCAAGGTAAATTCAAAACCTTATTTATACTAACTACCCAACAATAATTATAAACTACTATGCATTTAATATTTATATAATTCTATATACCTTATTTTAGTCACCTTAATACCAACCCATAATTAGTTTACAACTATCCTATTACTTATGCCAATACCTACTACTCATACCTTGGTATATCTTGATACTTACCTTGATATCTCAAGGTAATTGCCAAAATCTCATATATATACTAACTACCCATCAATAATTACATATATCAATCCAATATAACTCTAGTATGTACTAATAGAATAATACTAACTACCAACTACACACTAACTTTTAATACATATATACGTACATACATACCTACAAATATATAATATATAAAAATACTCATAACAATTGATAACTAAAGTATACTAATTATTCTAATAAATTTATATGCTACAACTAAATATATACATATATAGTATACTATAATACAAATAGCAATTAGGAACATATTTATATATATATTAATTACCATATATATATACATATATATCTATATATATATTAATATCTAATATATTAAAACTGCCGAACTGTCGCTAAATACCCTGTCCACTGTCACAGAAAGCTGCTGTGTATATAGAATACTGCAGTTTTTGTGACAGTTTTCTGCACTGTCACTAAAATCTGTCGCTGAAGCTTCCGATACTCTGCTAATACACTGTTGTTTCAGTGACAGTTTTCTGCAACTGTCGCTGACTGCTGTCGCTGAAAAGCTGCTATTATTTGCATTTGTTGCTGCTGTTGCGACACTTCTGGCTCGCTGTTGTCGCTGAAAATATATGTATATATATACAATATATATATAAATACATATATATAACCCACCATATATATATATATTTATATAATATATATTTAAATACATATATATAACCCATAATATATATTTATACAATAAACATATAAAACTATATATAACTATACATACACTTATACATAGTAAATTGTATAAAATACCACATAGTAACATACACACACACATATAGTAATATGTATATATAACTATACATATATGTATACATATATATAATCATACAATAATATAAATACATAACAATATATAATATAACTATATATATAACCATATATAAATATATCTACTATATTATATATACATATGCTACCACTTATAAATATATATCTACATACATATATATATATAAATAATCATATATAAATAATCTAATTACTTAATTAAACATACACATATATTATATAAAACATATACATATATTTACATCCCTAACATATATTATAACATATATATTAATGCATGTAGAAGAAAGCTACATAATATATATTCTATTAATACATATATAATACATAGATCTATAATACAATAAACACTCTAATAAATATACATAATACATATATAATATATATATATACATACACAATTATAATTCAAGAATTAAAGCACAATTAATTAGATCTACACATAAACACACAACAATTGAAGAGTATCACACCGTATCCCACTAGATCTAGGATACGCATGCGACACGAGTCCACCACACATCCAATTGCATCCCGAAGGACACAAACAAATCACATATAATATTTATGAACAAAACAAAGTGTCAAATGTAGATCTATGTGTCCGTGTCAAAATACGACATGTACAAAGTCCCGTGTTGGAGGAAAAACCTCCAAAACAACACGTATCACCAAATTATTGGAATACGACCTACATGTACCCAATTATGGATACGACACTAGCCCCAAACACATAAACATATGCCAAATTGATCTATAGGATCAATTGACACATACAACAAAAGTCATTTTCGGAATTTCTCCAAAATTGACACAAAAGCACCATAACTTTCTCCATAGGTCTCCTATGAACACAAAACCAAATCCTATGGGTAGTACATACATATGGGTTGATTATTCATGATTAAATCTCAGATTTAGAAGCTATTTTAAGGGGAAAAACTGAATTATACCTATTGGGAGATGGATTCCCAATGAAACCTCCAAATTGGTAAATTGGCCTCCAACTTGTAGGTCCTTGCTCCTCTTTGTAGATCCTTGCTTCCTCCTTCTAGATCCTTACTCTTCTAGTCTCCAATGGTGATTTGGGAAGTAATTGGTAGAAATTTGGTAGGGATTTGATGAAATTTGGTTGAGGAAAATTTTAGATCTAGATTTGGAATAAAAAATGAAGAGAGAGAAAGTTTTCATCCCCTTTATATAGGCCTCACTTGCCTCCTCCCTCAAGCTACCATGTAAAGTCTAAAATACCCCTTAGGGCCTCTCATGAAGAAATTAATTAAGGAGGAAAGCTTCTAGTCTAATGGTTTAATTAATTTAATCATCCTCCTAATTAATGGGCTTTCTAGTTGGCTCAATTCTAACAATTAATACATGTTGGTCCATGAGTCTAAACTAAACTAGTTAGGTCCACTAAGACAAGTCCAAAAATAAATCTAATATGCTAATAATAAATAAATAATACAATAAATAATATTTAACATGCACAATATTTAATTAATTATAAAATGACCAAAATACCATTTTCTAGAAAATACGGCAGTGACAAGTCTATCCCCTTAAAATAATTTCGTCCTCGAAATTTAAAGGTGATCGTACTCCTTCTAGGTCAAACCCCAGCAATCATAGTCTAATAAGGTCTTATCTCACTAAGAACAGTCCTATGCAAAGAATAACATGCATGGTCATGGTCTCCACCTGTCTTCTGTCTTATTACTGTTGTCTCTGTCAGGGTATTCTATAGCTACACTAACTATATAACACAAGCATCCAAAAGGTACTAAAAAATAATCAATCAAAATAGATGAAAGGAACAGAAAGAAAGAGCAGACTCTCTAACCCATCACCTGTAGTATTGGTCTCCTCGACCGTCATCGCAAATGCTCTGCCCTGCCGAGGTAGCTCCCTCTGCGGGTGATGAGCAATCTGTGGTGCTACAGGTGGCCTAACTCCACCTCTCTGGCCTCGATCTGCATCCTAGCCTGGATGTTGAAGTGTCCAGAGACAATCCTTCACCATATGCTCCGTTGATCCACAATGTAAGCATGTTCCAAGTTTCTTCCGACACATCTCCCAAGTGTGCCCAGTCTTCTTGCAATAGGTGCATTGAGGAGCTTGTTGCACCTGTCTCTGAGGCTACTGTGGTATCTGTTGTACTAGAGCTTGTACTGGAGCAACAATAGGTTCTGGCATCTGATATTGTTGCTGATAGGCTCCAAATTGTATTGGAAACTGCTGTTGCTGAACCGCGGCCTCTTTGTCGGTCCCGCACTGCTACTGTCACCCCCAAACATATCACGGTCCCTCTTCGGCTTCAAGTTCCACTCCCGCTCGACCTTGCGTGCCTCCGAAAGTATCTCAGAATACGTCTCGTAGAAAGACGGAATGAGAATCTTGACTTCCCAATTCAGACCCTCGCGGAAATGGATAGCCCGAACTTCTGGCTCTCTCACCCAAGTACTCCGCAAATCGGCTCAGCCTCCCGAACTCTGCGGCATACTCCTCTACGGACATGCTTCCTTGTGTAAGGCTCTCAAATTGCCTTCCTAATTCCAATCTGTCCGTCCGAGCAAAGAACTTCTTCTTAAAGAGATCCTTGAATATCTCCCAAGATTGCCCTGCATCAGTAAGAATTGGCTCATTCCTGAACCAAGTGCGGGCAACGTCGAATAGTTGAAGTCCTACCGCCTCAACCTTCAGATCCCTCGCAAGACGGGACACCTTCATGAGTCGCTCGATATCTTCAAGCCAATCGTCAGCATAGACTATACCTTTTGTACCCTTGAAAACTCGAGGCTCAAGCTTCTTGAAATTTTGAATGTTGCTGGCTTGATCTGAGTATCCTGTGGCTGTGGAGCCTCTCTCTGAACTGCTGCTATAGCTACCTGATGGGCGTTTTCCATACTCTACCGCATCAAATCTGACTGCCTGTGCTGGGCTTCTATCTGTGCCCTTTGTAATTCCATTATCTCTAAACAGTGCAACCATCGGCACGGTATCTCCTAAAAATGGAGGTGGTGGAAGTCCCTCTGAAGCAACTGGAGTAGTCCTCGGAACAGGTAGAGGAGAACCCCCGAAGGCAGCCGATACTCCTACATGAACTGATGTCGTAGGAGGTACAAACCCTACTGCCTGAGTCAAAGATTGAGAGGTGGCAGACCTCGCAGAGAACTGCTCCCGATCGATGGGATCTAGTCTTAGGCGGCATCCTGAAGACAGATCGAAACAAAGAAGATCAATTCGACACAAGATAAGATATCATCAAGGAAGGACAAAAGTATTCAGAAGGAATCAAAATTAGCGATTCAATTCAGATTGGAATTCCTAGTTGTGATTGAGTATCCCTCTCTCTTTCTAGTATCCTATGTCCTATATCCTATCGCAGGCTCGCAGTAGTACAACTAAGTCATCGCACTACCACGACATCGCAATATTGCGAAGCCTGACCTGCATGGGCCACCACTAAAAACGTGTCACGACCGACCGCACCCGGTGTAGGGATGCAAGTCGGGAATAACGCCCAGCCTACGCCGCAGCATCGGCGGTAGAACGCTGTCTTAGTCAACTATACTATCTAATTATCTCACTATAAAGCATAAACCTCCAATAATATCTCAAATCCAAGAAGAAGAGAGTAATCAACTTAATTCAACACAATACTCAATCACATTTCTATGGCACGAGAGGATATCACAGAAGTCTAACATAACTAAGCAGTTAAAAAATATACACAACAAATAGAAATAATATCCAAACATAAATATATGTCGGAAACAAATCCGGGTACCAAAATGCTAAAGAGAACTAACTATGCTAACTAGTGAATCCGGCTAAATCTCTCGACAGTCACTCCAGAACTAGTGGGTCCAAGTCTGCACCATCTATAGGCTGAGGTCCATAGTATGTCGGACACCAATCTCCCGGATCCTCTGAAAAATGTTTTCCAGTCAGGAATGGAGCGAAGTACAACCCAATAGCAGTTTCAATTAATTGACAAAAACTATAAAGCAGTAGAATAGAAGATGCTATCTACGATGAGGATATAACTGATAATCAAGAACAATGAGAGAATAGGCAATACTAACAACAGAATATAATCAATGCGTACAAGAATAAAGGAATGAACTATAATGTTAGAATAGAACAAGGTAATCAATGAACTGAATAATGGAATCTATAATAACTATGTGATTTGAGATACTAACTAAATATGTGATCGGCCTAGGAGATTCAATGATTACACTAAGGAGCTAACTCAACCATACGTGAATTGCATGGTTAGTTAGTAGCCAATGATTACACTACTAGCCGATAGTTTCTTGATCACATATTTAATTGGTATTTCCCCCGCCCCGATTGATATGATGGATCGAATCATGACACGTCACTAGCCAATGTATCCAATGTTTAATATACAATATTCAATGTTATCCAATACCAACAAGGACAGTATCCGATACCATCTCCATAATCAAGGTAACATCCCATGACTGACGATCCAATAATAATACCAATTCGTGTACCATAGTGTCAAGAATCATAAGTAACATTTCTAAATACTTGAATTATAGTGGTAATCAAATAATGGAAACTATCAGAGAATGTACTCGCCTGTGGTCCAGAGCAAATGATGAAAAATGATGTCTGAACTGGTGTCACAGACCTATATATGAAATATTGCATTAATACAAGTTTTGGGGAAGAAAAATAAATTAAACTAGTCAATTTCTAGGTCATAAAACTATTTCTAAGTCAAAAGTCAAATTAGGTCAACTCTAAGTCAACTATGGTCAACTATAGTCAAATTATGGTCAACTACCTATTTCTAGGTTGCATGAGTCTAACTCAAAGATATTGGGCTCACACACTATGAATCTAGGCCATACAAACTAAATCTTAGGATACTAAGATACCGTATCTCAGGATACGCAAACAAGGGATAAATATAACACATATGTACATATCAAACAATATTATATATATAAAATCATAATTACAAATGCTAAATGGATACCTTGGTTTCGAACCAACTTGGTATCGTAATACTAAACCTCTATCTTGATATTCAAACCCAATACCTTGATTATCCTCCAATACCTTGATACTTACCTTGGCATCTCAAGGTAAATTCAAAACCTTATTTATACTAACTACCCAACAATAATTATAAACTACTATGCATTTAATATTTATATAATTCTATATACCTTATTTTAGTCACCTTAATACCAACCCATAATTAGTTTACAACTATCCTATTACTTATGCCAATACCTACTACTCATACCTTGGTATATCTTGATACTTACCTTGATATCTCAAGGTAATTGCCAAAATCTCATATATATACTAACTACCCATCAATAATTACATATATCAATCCAATATAACTCTAGTATGTACTAATAGAATAATACTAACTACCAACTACACACTAACTTTTAATACATATATACGTACATACATACCTACAAATATATAATATATAAAAATACTCATAACAATTGATAACTAAAGTATACTAATTATTCTAATAAATTTATATGCTACAACTCTATATATAAATATATAGTATACTATAATACAAATAGCATTTAGGAACATATTTATATATATATTAATTACCATATATATATACATATATATCTATATATATATTAATATCTAATATATTAAAACTGCCAAACTGTCGCTAAATACCCTGTCCACTGTCACAGAAAGCTGCTGTGTATATAGAACACTGCAGTTTTTGTGACAGTTTTCTGCACTGTCACTAAAATCTGTCGCTGAAGCTTCTGACACTCTGCTGATACACTGTTGTTTCAGTGACAGTTTTCTGCAACTGTCGCTGACTGCTGTCGCTGAAAAGCTGCTATTATTTGCATTTGTTGCTGCTGTTGCGACACTTCTGGCTCGCTGTTGTCGCTGAAAATATATGTATATATATATACAATATATATATAAATACATATATATAACCCACCATATATATATATATTTATATAATATATATTTAAATACATATATATAACCCATAATATATATTTATACAATAAACATATAAAACTATATATAACTATACATACACTTATACATAATAAATTGTATAAAATAACACATAGTAACATACACACACACATATAGTAATATGTATATATAACTATACATATATGTATACATATATATAATCATACAATAATATAAATACATAACAATATATAATATAACTATATATATAACCACATATAAATATATCTACTATATTATATATACATATGCTACCACTTATAAATATATATCTACATACATATATATATATATAAATAATCATATATAAATAATCTAATTACTTAATTAAACATACACATATATTATATAAAACATATACATATATTTACATCCCTAACATATATTATAACATATATATTAATGCATGTAGAAGAAAGCTACATAATATATATTCTATTAATACATATATAATACATAGATCTATAATACAATAAACACTCTAATAAATATACATAATACATATATAATATATATATATACATATACAATTATAATTCAAGAATTAAAGCACAATTAATTAGATCTACACATAAACACACAACAATTGAAGAGTATCACACCGTATCCCACTAGATCTAGGATACGCATGCGACACGAGTCCACCACACATCCAATTGCATCCCGAAGGACACAAACAAATCACATATAATATTTATGAACAAAACAAAGTGTCAAATGTAGATCTATGTGTCCGTGTCAAAATACGACATGTACAAAGTCCCGTGTCGGAGAAAAAACCTCCAAAACAACACGTATCACCAAATTGTTGGGATACGACCTACATGTACCCAATTATGGACACGACACTAGCCCCAAACACATAAACATATGCCAAATTGATCTATAGGATCAATTGACACATACAACAAAAGTCATTTTCGGAATTCCCCCAAAATTGACACAAAAAGCACCATAACTTTCTCCATAGGTCTCCTATGAACACAAAACCAAATCCTATGGGTAGTACATACATATGGGTTGATTATTCATGATTAAATCTCAGATTTAGAAGCTATTTTAAGAAGAAAAACTGAATTATACCTATTGGGAGATGGATTCCCAATAAAACCTCCAAAATTGGTAAATTGGCCTCCAACTTGTAGGTCCTTGCTCCTCTTTGTAGATCCTTGCTTCCTCCTTCTAGATCCTTACTCTTCTAGTCTCCAATGGTGATTTGGGAAGTAATTGGGTGGAAATTTGGTACGGATTTGATGAAATTTGGTTGAGGAAAATTCTAGATCTAGATTTGGAATAAAAAATGAAGAGAGAGAAAGTTTTCATCCCCTTTATATAGGCCTCACTTGCCTCCTCCCTCAAGCTACTATGTAAAGTCTAAAATACCCCTTAGGGCCTCTCATGAAGAAATTAATTAAGGAGGAAAGCTTCTAGTCTAATGGTTTAATTAATTTAATCATCCTCTTAATTAATGGGCTTTCTAGTTGGGCTCAATTCTAACAATTAATACATGTTGGTCCATGAGTCTAAACTAAACTAGTTAGGTCCACTAAGACAAGTCCAAAAATAAATCTAATATGCTAATAATAAATAAATAATACAATAAATAAATATTTAACATGCACAATATTTAATTAATTATAAAATGACCAAAATACCATTTTCTAGAAAATACGGCAGTGACAAGTCTATCCCCCTTAAAATAATTTCGTCCTCGAAATTTAAAGGTGATCGTACTCCTTCTAGGTCAAACCCCCAGCAATCATAGTCTAATAAGGTCTTATCTCACTAAGAACAGTCCTATGCAAAGAATAACATGCATGGTCATGGTCTCCACCTGTCTTCTGTCTTATTACTGTTGTCTCTGTCAGGGTATTCTATAGCTACACTAACTATATAACACAAGCATCCAAAAGGTACTAAAAAATCAATCAATCAAAATAGATGAAAGGAACAGAAAGAAAGAGCAGACTCTCTAACCCATCACCTGTAGTATTGGTCTCCTCGACCGTCATCGCAAATGCTCTGCCCTGCCGAGGTAGCTCCCTCTACGGGTGATGAGCAATCTGTGGTGCTACAGGTGGCCTAACTCCACCTCTCTGGCCTCGATCTGCATCCTGGCCTGGATGTTGAAGTGTCCAGAGACAATCCTTCACCATATGCTCCGTTGATCCACAATGTAAGCATGTTCCAAGTTTCTTCCGACACATCTCCCAAGTGTGCCCAGTCTTCTTGCAATAGGTGCATTGAGGAGCTTGTTGCACCTGTCTCTGAGGCTGCTGTGGTATCTGTTGTACTAGAGCTTGTACTGGAGCAACAATAGGTTCTGGCATCTGATATTGTTGCTGATAGGCTCCAAATTGTATTGGAAACTGCTGTTGCTGGAACCGCGGCCTCTTTGTCGGTCCCGCACTGCTACTGTCACCCCCAAACATATCACGGTCCCTCTTCGGCTTCAAGTTCCACTCCCGCTCGACCTTGCATGCCTCCGAAAGTATCTCAGAATACGTCTCGTAGAAAGACGGAATGAGAATCTTGACTTCCCAATTCAGACCCTCGCGGAAACGGATAGCCCGAACTTCTGGCTCTCTCACCAAGTACTCCGCAAATCGGCTCAGCCTCCCGAACTCTGCGACATACTCCTCTACGGACATGCTTCCTTGTGTAAGGCTCTCAAATTGCCTTCCTAATTCCAATCTGTCCGTCCGAGCAAAGAACTTCTTCTTAAAGAGATCCTTGAATATCTCCCAAGATTGCCCCGCATCAGTAAGAATTGGCTCATTCCTGAACCAAGTGCGGGCAACGTCGAATAGTTGAAGTCCTACCGCCTCAACCTTCAGATCCTCCGTAAGACGGGACACCTTCATGAGTCGCTCGATATCTTCAAGCCAATCGTCAGCATAGACTATACCTTTTGTACCCTTGAAAACTCGAGGCTCAAGCTTCTTGAAATTTTGAATGTTGCCTGGCTTGATCTGAGTATCCTGTGGCTGTGGAGGAGCCTCTCTCTGAACTGCTGCTATAGCTACCTGATGGGCGTTTTCCATACTCTACCGCATCAAATCTGACTGCCTGTGCTGGGCTTCTATCTGTGCCCTTTGTAATTCCATTATCTCTCTAAATAGTGCAACCATCGGCACGGTATCTCCTAAAAATGGAGGTGGTGGAAGTCCCTCTGAAGCAACTGGAGTAGTCCTCGGAACAGGTAGAGGAGAACCCCCGAAGGCAGCCGATACTCCTACATGAACTGATGTCGTAGGAGGTACAAACCCTACTGCCTGAGTCGAAGATTGAGAGGTGGCAGACCTCGCAGAAACTGCTCCCGATCGATGGGATCTAGTCTTAGGCGGCATCCTGAAGACAGATCGAAACAAAGGAGATCAATTCGACACAAGATAAGATATCATCAAGGAAGGACAAAAGTATTCAGAAGGAATCAAAATTAGCGATTCAATTCAGATTGGAATTCCTAGTTGTGATTGAGTATCCCTCTCTCTTTCTAGTATCCTATGTCCTATATCCTATCGCAGGCTCGCAGTAGTACAACTAAGTCATCGCACTACCACGACATCGCAATATTGCGAAGCCTGACCTGCATGGGCCACCACTAAAAACGTGTCACGACCCGCACCCGGTGTAGGGATGCAAGTCGGGAATAACGTCCAGCCTACGCCGCAGCATCGGCGGTAGAACGCTGTCTTGGTCAACTATACTATCTAATTATCTCACTATAAAGCATAAACCTCCAATAATATCTCAACTCCAAGAAGAGAGTAATCAACTTAATTCAACACAATACTCAATCACATTTCTATGGCACGAGAGGATATCACAGAAGTCTAACATAACTAAGCAGTTAAAAAATATAACAACAACAAATAGAAATAATATCCAAACATAAATATATGCCGAAAATAAATCCGGTACCAAAATGCTAAAGAGAACTAACTATGCTAACTAGTGAATCCGGCTAAATCTCTCGACAGTCACTCCAGAACTAGTGGGTCCAAGTCTGCACCATCTATAGGCTGAGGTCCATAGTATGTCGGACACCAATCTTCCGGATCCTCTGAAAAATGTTTTCCAGTCAGGAATGGAGCGAAGTACAACCCAATAGCAGTTTCAATTAATTGACAAAAACTATAATGCAGTAGAATAGAAGATGCTATCTACGATGAGGATATAACTGATAATCAAGAACAATGAGATAATAGGCAATACTAACAACAGAATATAATCAATGCGTACAAGAATAAAGGAATGAACTATAATGTTAGAATAGAACAAGGTAATCAATGAACTGAATAATGGAATCTATAATAACTATGTGATTTGAGATACTAACTAAATATGTGATCGGCCTAGGAGATTCAATGATTACACTAAGGAGCTAACTCAACCATACGTGAATTGCATGGTTATTTAGTAGCCAATGATTATACTACTAGCCGATAGTTTCTTGATCACATATTTAATTGGTATTTCCCCCGCCCCGATTGATATGATGGATCGAATCATGACACGTCACTAGCCAATGTATCCAATGTTTAATATACAATATTCAATGTTATCCAATACCAACAAGGACAGTATCCGATACCATCTCCATAATCAAGGTAACATCCCATGACTGACGATCCAATAATAATACCAATCCGTGTACCATAGTGTCAAGAATCATAAGTAACATTTCTAAATACTTGAATTATAGTGGTAATCAAATAATAGATACTATCAGAGAATGTACTCGCCTGTGGTCCAGAGCAAATGATGAAAAATGATGTCCGAACTGGTGTCACAGACCTATATATGAAATATTGCATTAATACAAGTTTTGGGGAAGAAAAATAAATTAAACTAGTCAATTTCTAGGTCATAAAACTATTTCTAAGTCAAAAGTCAAACTAGGTCAACTCTAAGTCAACTATGGTCAACTATAGTCAAATTATGGTCAACTACCTATTTCTAGGTTGCATGAGTCTAACTCAAAGATATTGGGCTCACACACTATGAATCTAGGCCATACAAACTAAATCTTAGGATACTAAGATACCGTATCTCAGGATACGCAAACAAGGGATAAATATAACACATATGTACATATCAAACAATATTATATATATAAAATCATAATTACAAATGCTAAATGGATACCTTGGTTTCGAACCAACTTGGTATCGCAATACTAAACCTCTATCTTGATATCCAAACCCAATACCTTGATTATCCTCCAATACCTTGATACTTACCTTGGCATCTCAAGGTAAATTCAAAACCTTATTTATACTAACTACCCAACAATAATTATAAACTACTATGCATTTAATATTTATATAATTCTATATACCTTATTTTAGTCACCTTAATACCAACCCATAATTAGTTTACAACTATCCTATTACTTATGCCAATACCTACTACTCATACCTTGGTATATCTTGATACTTACCTTGATATCTCAAGGTAATTGCCAAAATCTCATATATATACTAACTACCCATCAATAATTACATATATCAATCCAATATAACTCTAGTATGTACTAATAGAATAATACTAACTACCAACTACACACTAACTTTTAATACATATATACGTACATACATACCTACAAATATATAATATATAAAAATACTCATAACAATTGATAACTAAAGTATACTAATTATTCTAATAAATTTATATGCTACAACTCTATATATAAATATATAGTATACTATAATACAAATAGCAATTAGGAACATATTTATATATATATATATTAATTACCATATATATATACATATATATCTATATATATATTAATATCTAATATATTAAAACTGCCAAACTGTCGCTAAATACCCTGTCCACTGTCACAGAAAGCTGCTGTGTATATAGAACACTGCAGTTTTTGTGACAGTTTTCTGCACTATCACTAAAATCTGTCGCTGAAGCTTCTGATACTCTGCTGATACACTGTTGTTTCAGTGACAGTTTTCTGCAACTGTCGCTGACTGCTGTCGCTGAAAAGGTGCTATTATTTGCATTTGTTGCTGCTGTTGCGACACTTCTGGCTCGCTGTTGTCGCTGAAAATATATGTATATATATATATACAATATATATATAAATACATATATATAACCCACCATATATATATATATATTTATATAATATATATTTAAATACATATATATAGCCCATAATATATATTTATACAATAAACATATAAAACTATATATAACTATACATACACTTATACATAGTAAATTGTATAAAATACCACATAGTAACATACACACACACATATAGTAATATGTATATATAACTATACATATATGTATACATATATATAATCATACAATAATATAAATACATAACAATATATAATATAACTATATATATAACACATATAAATATATCTACTATATTATATATACATATGCTACCACTTATAAATATATATCTACATACATATATATATATAAATAATCATATATAAATAATCTAATTACTTAATTAAACATACACATATATTATATAAAACATATACATATATTTACATCCCTAACATATATTATAACATATATATTAATGCATGTAGAAGAAAGCTACATAATATATATTCTATTAATACATATATAATACATAGATCTATAATACAATAAACACTATAATAAATATACATAATACATATATAATATATATAGATACATACACAATTATAATTCAAGAATTAAAGCACAATTAATTAGATCTACACATAAACACACAACAATTGAAGAGTATCACACCGTATCCCACTAGATCTAGGATACGCATGCGACACGAGTCCACCACACATCCAATTGCATCCCGAAGGACACAAACAAATCACATATAATATTTATAAACAAAACAAAGTGTCAAATATAGATCTATGTGTCCGTGTCAAAATACGACATGTACAAAGTCCCGTGTCGGAGGAAAAACCTCCAAAACAACACATATCACCAAATTGTTGGGATACGACCTACATGTACCCAATTATGGACACGACACTAGCCCCAAACACATAAACATATGCCAAATTGATCTATAGGATCAATTGACACACACAACAAAAGTCATTTTCGGAATTCCCCCAAAATTGACACAAAAAGCATCATAACTTTCTCCATAGGTCTCCTATGAACACAAAACCAAATCCTATGGGTAGTACATACATATGGGTTGATTATTCATGATTAAATCTCAGATTTAGAAGCTATTTTAAGGGAAAAAACTGAATTATACCTATTGGGAGATGGATTCCCAATGAAACCTCCAAAATTGGTAAATTGGCCTCCAACTTGTAGGTCCTTGCTCCTCTTTGTAGATCCTTGCTTCCTCCTTCTAGATCCTTGCTCTTTTAGTCTCCAATGGTGATTTGGGAAGTAATTAGGTGGAAATTTGGTAGGGATTTGATGAAATTTGGTTGAGGAAAATTCTAGATCTAGATTTGGAATGAAAAATGAAGAGAGAGAAAGTTTTCATCCCCTTTATATAGGTCTCACTTGCCTCCTCCCTCAAGCTACTATGTAAAGTCTAAAATATCCCTTAGGGCCTCTCATGAAGAAATTAATTAAGGAGGAAAGCTTCTAGTCTAATGGTTTAATTAATTTAATCATCCTCCTAATTAATGTGCTTTTTAGTTGGGCTCAATTCTAACAATTAATACATGTTGGTCCATGAGTCTAAACTAAACTAGTTAGGTCCACTAACACAAGTCCAAAAACAAATCTAATATGCTAATAATAAATAAATAATATAATAAATAAATATTTAACATGCACAATATTTAATTAATTATAAAATGACCAAAATACCATTTTCTAGAAAATACGGTAGTGACAAGTTTACTTTGAGAATATATATCCCTTTAAAGATATAATTTCTTCCTCTCCCTCCAACTCCTCTCTTGTTCCGTCCACTAGATTTCATGTTCAAATATCTAGTTCACAACCCGAACAAAATATAGAACCTAAAAGGAGTAAAAGAGATAATTGAAAAGAACTTAGGAGAAGGTTTTTTCACTTTTCTGATAGAGGGTGATCCCTCAACTTATGAAGAAGTAATATCTTCTCCTGATGCCCCTTTCTGAAAAGAAGCCATTAACAGTGAGTATAACTCCATCATGGCGAATAATACTTGGTTTCTAGCAGATCTACCTTTCGGTAGTAAACCCATAGGTTGTAAGTGGATATTCAAAAAGAAACTTAGAGTCGATGGTACCATAGAGAAATACAAGGCTAGATTAGTAGCCAAAGGTTTTACCCAAAAAAAGGGATTAGATTATTTTGATACCTACTCACCTGTAGCTAGGATCACCTCTATTAGAATCCTTCTAACCTTAGCATCCATTCATAATATGCTAATCTATCAAATGGATGTAAAGACAACATTTCTAAATGGGGACCTAGAGGAAAAAATCTACATGGAGCAACCTGAAGGTTTCATTGCTAAAGGCCAAGAAAAGAAAGTTTGCAGATTAGCTAAATCTCTTTATGGCCTAAAGCAAGCTCCCAAACAATGGCACAACAAATTTGACATAGTCATCTTAGAATATGGGTTCGTGCCAAATGAGTATGACAAATGTATATACTCCAAAATTTTATATGAAAGTTGTGTTATCTTATGTTTGTATGTAGATGACATCCTTATTTTCGGATCATCACTAGAATTGATAAATAATACCAAGGACTATTTATCCAGCCAGTTTGATATGAAAGATCTAGGTGAAGCCAACTTGATTCTAAGCATGCAACTGTCCAAATATAAGGAGGGTTATACTCTATCCTTAGCACACTCTATCGAGAAAATGCTAAGAAAATTTGAGTTTTTTGATAAGAAACCTGCCCTTACTACTTATGACAGTAGTGTTGTTCTCAAGAAGAATAAGGGTTCTCCCATGGAACAACACAGATATTCTCAGATGATAGGTTCTCTCATGTATATTTCAAACAGGACCAGACCTGATATTGCATTTGCTATTGGGAGACTAAGTAGATATACTAGTAACCCAAATCAGTTATACTGGACAGCATTAGAAAGACTTTTTAGATATCTTAGGGGTACTCTAGATTATATGTTGTACTATACTAGACACCCTGATATCATAGAAGGTTATTCAGATGCAAACTGGGTAACTGACTCATATGATGTAAAATCCACTACTGGATATGTTTCACTCTAGGAGGAGTTGCAATCTCCTGGGGCTCATGTAAATAAATTATCATAGCTAGGAGTACAATGGACTCCGAAATGATAGCCTTGGACACTAGATGTACAGAAGTCGAATGGCTAAGAAACCTTATTATGCATATACATGTTTCTATTAATCCTGTTCCTGCAATTTCTATAAACTGTGATAATAAATTTGTTATGGAACTACTAAAGCATGATTCTGTGAATGTTAAGATGAACAGGCACCTGCAACTGCGCTTCAAGTCTATAAAGAGCCTATTGGGCAAATATGTGGTTCTTGACTATATAAAGTCAGAAAAGAATCTTGCAGACCACTTGACGAAGGGTCCGTCTAGGACTTTGATCCTAGAATCATCGAGGGGGATGGGGTTAAGCCCATAAGTAAAGTGTAAACCCCATCATTTATTTCTATAGATAGTCTGGTATGGGTTAGAAAATTTTGGTTTAGCAGCAGATGATTGAGGTTTAGAAGTAAGGTTACAGATGTCTGATTTTTTTTATTTAAACCCTTGGTGCGCCCTACCATTGTTGAAATATTCGGAGCCCAACATCAGCCCTTAAATTTTAACAGATTGTTGCATTCACGACTTGACACGCCAATTTAGGCGTTGGACTTTTCTGTCACTTAAAATCATAATTTTTTGTGCTCTAATTTAATTGCACAATTTTCTGTAACCGAAATCCATATTTAATCCTGTGACGCACACCTGTGTCATTGCTATCAATTTTGAGACATCAACTTAACCCGTTGAGCCGAACCAATAAAAGGGTCCAAGCTGACACCAAACCTACACCATTCTTGACCTTTGTATCACTCCAAATTGAGACCCCAGGTGCCCCCATTTAATTTAAGAGAATATTGTCATGCCCCGGTCCCGCCCGGGCCGCCGCTCCGCCCTGCCCCGCCCCGTACGGCCGGGAATTAACGAACCGGACACGTATCACCGTGCCTCGGCGCGCCGGACGCGAATCACCGCGCCCGTCCCGCGGGTGCGAGGGAGGAAGGGAGCCAAGCGAATGGCCCGTTCGAGCTTTCGGGGGACGTGATGCCGCACGGGCCTGGGGTTGCGCCCGTGCAAGGCCAATCGTTTAAGTTGATAGTTGGCTATCATCGCATCAATCGAGTAAGCAGCGGAAAGGGACTTGTTGCAATGCAATGCATTTAGCCAACTGAGTGTTCAGGACAATCGAGGCAACTTGGGTTTCCTTTAGCAAAGGCACACGTTCGTTTCATACATTATGCCCCCTTATACGATAGCATTCTCGGGGCAACAATCGAAACCAGGATTCCGGGTCTTCGGGACTGTGGCACGCCTATCGCTCCCTCGGACGATCCAGTACCTGCGAACAAGTAAACTGTTGGTGGGTCAGCACTTTATACAAGTAATGGTGAGATAAATCAACTGAACAGAAACAAGCATTCACTCAAACAGGCACTAAGTAATCATGTTATAAAACATTACATTACTAGTGATCTTTCTAGTTTTACCTAGGTTCGTTTCATGCAGTTCGCTAGCATAGTCGATTTACTTGTTTAGAAACATGTTTGGAAACAGAGTTTCATAATTGAATATGCAAGCAAGCAAACCGTTCATGTTTCAGGGTGTGCGTAGCGTGTCTCGTGCGACTCGAGGGTCAGATGCATAGCTAGACGCACGATGCACATTCTTAGGGGTAGTCACTATCCAAGCCAACACAATGACTTAGCTATATGCAGGGCGGTCCCCGAGTATCTCACGATCGGCAGCTGGTGGAACAGCATACCAATGACTCTTTATCTGATGCTAGAGGCAGCTGTGACTCATGGTTGCTTTATACTATCATGGTAGCAGCCGTGACACATGCAGTTCAGCTCTCCACCAATAGCCATTGTCCGACCGCGTGCGAATGCATGGAACACTATCAAATAAACTCTAGTATGCAGACGAGACGAACCATCAGAATACACTCATTGTTGCGGGGCAATCCGACTTATCACTTGAACACGTTCAGGCACAGTATGGTTCTTTCGAAGCATAGACGATAGTGAACATATTCATGCACTCTAAGCAGGCGATTCAGGATTCTCGTTAAGCAGGCATTGTTTCAAAGACAAGCTAGGTGAGTTCGTTCATTAACATGCAAGGCAGGTTCTATCATTCTCTTAAGAAAATATTGCAAGCAAAAACTCAGGTTATTATTAAGGCGTGCAAGAATCAGAGAACGAAGTTCTGCCCACTCACCTTGATACATAACGCCGGCGCGGAGCGGGGCGTTACATACTTACCAACCAACAAAAAGTTTCGTCCTCGAAACTTCAAGGATAAACTTCTCGATATCCCGAGTAGCGATAGTGCCGTCCCTCGCCGTACTCAATCGAAACAATCAAGCAATTCAAGTTCAGGAAATATTTTGCACTTTGAGAATATCTATGGACTTATTGTATGGAACGATCTTTGCAAAACCATATCGATAATATCTCAGAGTCATAGCAACGGTTTGGGCCAGAGAATCGATTCCGCTCTGATACCATTCTGTCACGCCCCGGTCCCGCCCGGGCCGCCGCTCCGCCCTGCCCCGCCCCGTAAGGTCGGGAATTAACAAACCGGACACGTATCACCGTGCCTCGGTGCGCCGGACGTGAATCACCGCGCCCGTCCCGCGGGTGCGAGGGAGGAAGGGAGCCAAGTGAATGGCCCGTTCGAGCTTTCGGGGGACGTGATGCCGCACGGGCCTGGGGTTGCGCCCGTGCAAGGCCAATCGTTTAAGTTGATAGTTGGCTATCATCGCATCAATCGAGTAAGCAGCGGAAAGGGACTTGTTGCAATGCAATGCATTTAGCCAACTGAGTGTTCGGGACAATCGAGGCAACTTGGGTTTCCTTTAGCAAAGGCACACGTTCGTTCCATACATTATGCCCCCTTATACGATAGCATTCTCGGGGCAACAATCGAAACCAGGATTCCGGGTCTTCGGGACTGTGGCACGCCTATCGCTCCCTCGGACGATCCAGTACCTGCGAACAAGTAAACTGTTGGTGGGTCAGCACTTTATACAAGTACTGGTGAGATAAATCAACTGAACAGAAACAAGCATTCACTCAAACAGGCACTAAGTAATCATGTTAAAACATTACATTACTAGTGATCTTTCTAGTTTTACCTAGGTTCGTTTCATGCAGTTCGCTAGCAGAGTCGATTTACTTGTTTAGAAACATGTTTGAAAACAGAGTTTCATAATTGAATATGCAAGCAAGCAAACCGTTCATGTTTCAGGGTGTGCGTAGCGTGTCTCGTGCGACTCGAGGGTCAGATGCATAGCTAGACGCACGATACACATTCTTAGGGGCAGTCACTATCCAAGCCAACACAATGACTTAGCTATATGCAGGGCGGTCCCCGAGTATCTCAGGATCGGCAGCTGGTGGAACAGCATACCAATGACTCTTTATCTGATGCTAGAGGCAGCTGTGACTCATGGTTGCTTTGCACTATAATGGTAGCAGCCGTGACACATGCAGTTCAGCTCTCCACCAATAGCCATTGTCCGACCGCGTGCGAATGCATGGAACACTATCAAATAAACTCTAGTATACAGACGAGACGAACCATCAGAATACACTCATTGTTGCGGGGCAATCCGACTTATCACTTGAACACGTTCAGGCACTGTATGGTTCTCTCGAAGCATAGACGATAGTGAACATATTCATGCACTCTAAGCAGGCGATTCAGGATTCTCGTTAAGCAGGCATTGTTTCAAAGACAAGCTAGGTGAGTTCATTCATTAACATGCAAGGCAGGTTCTATCATTCTCTTAAGAAAACATTGTAAGCAAAAACTCAGGTTATTATTAAGGCGTGCAAGAATCAGAGAACGAAGTTCTGCCCACTCACCTTGATACATAACGCCGGTGCGGAGCGGGGCGTTACATACTTACCAACCAACAAAAAGTTTCGTCCTCGAAACTTCAAGGATAAACTTCTCGATATCCCGAGTAGTGATAGTGCCGTCCCTCGCCGTACTCAATCGAAATAATCAAGCAATTCAAGTTCAGGAAACATTTTGCACTTTGAGAATATCTATGGACTTATTGTATGGAACGCTCTTTGCAAAACCATATCGATAATATCTCAGAGTCATAGCAACGGTTTGGGCCAGAGAATCGATTCCGCTCTGATACCATTCTGTCACGCCCCGGTCCCGCCCGGGCCGCCGCTCCGCCCTGCCCCGCCCCGTACGGCCGGGAATTAACGAACCGGACACGTATCACAGTGCCTCGGCGCGCCGGACGCGAATCACGGCGCCCGCCCCGCGGGTGCGAGGGAGGAAGGGAGCCAAGCGAATGGCCCGTTCGAGCTTTCGGGGGACGTGATGCCGCACGGGCCTGGGGTTGCGCCCGTGCAAGGCCAATCGTTTAAGTTGATAGTTGGCTATCATCGTATCAATCGAGTAAGCGGCGGAAAGGGACTTGTTGCAATGCAATGCATTTAGCCAACTGAGTGTTCGGGACAATCGAGGCAACTTGGGTTTCCTTTAGCAAAGGCACACGTTCGTTCTATACATTATGCCCCCTTATACGATAGCATTCTCGGGGCAACAATCGAAACCAGGATTCCGGGTCTTCGGGACTGTGGCACGCCTATCGCTCCCTCGGACGATCCAGTACCTGCGAACAAGTAAACTGTTGGTGGGTCAGCACTTTATACAAGTACTGGTGAGATAAATCAACTGAACAGAAACAAGCATTCACTCAAACAGGCACTAAGTAATCATGTTATAAAACATTACATTACTAGTGATCTTTCTAGTTTTACCTAGGTTCGTTTCATGCAGTTCGCTAGCAGAGTCGATTTACTTGTTTAGAAACATGTTTGGAAACAGAGTTTCATAATTGAATATGCAAGCAAGCAAACCGTTCATGTTTCAGGGTGTGCGTAGCGTGTCTCGTGCGACTCGAGGGTCAGATGCATAGCTAGACGCACGATGCACATTCTTAGGGGCAGTCACTATCCAAGCCAACACAATGACTTAGCTATATGCAGGGCGGTCCCCGAGTATCTCAGGATCGGCAGCTGGTGGAACAGCATACCAATGACTCTTTATCTGATGCTAGAGGCACCTGTGACTCATGGTTGCTTTGCACTATCATGGTAGCAGCCGTGACACATGCAGTTCAGCTCTCCACCAATAGCCATTGTCCGACCGCGTGCGAATGCATGGAACACTATCAAATAAACTCTAGTATGCAGACGAGACGAACCATCAGAATACACTCATTATTGCGGGGCAATCCGACTTATCACTTGAACACGTTCAGGCACAGTATGGTTCTCTCGAAGCATAGACGATAGTGAACATATTCATGCACTCTAAGCAGGCAATTCAGGATTCTCGTTAAGCAGGCATTGTTTCAAAGACAAGCTAGGTGAGTTCGTTCATTAACATGCAAGGCAGGTTCTATCATTCTCTTAAGAAAACATTGCAAGCAAAAACTCAGGTTATTATTAAGGCGTGCAAGAATCAGAGAACGAAGTTCTGCCCACTCACCTTGATACATAACGCCGGCACGGAGCGGGGCGTTACATACTTACCAACCAACAAAAAGTTTCGTCCTCGAAACTTCAAGGATAAACTTCTCGATATCCCGAGTAGCGATAGTGCCGTCCCTCGCCGTACTCAATCGAAACAATCAAGCAATTCAAGTTCAGGAAACATTTTGCACTTTGAGAATATCTATGGACTTATTGTATGGAACGCTCTTTGCAAAACCATATCGATAATATCTCAGAGTCATAGCAACGGTTTGGGCCAGAGAATCGATTCCGCTCTGATACCATTCTGTCATGCCCCGGTCCCGCCCGGGCCGCCGCTCCGCCCTGCCCCGTCCCGAACGGCCGGGAATTAACGAACCGGACACGTATCACCGTGCCTCGGCGTGCCGGACGCGAATCACCGCGCCCGTACCGCGGGTGCGAGGGAGGAAGGGAGCCAAGCGAATGGCCCGTTCGAGCTTTCGGGGGACGTGATGCCGCACGGGCCTGGGGTTGCGCCCGTGCAAGGCCAATCGTTTAAGTTGATAGTTGGCTATCATCGTATCAATCGAGTAAGCGGCGGAAAGGGACTTGTTGCAATGCAATGCATTTAGCCAACTGAGTGTTCGGGACAATCGAGGCAACTTGGGTTTCCTTTAGCAAAGGCACACGTTCGTTCTATACATTATGCCCCCTTATACGATAGCATTCTCGGGGCAACAATCGAAACCAGGATTCCGGGTCTTCGGGACTGTGGCACGCCTATCGCTCCCTCGGACGATCCAGTACCTGCGAACAAGTAAACTGTTGGTGGGTCAGCACTTTATACAAGTACTGGTGAGATAAATCAACTGAACAGAAACAAGCATTCACTCAAACATGCACTAAGTAATCATGTTATAAAACATTACATTACTAGTGATCTTTCTAGTTTTACCTAGGTTCGTTTCATGCAGTTCGCTAGCAGAGTCGATTTACTTGTTTAGAAACATGTTTGGAAATAGAGTTTCATAATTGAATATGCAAGCAAGCAAACCGTTCATGTTTCAGGGTGTGCGTAGCGTGTCTCGTGCGACTCGAGGGTCAGATGCATAGCTAGACGCACGATGCACATTCTTAGGGGCAGTCACTATCCAAGCCAACACAATGACTTAGCTATATGCAGGGCGGTCCCCGAGTATCTCAGGATCGGCAGCTGGTGGAACAGCATACCAATGACTCTTTATCTGATGCTAGAGGCAGCTGTGACTCATGGTTGCTTTGCACTATCATGGTAGCAGCCGTGACACATGCAGTTCAGCTCTCCACCAATAGCCATTGTCCGACCGCGTGCGAATGCATGGAACACTATCAAATAAACTCTAGTATGCAGACGAGACGAACCATCAAAATAGACTCATTGTTGCGGGGCAATCCGACTTATCACTTGAACACGTTCAGGCACAGTATGGTTCTCACGAAGCATAGACGATAGTGAACATATTCATGCACTCTAAGCAGGCGATTCAGGATTCTCGTTAAGCAGGCATTGTTTCAAAGACAAGCTAGGTGAGTTCGTTCATTAACATGCAAGGCAGGTTCTATCATTCTCTTAAGAAAATATTGCAAGCAAAAACTCAGGTTATTATTAAGGCGTGCAAGAATCAGAGAACGAAGTTCTGCCCACTCACCTTGATACAAAATGCCAGCGCGGAGCGGGGCGTTACATACTTACCAACCAACAAAAAGTTTCGTCCTCGAAACTTCAAGGATAAACTTCTCGATATCCCGAGTAGCGATAGTGCCGTCCCTCGCCGTACTCAATCGAAACAATCAAGCAATTCAAGTTCAGGAAACATTTTGCACTTTGAGAATATCTATGGACTTATTGTATGGAACGCTCTTTGCAAAACCATATCGATAATATCTCAGAGTCATAGCAACGGTTTGGGCCAGAGAATCGATTCCGCTCTGATACCATTCTGTCATGCCCCGGTCCCGCCCGGGCCGCCGCTCCGCCCTGCCCCGTCCCGAACGGCCGGGAATTAACGAACCGGACACGTATCACCGTGCCTCGACGTGCCGGACGCGAATCACCGCGCCCGTCCCGCGGGTGCGAGGGAGGAAGGGAGCCAAGCGAATGGCCCGTTCGAGCTTTCGGGGGACGTGATGCCGCACGGGCCTGGGGTTGCGCCCGTGCAAGGCCAATCGTTTAAGTTGATAGTTGGCTATCATCGCATCAATCGAGTAAGCAGCGGAAAGGGACTTGTTGTAATGCAATGCATTTAGCCAACTGAGTGTTCGGGACAATCGAGGCAACTTGGGTTTCCTTTAGCAAAGGCACACGTTCGTTCCATACATTATGCCCCCTTATACGATAGCATTCTCGGGGCAACAATCGAAACCAGGATTCCGGGTCTTCGGGACTGTGGCACCCCTATCGCTCCCTCGGACGATCCAGTACCTGCGAACAAGTAAACTGTTGGTGGGTCAGCACTTTATACAAGTACTGGTGAGATAAATCAACTGAACAGAAACAAGCATTCACTCAAACAGGCACTAAGTAATCATGTTATAAAACATTACATTACTAGTGATCTTTCTAGTTTTACCTAGGTTCGTTTCATGCAGTTCGCTAGCAGAGTCGATTTACTTGTTTAGAAACATGTTTGGAAACAGAGTTTCATAATTGAATATGCTAGCAAGCAAACCGTTCATGTTTTAGGGTGTGCGTAGCGTGTCTCGTGCGACTCGAGGGTCAGATGCATAGCTAGACGCACGATGCACATTCTTAGGGGCAGTCACTATCCAAGCCAACACAATGACTTAGCTATATGCAGGGCGGTCCCCTAGTATCTCAGGATCGGCAGCTGGTGGAACAGCATACCAATGACTCTTTATCTGATGCTAGAGGCAGCTGTGACTCATGGTTGCTTTGTACTATCATGGTAGCAGCCGTGACACATGCAGTTCAGCTCTCCACCAATAGCCATTGTCCGACCGCGTGCGAATGCATGGAACACTATCAAATAAACTCTAGTATGCAGACGAGACGAACCATCAGAATACACTCATTGTTGCGGGGCAATCCGACTTATCACTTGAACACGTTCAGGCACAGTATGGTTCTCTCGAAGCATAGACGATAGTGAACATATTCATGCACTCTAAGCAGGCGATTCAGGATTCTCGTTAAGCAGGAATTGTTTCAAAGACAAGCTAGGTGAGTTCGTTCATTAACATGCAAGGCAGGTTCTATCATTCTCTTAAGAAAATATTGCAAGCAAAAACTCAGGTTATTATTAAGGCGTACAAGAATCAGAGAACGAAGTTTTGCCCACTCACCTTGATACATAACGCCGGCGCGGAGCGGGGCGTTACACATATGACATTTTATTTAAATTTAATTGGAGATACCAACTTTGACTAATCACATTTTTAATCCCAACTTAACCCAATGCCCCATGAATTAAGTCCATGCAAAACACACAATACCCCCTCACCCTACAAAATACCAAACATCAAATATCCTATAAATTTTGCATCATTTAATGTGTTTGTGCAAATACCCAAAAATAAGGGGCTTATTTGCATATGTTGTATATGTGTCATAACCTCATTGGTCAAGACCAAATGAACAAGCCCTCTCTTCTTTGACCGGTCAAGCCCCTCCCCACTCTCTCTCCTATGGATGAGGAATTTTTCTCCATGTGAAATCCTCACCATCCCTTTGAATTGGGCTCATCCACACCACACAACCCTCACACAACTCCCTATAAGATGTCTCCATCACCACACTCTTCCCCATGTCGGCCCTAATCCCCAAACTTGGGAAACCCCACCCCCTCTCTCTTTCCTCCCTCTTCTACATACAACCGAATACTTCTTCTTCTTCTTCTTCTTCTTCCTCTTCACTTCACCTTCTCCACCCTAACCCGACTTCACCCTCCGGCCGAGCACCAACTCCGGCCGACTTCTCCACCTGCAGCCCCCTCGAATGTGACCGCCCCTGGCCTTGTCGCTTCCGACATCACGGTGAACCCGACAGCCATGTCGGCTCCCCCTCATACTAGCCCCTACGCTTCGTGCTCCGGCCAATGATCGTTGCATCGACACGTCCTCAACCACCATCAACCGAGCTCGGTCGTGCGCCGAGTGGACACAGTTGTTGTTGCTGCTGCTGCAACTGTCTTCTCCGCCTGCACTAGCGCCGCGCCACAATCCCCGAGCCCTCGAGCCAACACCACCGCTCGGACACGCCCAGGTTCTCCGGACCAACCCGCCCCGTGCCGAGAAGATGCCGAGCCCGAACCCAACACCCCTACGACCACCCTTTTACCACCAACAGCTCCCCGTGCTTCACCACCTCCTCCACCACCTCGGCCAGTAATCAGCTCCTCCATCCCGGCCACCTGCACCTCCACGAGCCGGCCACCTACTCACCTTCATCATCACCTTCAATCACAATCATCGCCATCATCATCATCATCATCCCCTCCACTCATAGTCGCCTGAGCCACCCCGATGTCTCCTCTTCCGAGCACAGGTCGATCATCACCTTCCCGTGTCGACCCCGGCCTCCAGCTTCACCACCCTTCACCACCGTGACCACCGCAGCCTACTCCGGCGAGACCCACCACCACTTTGCCAAGGTGAACCCCCCTCCCTCTACTTATGGTTATTGTGTAGTTTTATGCATTGTTGTGGTTATAACATAATTAGGGTTTAGATATGTATTCGTTTTAGGGTTGGTTACATTTCGAATTTATGTAATTGTTGGTTAAATATAGGATTGATACTTAGGGTTTTTGTATGCTGGATGTGAATGCTTTAGATTTAGTTTAAGGCTTATATATGCTATTTTGAGTTTAAGGTTTGAAGGCATTGAGATTTAGGGTTTATCACATTGTTTTATATGCATATTAATTAGTATTGATGAGCAGGTGATTTATGGTGAAATGGTGTGTGATATCATTAAGTCGTTCATAAGATTTAGGAATTGATTACTAATAACAAAATCGATTGAGGAATACATATATGTATTTGTGAGAGAGTGTTTGAATACTGAACTAATGTCTGTGAGAGTTTAACTAGATAATAATTATTTTTTTGAGCTGGTCAAATAACAATGAGTTAATCGAGGAGTAGTTTTAAGGTGCAAGGTGATGATTGTACATTCGAGGGTTTAATAAATAATTGATAATTTATTTGAGGACGGGATATGTCAACGTGCATGATAATGTCGGTGAAGACCCGGGGTAAAAACCGAGGATTTGATCAAGGTTTAAACTACTGAATGTCGTGATGAATATAGTAAGATCGAGGTTTGGTTTGATGATATTGTACGAATGATTAACTGGATTAGATGTAATATACCCTGAGTCAACCCTGGTCAACGTCACACGTCTAGTCATATGTTCCAACTTAGTTATAACTCACATGGATAGTCTACTGATTGGGTTTGTATCTCATCTCTAGGTACTACGGGACCTGCGGACTTGGACGTTGTACCGGATCCCCATCTTCAGCAGCCGTATCCAGGCAAGTGTACCTTGCTACCCTGTATTTCAGTTACCAGATATTTATTATTTTATTATATACATTGTGCGCGTATTTGATTAAGATCGTTACTTCGCGTCCGGATCACAACCGGGTGCAGACGTTCGTCGTAACGTCTTGTAACGAATGTTAGATGTTCGTAACACCTCGATGTATGTACCTGAGTATATCGTCACCCCAAGACACATTCATACACTTTTATCGTGCCAAATTTCCTGTATCTTGATACTAAAATCATGACTGGAGACTGGGACGACCTTAGGGTCGCGTTTGTTGATAGTTACTTCTGTGCGAAGAGACTGCTAGATAGAGGTTCAGGTTCAGCGCACAATCGTTGACCGCTTGGAAGGGGAAGGCAGTTACTAGACGTTTGGGCTCCTCTGCACGCACTTTATATATGTATGTCCTGTTGATGTAGTGTTCCTGTATCCGGAGTAGTAGTATCACCCGTGTGACTCTATGCTCGGAGATACGGTACGCCCCGTGCGTCTCTGTGTTCGGAGCTACGGTTTTATTTTGGACAGCCCACGCGTCGAACATTGTCTTCAAACTGTGTCTCACTTAGTTGGTTATGCTAGACTACACCGTCGTTGAACTTGTACTTTCTGTTGTACTTTGGCATGCTATATTTTTGTACCTTGTTACGTTCCTCTGAGGACCTGGTCCCCTGCCAGTTTTGCAACATAGACGATTACGGAGCATTTGGAGTTGCTGATGGAGTTGCATGTCTTGCGGGCATTGTACCAGGTACTCATATCATTTCTACCGTTATTATGGTTACTTTAATCATATTGATTATTTATCTGTTGTTGTAGCCTTGTTTTTGTAGACTCATCTCTTCTCGAGTCTATTCAAGTTTGTGTGTTATTGGGTGGCCGACTTTAGCACATGTAGCTCTTTCTTGTATATTGCTGTACATTGTGGATTGAGACATAGATGTTTACATTTACGGAATTTTTAGATAGTGCCCTTTATTATACAGCTTATACGTATTCGAGTCGGACCAGAGTCTGGTCGAATGCGTAGCTGACGTGTCGCGTATTCCTGGTCCTACATATTTTGGACTGGGGCGTGGCATATTTTTGTGGTGGCCCATACAGGTCCAATTTAAATCGTCTTAGTCACCTGACTGTGCCAAGCGAGCCTGCAAATTAGTAATAGATGTTATGATTTATTGTTGTATAGGATCTCAATCCATAATCGATTTAAAAAAAAAACTCACTTTGTATATGATTATCGCCCTTAGACTTCCAATTTGTATTCGTTCAATTTTTGTCAATATCGTTATCATTGTTTCTCATCCCCTATTGTTCGGGAAGACGAATGATTGTGCCTGATGATTCCCTCCAGAAGAAGATCGTAGTTCAGACGACAGAAAATATGATTTGTGCAAAAATCTCTGAGAAAATTGTTACCCTCAGTAGGGTAGGTTGATAGGTTCTTTTTGGATTCTAGAACTAGTGTGGAAGGCTAGCAAGTGAATTGGACCCAGTAGTACCCTACCTGTGCTTGAGATAGCAGTGATCTTGGAAGTACTGGGAGCTGGAAAGGTTGTTGATCATGACCTAGAATAATTTTTAGAAATGCATAGCCCGATGCTGGAAACTAGTGGTTGTATATGATAGCAATACCAGGAACGATATTATGGACTAGAGGAGATAAATTTTTTGGCTCTCACCTGGACGATGATGATCTTATACCAGAAATTCTAGTTTGTGCTTGGGTGATACCATTATTATAATTGCACTATGTGACCCGGAGCAATAAATAACGGAAAGAAGAGATTTGAGGAATAAAATTTTAGGAAACACTTTGAGGAGGAGAAATTATACATTAGGCAAGGAAGAATTTTTCTCTTAGGGGATTAGTGTTGTAAATAGAACAGGAGAATTTATTTTGAGGTTAAGTTTAGACTATGACATCATCCTAGCATGATTTGGTTGAGCCAATACCACGCGACGCTAGATTGTCGACGTGGTTGCATTATTTTTAGACCACCAGGTTACCCTGAGTTGAGTTTCTTCAGGGAGCCCGAGAGCACGGTATCCAACCTTAGCGATACACATTGCAAACGGTGAACCAGTGTACCCCCATATTATATCGAGTTTGAGGATGTGTTTCTAGAGAATCTTCTAGGCCTGCCACCTGACAGAGAGATAGAGTTTGCTACAGAGTTGACTCCAAGAGTCGAGCCGGTTATTTTCCCATCGTCAGACTAGTTCCAATAGAGTTGATTGAGTTGAGGGTCCGTAGTAAAGGATCTCTTAGACAAGAGTTTCAGTCGGGCTAGTGTTTCTCTATGGGGAGTACCCATCTTATTATACCGAAGAAGGACGGGACGGTACGTTGCATAACAATTACATGGCATTAAGTGTTGTAACGATAAAGAACAAGTACCCTATACCGCGCATCAATGATTTATTTCATTAGCTTAGCGGCGCATATGTATTCTCGAAGATCGACCTTAGATCTAGCTATCACCAGATCAAGGTACGAAGAGAGGATATTCCGAAGACGGCTTTCCGGACGAAGTATGGACACTATGAGCTTTTAGTCATGCCGTTGGTTTGACCAACACGCCAGCAGTATTTATGAGCTTGACGAACAATGTTTCCCACTAGTACTTAGATAAGTTCATGGTGGTGTTCATCGACGTCTTGGTATATTCCGAGAGCCAGGAGAAGCACGAGAGACATCTCAGGATCTTGTTGGAGACGCTGAGGCAGGAGAGGATGTATGCCAAGCTCAGTAAATATGAGTTATGTTTAGATAGAATAGATAGCCTGCGCATCGAGACAACTGAGAGTTCATGAGGAGAACTATCCGACGCACGACCTAGAGCTAGCTGCAGTGATAATTGCACTAAAGCCATGGAGACACTACCTTTATGGAGAGCGTGTTAAGATTTATACAGATCACAAAAGTCTGAAGTATGTCTACACGCAGATGGAGCTCAAAATGAGACAGAGGCGCTAGCTAGAGTTGATGACAGATTATGATATCGAGTTGCAGTACCACCCTGGCAAGGCGAATGTAGTAGCAGATGCCTTAAGCAGGAAGCCCATGGCATATTTTTATGACTCATCGCCAGTTGTTAGGGGATCTTCAGGAGCTCAGGATTAAGATTGTATTGCCAGGCATGGAATGGACAGATGGCCAGTCTCGAGATTCAGTCTACATTAATTGAGAGGATCAAGGCAGCCCTGCCTACATACGCGAGATTTTGACGACTGCGAGAGCGGACAGAGGCCGGCATGCAGACGAGACTCAGGATTCATAAAGACGGAACATTAAGGTATGGAGATTGCTTATACGTTCCGAGTGGCGAGCTACGCCAGGAGTTGATGACCGAGGCTCATAGCTCGATTTATTCTATTCATCCCGGGGGTACGAAGATGTACCGAGATTTGAGACAACACTACTGGTGGTATGGGATGAAGAGAGAGATTGCAAGATTCGTGGCGAGATATTTGGTCTGTCAGCAAGTCAAGGCTGAACATCAAAGGACTGCAGGACTATTGCAGCCGCTTCCCATTTCCGAGTGGAAGTGGGAACACATTACCATAGACTTTGTCACAGGATTCCCGCGAAACCCTAGCGGGAAGGATACAGTTTGGGTTATCGTAGACAGACTCACCAAGTCTGAACATTTCTTGCCCTTCAGAGTTGGGCAGTCCACGAAGATATTAGCTGACATGTATATGAGGCAGATAGTACAACTACATGGAGTACCTGTCAGCATTGTATCGGATCGTGATTCCAGATTCACGTCATATTTTTAGCGGAGTACGCAGGAGAGTCTAGGAACTCGTCTCAAGTTCAGCACTGCATATCATCCACAAACTGATGGCCAGTCAAAGCGCACAATACAGATACTAGAGGATATGTTGAGAGCGTGCATGATCGACTTTGGAGGATCTTCGGAGGACCATCTACACTTGGTGGAATTCTCCTACAATAACAGCTACCAGGCTAGCATACAAATGGCACCTTATGAGGCACTGTACGGCAGGAAGTGTAGGTCACCAGTATGTTGGAGTGACGTGGAAGAGCGTCAGATACTTGGTCCAGAGTTGGTGACACAGACAGTGGAGAAAGTCAAGCAGATTCAGAGCCACCTGCGTGCAACACAGGACAGACATAAACATTGGGCAGTTGCGCACCACAGACCTTTGGAGTTCAAGGAAAGTGACCACGTATTTTTGAAGATATCACCCACTCGTGGTACTATTAGATTCGGAGGCAGAGGCAAGCTGAGTCCGAGGTACATCGGACCTTTTGACATCTTGGAACAAGTTGGCGAAGTGGCTTATCGTCTTACATTGCCTCCATCATTAGAAGGAGTGCATAACGTATTTCACGTATCGCAGTTGAGGAGATATGTGGCAGACCCTAGCCACGTGCTTGATCATTCGGAGATTACAGTCGGGCCCAGTTTATCTTACGTAGAGCAGCAGTGGAGATAATCGATCACTGTGAGAAGACTTTGAGAGGTCAGACTATTCGACTGGTCAGAGCATGGAAGCATCATTCGCCAGGCGAGTCTACCTGGGAGCGCGAAGATTCCATTCGACAGCATTTTCCGTATTTATTTGAGGACCAAGGTACGAATTTACGTACCGCATTTGATTACCAGTTTGCCTTTAAATTCTCATAGTTATTATCGTGCTTTACTTTTAATTTCGGGGACAAAATTTTTCTAAGTTGGGAAGGATGTAAACCCTCTCATTTATTTCTATAGATAGTCTGGTATGGGTTATAAAATTTTGGTTTAACAGCAGATGATTGAGGTTTAGAAGTAAGGTTACAGATGTCTAATTTTTTTATTTAAATCCTTGGTGGGCCCTACCGTTGTTGAAATATTCAGAGTCCAACATCAGCCCATAAATTCCAACAGATTATTGCATTCATGACTTGACACGCCAATTTAGGCGCTGGACTTTTCCGTTACTCAAAATCATAATTTCTTGTGCTCTAATTTAATTGCACAATTTTCCGTAACCGAAATCTATATTTAATCCTGTGACGCACACCTGTGTCGTTGCCATCAATTTTGAGACACCAACTTAACCCGTTGAGCCGGACCAATAAAAGGGTCCAAGACTGACACCAAGCCTACACCATTCTGGACCTTTGTGTCACTCCAAATTGAGACCCCAAGTGCCCCTATTTAATTTAAGAGCACATGATATTTTATTTTAATTTAATTGGGGATATCAACTTTGACTAATCCTATTTTTAATCCCAACTTAACCCAATGCCCCATGAATTAAGCCCATGCAAAACACACAACACTCCCTCACCCTACAAAACACCAAACATCAAATTCCCCACAAATTTTGAATCATTTCATGTGTTTGTACAAATACCCAAAATTATGGGGCTTATTTGCACATGTTGTATATGTGTCATGACCTCATTGGTCAAGACCAAATGAACAAACCCCCTCTTCTTTGACCGGTCAAGCCCCTCCCCACTCTCTCTCCTTTGGATGAGAAATTTTTTTCCATGTGAAATCCTCACCATCCCTTTGAATTGGGCTCATCCACACCACACAACCCTCACACAACTCCCTATAAGATGTCTCCATCACCACACTCTTCCCCATGCCGGCCCTAATCCCCAAACTTGGGAAACCCCACCCCCTCTCTCTCTCCTCCCTCTTCTACATACAACCGAATACTAGTTCTTCTTCTTCTTCTTCTTCTTCTCTTCTTCTTCTTCTTCTTCTTCTTCTTCCTCTTCACTTCACATTCTCCACCTTAACCCGACTTCACCCTCCGACCTAGCACCAACTCCGGCCGACTTCTCCACCTGCAGCACCTTCGAACGTGACCGCCCCTGGCCTTGTCGCTACCGACATCACGGTGAACCCGACAGCCACGTCGGCTCCCCCTCCTACTCGCACCTACGCTTCGCGCTCCGGCCAATGATCGTTGCATCGACCCATCCTCTACCACCATCAACCGAGCTCGGTCGTGCGCCGAGTGGACACAGCTGCTGCTGTTGCAGCTGTCTTCTTCGCTTGCACTAGCGTCGCGCAACAACCCCCGAGACGCCGAGCCAACACCACCGCTCGGACATGCCCAGGTTCTCCGGACCAACCCGCCCCGCGCCGAGAAGACGCCGAGCCCGAACCCGACACCCCTACGACCACCCTTTCACCACCAATAGCTCCCCGTGCTTCACCACCTCCTCCACCACCTCGGCCAGTAATCAGCTCCTCCATTCCGGCCACCTGTACCTCCACGAGCTGGCCACCTGATCACCTTCATCATCACCTTCAATCACAATCATCGCCAACATCATCATCATCATCCCCTCCACTCATAGTCGCCTGAGCCACCCCGATGTCTCCTCCTCCGAGCACAGGTCGATAATCACCTTCCCGCTGTCGACCCCGGCCTTCGGCTTCACCACCCTTCACCACCGTGACCACCGCAGCCTACTCCGGCGAGACCCACCACCACTTTGCCAAGGTGAACCCCCCTCCCTCTACTTATGGTTATAGTGTAGTTTTATGCATTGTTGTGGTTATAACATAATTAGGGTTTAGATATGTATTCGTTTTAGGGTTGGTTACATTTCGAATTTATGTAATTGTTGGTTAAATACAGGATTGATACCTAGGGTTTTTATATGCAGGATGTGAATGCTTTAGATTTAGTTTAAGGCTTATATATGCTATATTGAGTTTAAGGTTTGAAGACATTGAGATTTAGGGTTTATTACATTATTTTATATGCATATTAATTAGTATTGATGAGCAGGTGATTTATGGTGAAATGGTGTGTGATATCATTAAGTCGTTCATAAGATTGAGGATTTGATTACTAATAACGAAATCGATTGAGGAATACATATATGTATTTGTGAGAGAGTGTTTGAATACTGAACTAATGTCTGTGAGGGTTTAACTAGATAATAATTATTTTTTTGAGCTGGTCAAATAACAATGAGTTAATCGAGGAGTAGTTTTAAGGTACAATGGTGATGATTGTATATTCGAGGGTTTAATAAATAATTGATAATTTATTTGAGGACGGGATATGTCAACGTGCATGATAATGTCGGTGAAGACCCGTGGTAAAAACCGAGGATTTGATCATGGTTTAAACTACTGAATGTCGTGATGAATATAGTAAGATCGAGGTTTGGTTTGATGATATTGTACGAATGATTAACTGGATTAGATGTAATATACCCTGAGTCAACCCTCTAGCTTCGTATCCATGTGAGTTGTAACTAAGTTTGAACATATGACTAGACGTGTGTCACATCTTATTTCAGCTTCGTGATAGTCTATTGATTGGATTTGTATCTCGTCTCTAGGTACTACGGGACCTGCGGACTTGGACGTTGTACTGGATCCCCATCTTTAGCAGCCGTATCCAGGCAAGTGTACCTTGCCACCCTGTATTTCAGTTACCCGATATTTATTTTTTCATTATATACATTGTGCGCGTGTTTGATTAAGATCGTTACTTCGCGTCCGGATCACAACCGGGTGCAGACGTTCGTCGTAACGTCTTGTAACGAATGTTAGATGTTCGTAACACCTCAATGTAAGTACCTGAGTATATTGTCATCCCAAGACACATTCATACACTATTATCGTGCCAGATTTTCTGTATCCTGATACTGACATCATGACTGGAGACTGGGACGACCTTAGGGTCGCGTTTGTTGATAGTTACATCCGTGCGAAGAGACTACTAGATAGAGGTTCAGGTTCAGCGCACAATCGTTGACCGCTTGGGAAGGGAAAACAGTTACTAGACGTTTGGGTTCCTCTGCACGCGCTTTATATATATATGTCCTGTTGATGTAGTGTTCCTGTATCCGGAGTAGTAGTATCACCCGTATGACTTTGTGCTCGGAGCTACGGTACGCCCTTGTGTCTTTCTGTTCGGAGCTACGGTTTTATTTTGGATAGCCCACGCGTCGAACATTGTCTTCAAACTGTGTCTCACTTAGTTGGTTATGCTAGACTACACCGTCGTTGCACTTGTACTTTCTGTTGTACTTTGGCATGCTGTATTTTTGTACCTTGTTACGTCCCTCTGAGGACCTGCTCCCCTGCCAGTTTTGCAGCATAGACGATTACGGAGCATTTGGAGTTGCTGATGGAGTTGCATGTCTTGCGGGCATTATACCAGGTACTCATATCATTTCTACCGGCATTATGGTTACTTTATTCATATTGATTATTCATCTGCTGTTGTAGCCTTGTTTTTGTATACTCATCTCTTCTTGAGTCTATTCGAGTTTGTGTGTTATTGGGCGGCCGACTTTAGCACATGTAGCTCTTTCTTGTATATTGCTGTACATTGTGGATTGAGACATAGATGTTTACATTTGCAGAATTTTTAGATAGTGCCCTTTATTATACAGCTTATACGTATTCGAGTCGGACCAGAGTCTGGTCGAATGCGTAGCTGGTGTGTCGCGTATTCCTGGTCCTACATATTTTGGACTGGGGCATGACATAAAGTCACCAGCAGTGGCAACCCAACCAAGTCTGACTGGAGATCCCAAGAAGCCGGTTCAATGGGTAGGAATAAACTGGACTTAGGTGACTTTTATGGAACACTGACCCGAGATTAAAATCCCATTCTATATTGCCCAAGTGATTATACATGTGTACAATCATTCCCCATCCCTATGGTGACAGTGTTCTTGAGTGATATGGTTAGGATGAGTTTTAAAACTCTTAATATATCCAAACTGATATGCGGGGTTAACCTATCACCAACCCTTAAGGACTTACCTATATGAGAGGTCGTGAAGGCCGCGACTATGGGACAGGGCGATCCCAGACAACTCTTAGGAATTTGGAATTAGTGCGCATGGCCAACCAAAAGCGCCATCCGTTAGACCTAGAACCTCTAGCGTACTATGTGTGCTATTTTTCTGAATTTGGTGAAAGAAGTCTGATTCAAGGCATAGTCCATCAAGGACTTCTTCAGACAAAGACAATAGTCACTAAGTGAGATTCAAGGCTATAGTCCATCTCATCTTTGCATAGTATATACCTGTCCAGAAACTCTTCTTTTTAATTTCTTTGTCACTTCTATTTCGGAACTTGACATTTTTTTGGGGGGGGGGGATTGTTAGCTTTGCTTGAGCAAAAGCTCAACTTCCTTCTTTCCTTTAGTCCCACATCGGGTGGGCCAACCCCTCCTTGTATGTATATATTAGTTCCTCTTCATTGCTTGCTTACAGATGTTGTGTGGGGAACCTCTTGGGCCACACGCGCGCGCCGCCGCCGCCGCCCGGTCCGGCTCGACTTGGTTCGGTTCGGCACGCGTAACGGGTGCGGGTACGTGCCCACACCTGCGGACGCCGAATGCCGATCCAATTTACTCTTCGGGTTGGGGCTGGGATCCAAAAATTTTTTTTGCTACTCTTTATTTTTTGAACCATTTGACTCATTCAAATTTGAACGTAGAGGCACCATGTCCAGGTTCATTGAACCCTTGTAACAGCTCTCTTGACAGCCATTCCTCCACATTTATTTCCTTTTGTTATTTCTCTTTAATGACTAGTTTTAAGGGCCATTTAAGCTCTTGTCGGTTGGCTGTGTCTTTGGTCTGTCTTTATAATGCGGTCACCTCCTCCTTTCTTTACAAAAAATCATCCTACGTGAAACCTCTCTTTCATTCATCTCTCGAACCACATTCTAATCTCTAAATCTTTGCTGGCAGAGCTAAGTTCGGTCTCTCTCTCCGAATTGTGTGCGACGAAGAGAACCCAGTAGTCAGGGGGTTTTACCACTAGGAGCTTCCGAGAAACGTCTGCATATAGACCTCAGATCAACTCTTAGGACAGTGCTTCGTGCACGACTTTCCCGAAGGCCGATAACAATTTTGCTTTTTTTTTTCCTTGTTCTCTCGAAAATAATATATATGCATTTATATTATAAATATTGATAACATAGCGTCGGTTGCAGAACGACACGAGAAGTCAGGAACCAGAGTGTGCCCTCTGTTATGACACAGACTCATGTTTGAATAGACACTGGAGAACTGTATGCAGGCTGCGACATACTCGCCACTGACTTTCCTCCGGTCGCCACCCACCGTCGTGGCCGAGGAACAACAGATCCGCGACCGCAGAAAGCTTTCAGCGGTTCTCCTCTTTTTTCTTGGTGAGTTTCTGCATCTTTCTCCTCACTTCTTATCTATCTATTTTTGGTTCTCTCTATCTTCCCTTGTTGGTTTTTGAGAATGGAGTTAGTAAGGATGGGATCATTACTTTGGAGAAGGGAGCCTATCTCGGTTGGTGAGCTTCCCTCCATTTCTTGCTCTCTCTTTCTTCCGTCGGCTAATGAATGAGTAAAATATTAGTTTTAAGAAGATAATGGCTCTTAGGAAAAGTAATAGTGTTAGTAAATGGGTTTTAGAATCATCTGTTACTAAAGAAACAACAAAGTAGAAGGAATGGATAAATTAAGATTTGGTGGAAATAATTGGGTGTGCTTCGAGGTTGCCAATCACGACTTTCTCTGCTGTATTTAGTTAGCCTTGGATTCTTGACTTGAGTTTAGAGATGAGTCTCTCCATTTGTCTTTTCTTTCTTTCCTTTCCTTCTTGTTATGTGTCTTTCCTTCATTGGGAAAAGGTGAACCCATCTCTTTCCTTTAGCTTTTGAGTTTGAGAAACAGAATAAGATTTTTCCTCTGCAGTCATTATAGTGTATTTGATAGTTGAGTTAAGCTTTAGGCTTGGTTTGGGTTTTTAGACCTGAGAGTAAGAATTCAGTAATGGGCTTTAGGGTTAACTAAAATATAATGGCTGTTCTTCGGGCCTGCTCACTATATAGTTAATGATTTTCATAAAAGGAACTGAAGGTTGGATTTGGTATATATCAGATTTAGTGATTTTAGGGCAAGATGGAAATAAATAAAAAAAACTAGTTTTGAGCCACTAGTAAATAATTTGAATTGGGATTTAAGTTATTTTGGTCAAATAAGCATTGAAGGTAAGTTAGTAAAAGGATTGGATCCAAATCCTTTAGCAACTTTTGGAAACTAAACAAAAAATATGTAAAGCCTAAAACCTAAAATTCATATTTTTTCAGGTTGGACTAGAAGCAAATTGGACCTGAGGCAAGTACATACTCCCTTACTTTACTTTACAGTATTGTATGTCATTTGTGCACCTTCTCACGTGTCTTGTTCATGTCTTATTGACGTGTCTGTGTCGAGAGAACACTATTATGGCATTTAGCTTACCTAGCCTTGGACACTACATGACTGCTAGCACTGTCGTGAGACATGCCTTATGTCCATTTAGATGCGTGCGTGACTGCTATCACATCATTCGTGATGAGCCTTATTCCTGATCAGCCCCTACATGTTGTTTTTTGATTGCACGTGCCACATGTAGATAGTGCATGTAGTCAGGTATTTTTACTTCACTTGTATATTTTCAGATATTATTCATTTATATTATTGCATCATACTGTTTAGTACTGTTGAGATGTATATTACTTTGCTCCAATCCTGACTGGGTATTGACATATTAGGTCATGGCATGGAGGTGACCGTTCAGACCAATTGAAGACATGGAGGATTTAGTGTAGAAAGATTCTTTATGTATTTGATGATGTGTTGTATCTATAATATACCAGATTTGTCTCCGGAGAGTGGTGATTTGTATGATGTACTAAAAGATAATAGTGGACTGTGGTGATTGTGGGTGCGCGCGCCTGGGTTGATTCTCGTTTTAGTGTTGTGATGTGAGATACGATATCTGCATACTTGGAGAACATTAAGGTTTAGAACAGCTGACTATCGTTGTTAACAACAACGTAGGGTGGGTGTTCACAACCCGTACTCGATCATGCGGGCGCGGGATGTGACAGGAACGTCGTATGTCGTAGAGGTCGAAGGGAGAGCTGAAGAGGATGACAGGGAGGACATAGCCACTGGCGAGGAAGAGAGGGGAGGGGAGGGGGTAACAGAGCCTCCATGGCGGAGGGTACCGCCATCCCCGGACGGGGAGAAGGTTGTGCCCTAAATCGAAAGCCGCCTCCACACCCAGGAGAGTAAACTCTCTCTCTCTCTCTCATATATATATATATATATATATATATATATATATATATATATATATATATATATATATAATCAGTAATAGTCTACAATGCCCTCTTAGGCGATCATCAGGTCGGTAATAATATGAGTAACATGAGTAACAGTCCTAGCGTTCCTATAGGGCAGACACTATGTCAGTAATAGTATAAATGACAAATACTGTACACTAAGCAAGCAGATGATATACCACAATACCAGTTGGCTGACAAGTAAGAATACACAAAATTTGGATCATTTTCCTCCAAATGATCTATGTGTTTTAAGTTAGTTAGTTACCTTACCATTTTTTGAGGAACCCGTGTCGTGGACACATGAAAATCCATCCTAGATGTCATACCGGAGTACAGGAACGCTGAGTATGGATCCATATTGGTTTTCGATAGTTCCAACCTAGATTTATTGTGTGCGTAGATGCAATAATTAATCCATAATCCTATTAATTCACGTTACGTTTACTGACCAGCTACAGGAGTATCCCCACAAAAAATAATATAATATAAGTAGGACATGATATAGCATCTCAGTATACAAGTATATAGGAGCACATCAATGCAATAACTAGACTAATACCTCAAAGGGTATCCTGATAATATAGTATGAATACAAAGAAGCTAGGTCAGGAACATAGAAAATCATGTAATCAATCGGATTCATCATCATAATTAATTCCTCGAACAACTGCCTAAATATCCAAATCTAGGATACAACCTCTAGACACTATAACAATCCCACACAAGTTTTTCTAGGGCATACTAGATCTCATAAATCATTAGTTAATTCGTGGTTATAGTAGTCAAATAATCTTTATCACCTTATTTAAAGTTTTAAGAGTGAACGAGGCCCCCAAAAGTTAAACAACTTTTGGATACCGGAGCTAAGAAATAATAGGTAGGAACTAGGAAATGTTTAGGGAAAGCTAAATGCCTTTGCGATGTAATGACACACAACCCATGATAAAATCCTAAAAATCAGCAAGGCAAAATTATACGGACAAAATACTATCAGTATATTGTTCTATCTCACAGAACATCATACTGAACTTGCTGAAAAAATTGATGTTCCTAATGCATATTGTTAGTATACTGTCAGAACACTGACATCATGTTGTGTGCACTGATTCAGTGCAAACAATAACTTGGGCATGGGGGTTTTTGGTGTCCAAAACCTCCTAATTTTCACCAATTACTTTCTAACGATTATAGGAATTAAGACAAGGCTCCTATGTTACGTCTCACGTCCGGTTGATCGGACACAAGTTGTGAACGTCCAGTCTATGTTGCAGTGTCGACGGTAGTCAGCTGTTCTAAATCTCAGTAATCACTAAATGCTTTCAATTATCGATCTCGCTCAATCACAGAAGTTATGGAAGATAAAGTAGAAAACAAACCAAGCATATACACACACGATCACTAAGTCCACTAGTATAGTTTAGTACATCATATAATATCATATCCACGAAGATAAATCCGATAAAATAATCATCTACAAGCCTCATCAAATATACATCAATTTTATACATAAATCTATCTAATCTCCCAACACAACCTTTCGATCCAGGTGCCATCTCCATCACCTAATATGTTAACATCCAATCAGGATTGGAGCAAAGTATGTCTATACAAAATATCGCATGATACAAAATAAAGTAATAAAAGAATAGAACAAATAAAGTAGACAATGTAACTGAATGTTGTAATGGAATGTAACATGCAACACGAGAAACTATGAGTAACAACAATAAAAAAGAATAAACACGACTAGAATATATGTGCAATTGAAATACCATTTTGAATATGTGATCGGGTAGGGTAATCCGACACATCCGAAGATGGCTATTAATGATAGGGTGCGACACGAGATATGTGAGGTGTACGTGTCTATTAACGATATAAACGAACGATATAAGTTTGACCACATACCTACTAGGCATTTTTCCTCCCCACAACTCATGAAACAATATCAATACGAGAGTGAACACAAAATAATATGAAGCAATACATGGGTCACGATCAATATACATGAACCATTACATGTCAGAACTATGTCACAATATAAAACATGACTAGACAAGATAAAAGATGCACTTGTAATGTATTGAGAAACATCAAAGTAAGGAGTACTTGCCTCAGATCTAGTTTGTTGACGTTGCTCCTATTTCAAACCTATTCAAAATCCAATAATTAATTATTAGGTTCCTACACTTTCATGGAAATTCTTATTTAGGTTTTCTAACTAATAGCCCGTAAGAATCTTAGTCAAATCTTAAACTATGGTTGTAGAAGCATGGAAAATCTGAAGAAGACATGACGCATAGAGCCCATGTGCCCTCAAAATGAAGGCAGGCCACATAGAGTCCATGTACCCTCGAGATTAAGACAAGCCTCGTAGCCTGTAAAAGCATCCATGCGGCCCGAATAGTCACGGAGGTACAAAGCCGTATAAGATCTCTGAAACAACATTAATTACCTGACATAAAGCTCTGACATGGCATTTATTGCCCTGAATGCTTCGAAAATCATAAAACACGAAAAGACAGATCGATGACTTCGTCAGGCGTGGAGCGCCACGTGTTGGCTCGTATGTGGCATCGACTTCATGCGGCCAAAGTGTCCATCAGACCAAGGCCCAAAAGAGAGCACGTATGCGGCCAAAACTCCATGCAGCCCTCTTCTTTTAGGATCTTTCTGTTATAACCAAAAGATCTTTACTCAACCAGTGCTGACCACGTGTCAAGTTGACCAAGTCACGCACACAACGGGTTAAAATAACTCCGAGATTTTATCAACCACATATCCCAATCAAGCCTATGTGGCAGCCTGTCTGTGGTATGCGGCCACAGTTGCAACCGTATTCTATTAAAGGAGCCCAATGCAGCCACCAAACAAAGGCACATATGCGGCACATATAGCCTGTCAACATGATGACTATAAATAGTAGGGTTGCATACCCACACAGAAGGGAAGTAGTAGCACATGAGAGAGAAATGCAGAGAAAGTATTCTCATTTCCTTGTCGGACCGTCAATGGATTAAAGGAGTCACTACAGTACTTGATCTCCATCGTTCTTCCCAGAATAAAAAATAATTGTACTTAGATTTTCTGTCTAGGATTTTTTTGTACTCTTTCGTTTTTTAAACACACAAAGTTTGTTTCAACTTTGAATCAATGGCAAACAATGTGACGACTCTGCTGGGGATATTCTTTTCTTCTGACGAGAAGGTCATGACGCAGTCCGATGCGACGAAGCTTGGATCGACCTAGAAGATGCTGGTTGTACGCTTCGACCAGCAAGCTTTTGAAGAAATGCTCTTTGAGAGCAGTGTGAGTCCTTCTCCAAGGCTAGCAAAGCCTAAGAAGACCTGCAGGACATGGGTAGCAAAGGTCGATGCACCTTACCCAACTGTGGAGCATGCGCTCCCTGCTTCTTTTTCTGTTGCTGAAGACGCACATCATGTGTCCAGTCAAGCTGTCCCCATGCATGCGACAATCCCGTCTGAGAAGGAAAGTTCTCACCATCCAAACTTTGGAAGAGAAAAATACTATGATGCCAGAAGTTTGGGGGTTGATGCATAGTCCATGCGCCCACAGAGTAAGGCGCAAAAGAGGAAGCATGTGACATCAAGCTCCAGCCGCAGACAGATAGTAGCATGCGGCCCTGACAACAATAGAGGCTCTGTCTTCGAGAGAAATTCATGCGACGATGACTCCATGTGCCATGCAAAAAAAGGAAAAAACCCAAACTTGGACTCCTCGTACTATGCACTAGTAAGTGCTAAGACGAGAAAGTCTAGAGTAGTATTAGCTCGCCAAGCTCAGACAACTGCTCATTTGGCTGACCATCAAAATGCGCCACTAATTGTTATGCGTATCCCTGGCGGGAAGTTATACAAGACCGACCCGTGCGTCCAGCCCGCAGTGGCAAGTGGACTAGGTCAGTCTCAAAAGTCTTTCACTAGCGACTTGGGAAAGTTCTTGTACGAACCCCAGGTCAGGGAGCAAAGACAACACCTACACACCTGTGTGCTCGGTCTACCCATGCTCATAAGCAGGGTGTAAAGGTGAATCATCCCTCGTCTGACTTGCGCGATCAATCACAAGTGCAAAGTGAGGAAAACAACTACGACAAGTGAGATATCCCCTCCTGGGTACCACTGTGCCAACATTATCGTTAACTACTGTTGTGGTAAAGTAGCGGTACCCGCAAAAAGATAGTCGATATTTCAATGACTGCAACCAAGAGCACCAATCCGGCAGCATCCCGAAAAATAGGTGCAAGTACCAGAAGAGGAGGAGCTGCCCTTTGTCCATGTTGTTCTGCTTGAAAATCTCCCTCGATAAGGGGACGTCGGAAGTCCAGCACCTCCATTCCTCCACTTTCAGCCAGTGCAGCGAGGAGGCAGAAGCAAGCAGCGGTACCTATAGAAGGAGTTTTCCTAGGTACCCGGTCGAAGGCAAAACTATCAACAACTAGAGGTAGTACTTCCTCGAGACCTAAGTTGACTCTGCAAGCTGGGGGTAGAAATCCTCTAGAACTCTACAATAATCCGTCGTTCCGGGGAGATAGTGATTCTCAAGGGACAAATACAAATAATCCTGGGGGTAGTCACCTTCACCAAACGGAAGCACCTTCCGACGCTCGGGGTAGTATTTCCTCTGAATCTGAAGAAGATGCAGCACTTTAAACTTTTCCTGAGTACTATTCTATGCAAGAATTTGAGGCTGAAAGTGAGAGGTCCACCGTCCCTTCCATCTCTCCCCATGCAAGGACAATATATATGGCAGGGGAGGACAACGAAGGCGCCAACGATCGACAGCGCCTTGAGAACCTCGAGGCCATGATGCATGTAGTACCCCGCTTCGTGTTGGTACTATGTACAAGATAAATGGATTTTCTTACTTAAAAAGGATTCCTTCCTTAAGAGCTCCTTGTTGAACCAGAAGATGACTGATCTAGGTGAGTGGGCTGAACTTCATTCTCTGATTCTTGCACGTCTTAATAATGAATCTGAGTTTTATAATACATATTGCTAAAAAAAATATTATTTCGTTGAATGAATAATAGAATTGCATGCTTAGCTATAACTTGAATGCTTGTCAATAGAAGAACCTTGCCATGCTATAAGAAGTGTAAGGGATAGCTTGAATATGTGTCCTTATCGCTTGTGTATTGATAGAACTACTTCGTTCTTGAACTTGATCAGAAAGATGGCGGCTTGACCGCACAGTGATAGAGAGATGGATAGATAGTTTGCTTGATCTTGATCGTCTGCAACATAAAGTTTATCTAATAGTGTTTCACGCATTTGCATCGGTCGGACAATAGCTAATAGTGCAGAGCTGAACCTTGGTCCCGACTACTATTTTGTGCGTATTTTAGTGAAGAGCAACCATGAGTCACAATTGTTAATAACATCAGATAATGGAGTCATTAGTTAGCTGTATTTTCGCTACTAATCCTGAGTTTCTCGAGGACCGACATCATAGAGATAATTTATCTTATTTGCATGATAGAAGGATAGTTCCTAGATGGTGTATTTTCCCTAAAGTCTTTCAGTATAGCTCACAAGACACGCTGCACACACCCTGATCGGTACATCGTGCTTGAACTACTTGTCTTGAACTGGAAATGATATGTGGATTTCAAAGATATTTCCAAAAGAAGTAATATGACTCTATTCTTGTACAGCATGAAATGAACCTAGGTAAATCTAGAAAGATCTCTAGTAATGTAATATTTTATCACATGCTTACTTAGTGTTGGTTTTAGTGAATGTTGCTTATGTTCATTGATTTTATACTCACCAGTACTTTCTCCAAAGTGCTGACCCACCAACAGTTTGCTTGTTCACAGGTGCTGGATCGTTTGAGGAAGAGATAGTCGTACCTTATCCCCAGGACCCAAAAATTTGGTGTCGATGCCTTGAGTCTTATCGTGATGCTTTGAGCTGCTTTTATATAGTGGGACATAATGTATGGAATGATGCCATTGTATTCTGATAACCCCGTGCATAGAGCTTCGCTTCGCATACTCTAATTGGACCCTTGTTTGTAACATTGTCCCTCCGCTGCGTACTTGATCGGTTCGATGATAGCCACAACTTTAACGATGTTGCCTTGTGCGAGTGCAATCCCAGGCTCGTACGACACTACTCCTCAATGGCAAGCGATATATGCCCTGTGGGAGCGCCGGGACGCAGTAATTCGTGCTCAACATGGGCGTTGTCGGGACCTTCGGGATCGGGGGGTGACAGAATGGTATCAGAGCAACTCGATCCTCTGACCTTACGCCATTTTTGCTGTTGTTCTTAGATGATGATTGCTTCTCCATTGATATCGTTGCTGAGTTGAGTATTCCATACAATAAGTCCATAAATATTCTCAAAGATGCGCGCAAAAGTTTTCTTGATTTGATTTATTGCTTAAGAGTTGTGATTCTCATGCTTGATGATTGCTAGAGTTTTTTATTGAGGATGGTGAGGGATGGGGACTATCGCTGCTCTAGATATTGTAAGTTTCTCCTTGAGTTTCGAGGACGAAACTTCCTTTTGGTGGGTAAATATGTAGTGTTCCGCTCCGCGTTGGCACTATGTACTAGAGATATTAGTTTGCTGACTCAAAAATGATACCTTCCTTAAGATCTCCTTGTTGAACCAGAAGACGACTAATCTAGGTGAGTGGGCAGAACTTCATTCTCTGATTCTTGCACGCCTTAATAATTAATCAGAGTTTTATAATGCATGTTGCCAAAAAGATTATTGTTTACATTGCATGAATAATAGAACTGTATGCTTAGCTAGAACTTGAATGCTTGTAAATAGAAAAACTTTACTATGCTAATAAGCAGAGAAATGGATAGCTAGAACATGTTTCCTTATCGCTTGTGTATTGATAGAACTACTTCTTGCTTGAACTTGATCAGAAAGATGGCGGCTTGATCGTACAGTGATGGAGAGATGGATAGTCTGCTTGATCTTGATCGTCTGTATCATAGAGTTTATCTGATAGTTCATCTTGTTTGCATGATAGAAGTATAGTTCCTAGATGGTACATTGTCCCTAGTGTCTTTGAGTATAGCTCACGAGATACGCTGCACACACCTTGTTCGGTACATCGTGCTTGAACTGATTGTCTTGAACTGGAAATGATATGTGGATTTCAAAGATGTTTCCAAAAGAAGTAATATGACTCTATTCTTGTACTGAATGAAATGAACCTAGGTAAAACTAGAAAGATCACTAGTAATATAATATTTTATCACATACTTACTTAGTGTTGGTTTTAGTGAATGTTGCTTATGTTCGTTGATTTTATACTCACCAGTACTTTCTCCAAAGTGCTGACCCACCAATAGTTTGCTTGTTCGTAGGTGCTGGATCGTCCGAGGAAGAGATATCCGTGCCTCATCCCTAGGACCCAAAAATCTGGTGTCGAAGCCTTTAGTCGTATTGTGATGCTTTGAGCTACTTTTGTATAAAGGAACATAATATATGGAACGATGCCATTGTATTCAGAGAACCCCGTGCCTAGAGCTTCGCTTCACATATTCTGATTGGACCCTTGTTTGTAACACTGTCCCTCCGCTGCGTACTTGATCTGTTCGATGATAGCCACAACTTTAACGATGTTGCCTTGTGCGAGCGCTAATAAGAACCGATCGTTAAAGTTGTCATGACTATCATGGCAAATGATATGCGCCCTGCGGGGGAGCTGGAAGGGGGTGATTCGTGCCTGGCGGGGGCGTTGTCATGACTTTGGGATCGGGGCATGAATGAATGTTATCAGAGCAACTCGATCCTCTGGCCTTACGCCATTTTTGCTGTTGTTCTTAGATGATGATTCCTTGTCCATTGATATCGTTGCTGAGTTGAGTATTCCAAACAATAAGTTTACAAATATTCTCAAAGATGCGCACAAAAGTTTTCTGGATTTTATTTATTGCTTGAGGGTTATGATTTTCGTGCTTGTTGATTGATAGAGTTTTCGATTGAGCATGGTGAGGGATGAGGACTATCGTTGCTCTGGATATTGTAAGTTTTTCCTTGAGTTTCGAGGACGAAACTTCTTTTAGGTGGGTAAGTATGTAGTGTCCCGCTCCGCGTTGGCACTATGTACAAGAGATATCGATTTGCTGACTCAAAAAGGATACCTTCCTTAAGAGCTCCTTGTTAAACCAGAAGATGACTGATCTAGGTGAGTGGACAAAACTTCATTCTCTGATTCTTGCACGCCTTAATAATGAATCTGAGTTTTATAATGCATGTTGCTAAGAATATTATTGTTTTCGTTGCATGAATAATAGAACTGCATGCTTAGCTAGAACTTGAATTCTTGCCAATAGAAGAACCTTGCCATGCTAATAAGAAGAGTAAGGGATAGCTTGAACATGTTTCCTTATCGCTCGCGTATTGTTATAACTACTTCGTACTTGAACTTGATCAGAAAGATGGCGGCTTGACCGCACAGTGATGGAGAGATGGATAGATAGTCTGATTGATCTTGATCGTCTGCATCATAGAGTTATCTGATAGTGTTTCACGCATTTGCATCGGTCGGACAATGGCTATTAGTGCAGAGCTGAACCTTGGTCCCGGCTGCTATTTTGTGCGTATTTTAGTGGAGAGCAACCATGAGTTACAACTGCTAATAGCATCAGATAAAGGAGTCATTAGTTAGCTGAATTTTTGTTACTAATCCTGAGTTTCTCGGGACCGACATCATATAGATAGTTCATCTTGTTTGCATGATGGAAGGATAATTCCTAGATGGTGCATTGTCCCTAGAGTCTTTAAGTATAGCTCACGAGACACGCTGCGCACACCCTGATCAGTAAATCGTGCTTGAGCTGCTTGTCTTGAACTGGAAATGATATATGGATTTCAAATATGTTTCCAAAAGAAGAAATATGACTATATTCATGTACTGCATGAAATGAACCTAGGTAAAACTAAAAAGATCACTAGTAATATAATATTTTATCATAAGCTTATTTAGTGTTGGTTTTAGTGAATGTTGCTTCTGTTCGCAGATTTTTTTCTCACCAGTAATTTCTCCAAAGTGTTCCACCAACAGTTTACTTGTTCGCAGGTGCTGGATCGTTCGAGGAAGCGATAGCCGTGCCTTATCCCCAGGACCCAAAATCTAGTGTCGATGCCTTGAGCCGTATCGTGATGCTTTGAGCGGCTTTTGTATATGGAAACATAATATATGGAACGATGCCATTGTATTCAGAGAACCCTGTGCCTAGAGTTTCGCTTCGCATACTCTGATTGGACCATTGTTTGTAACACTATCCCTCCGCTGCGTACTTGATCGGTTCGATGATATCTACAACTTTAATGATGTTACCTTGTGCGAGCGTAACCCCAGGCTCGTATGATACCACACATCGATGGAAAATGATATGCGCCCTGTGGGAGCGTCGGGACGAGATGATTCGTGCCCGACGGGGGCATTGTCGGGACCTTCGGGATCGCGGCGTGACAGAATGGTATTTGAGAAACTCGATCCTCTGGCCTTACGCTATTTTTGCTGCTGTTCTTAGATGATGATTCCTTATCCATTGATATCATTATTGAGTTGAGTGTTCCATACAATAAGTCCATAAATATTATAAAAGATGCGCGCAAAAGTTTTTTTGGATTTGATTTATTGCTTGAGAGTTGTGATTTTTGTGCTTGTTAATTTGCTAGAGTTTTCGATTGAGGATGGCGAGGGAGGAGGACTATCGCTGCTCTGGATATTATAAGTTTCTCCTTGAGTTTAGAGGACGAAGCTTTTTTTAGGTGGGTAAGTATGTAGTGCCCCCCTCCGCGTTGGCACTATGTACAAGAGATATCAGTATGCTGAATCAAAAATGATACCTTCCTTAAGAGCTCATTGTTAAACCAAAAGACGACTGATCTATGTGAGTGGGCAGAACTTTATTCTCTGATTCTTGCAAGCCTTAATAGTGAATCTAAGTTTTATAATGCATGTTGCTAAGAAGATTATTGTTTCCGTTGCATGAATAATAGAACTGCATGCTTAGCTAGAACTTGAATGCTTATCAATAGAAGAACCTTGCCATGCTAATAAGAAGAGTAAGGGAAAGATGTACCATACCCTTCAAGTATAAGCCCTTCGATATGACTCTATTTGATGAGAAGACATCCCCTCGTCAATACATGAGTTATTTCAAGACGATAACGGGGCATCTACCTCGCAGCGACCCTCTTATCACCAAGCTTTCTGTCGGAACATTGTCTGGGGTGGCCTTTGACTGGTGTTGCAATCTCCTAGACGGTTGTATCTTATCATTCGAGGATCTGAAGTTCCTCTTTCTTGCCCGATTCTATGACGGAGGGAATAACCTGACAATGTCCTCTCTGACAGACATCACTCAGAGAGAAAAAGAACCTGTACATGAATACATAAAACGATACAAGTAAGTTGCGCTAAAGCTACCCCTCGCCAATCCTGAGTCTACAATAATGGATATGTGCCGGAGAAATCTACTTCCGGCAGTAATTCTTTGGACGGGCGCCACCCAGTTCAAAGGGTGGACGACATTCATCATAAGTGTTGTTGCTGTTGAGAAAAATGTGAAGGACCCCGGTTACTAAGAGTACAGATCCCCGTCGCTGATGACAGGGGAAACGCCCTTACAACAAAAACAATGGCAATGGAGGCCGTGACGGCAAAGGAAAACAGGCCATTACAGTCAACGTGTCCAAAAAGCCCTCTACAACGGATAAAAAATCGGTCAAAGTTCCAAAGCTGAAAGAGACTTACTCTTTCGACGACGATGTCGTAATGGCGATCTTCGACGTGCTGATGAAGGACAACAAGCTCTGTCATTACGACATCAAATGCCTTGATGAGGCAAACCAGGTCGATAATCCCAAATATTGCCACTACCACCGGTAAGTCCACCATTCAATGCGAGATTGATACACGTTGAAGCGGTATATCCAGCGTCTACTCAATTCTAAGGCCCTCACATTGGATTTTGATGACAAGACAATTGCCGTCAACATGGTATCTCTCCAGTTTGGTGACTTTTCGGTAACGGAGGCCCAAGACGGCGTTATCCCGATCCTGAAGGCAACAATGGAGGTTGTTAATCTCCTTCCGGCTCATGACCAAGCGACCGGGTTGGAACCTTTTAGCACACCACGATGCGAGGTCATGTAGGTTCACACAGATCTTGCTCCGGACTTGATGCAGCAAGCAACACTTTCCGCCATCAAGTCCAAAGGGAAGAAATCCAGAGCCTGCCACATGGTTTCTCCCTCCGCTGAGGAAGCTATAGTAGGAGCAACTAGGTCGGGCCTCGCCTACCAGCGACTATAATACTTTCGACAACTGTGCACTTCCGACCATCGCACTTGCCATATTTGATCTGGGTCCATCCCAGTCTCTGGCGACAAATAAACAGAAGAAGAAAGAAACTCTCTTCAACAAGCCTCCGCACAAGGATACAACCCAGGGGCTGGAGAAGCCCTACAACTTCGACATATTGGCACAACTTTCAAATATGCCAGCTAAATTATCACTATTTGAGCTCCTCCATCTTTCCAAAGACACCTGCGATGCTCTAAGTGAGGCGCTGCAGAACACCGACACCTACCTCGCCCAGGTCAAGCCACCGGCCGAGGATCTTGTTGCATGCCCCCACTTCAACAATGTTATGGAGGCAATACCAAAATTTACGTTCTCGCAACAGGATATGTTGCTGAAGAATAATAGGCACGATCGCCCTCTGTATTATACAGGATACATCGATGCCATCAAAGTGGACCGGATGCACATAGACCCCGGCTCGTCCATCAGTATCATTCCACGGAGTCTACTTCAGACCTTGGTCATCCCAACGCATCAGCTTGCAGCAACCAATATTGCCATAAGTGGCTTCAATGCAGGAAGGAGATACCCTCTGGGTATGATTCGCCTAAAGTGTCAGATAGGCAACTTGCAAACATAGGTCACCTGATACATCATAGACGTAGTTGTATCCTACAACGTCTTATTGGGACGTCTGTAGATACACGAGTAGATGATTGTGCTATCAACTTTGCACTAGCGCTTGAAGTATGTCGACAATCACGACGTTGTCAGGAGAGAGTTTACAGATGTTGACCCATTCAAAGGGGTCAAAGCATATTACTCTAACTCGATCCTGTACAAGAAAGTCCACCAAAATGATGATGATAACGACGTTGACAAGGAAGATGAAGCTGGTGCAACGTCGAGCCCTTGAGAGTCCATCTCAAAGGACGTACCCCTGACACAGCTCCTTCTTTCGTGGTGAAACTGAATAAAAAGGCACTCGAACCTATAGTCGTTCGCCTGTGGAGATCGAGTCGACCACCAAAAGAGGATATAGAGCTCGTTATTGCTTTTGAACCCCTGGTGGTAAAATATCGCAGGAGACCTCCGAAGCCGTCTCCCGCATTGGGATAGGGCACGGAAAAGAGGAATTGGGAGAGTACGTGGCCGCTCATGCTGATGTCCCTTCTCTCTCGATGTAATTCCCGTGGAGAAGATACATTACTTTATTAATAAAGGGCTATCTTTGAACTACTCTAATATTGCACATTTGAGTATAATATATTCTTTAGAGCATGGTCTAGGCCTACAACTGCATACAAAAGTGACTACCACCTACGCAGTGAACCGAATTCTCCCTAGTCAAAACTCCTACTTTATAGTCCCAGTGAGGAGGAGGGAAGACAAATCCATCATCTTTGGCAGGTTAGAATGTCCACAGTACTTCATCCCAGAGGGGCAAGAACCGCAATCTGAAGGCGAAAGAATGCAAATATACCGCTATAATTCACAAACAAAGCGCATTATCCAGAACATGGGTTATGATCTTAAAAGCAACCAAGGCCTGAATTATGGCAAAGGTCGATGGTTGTCTCTGTGTCTCCTCGCTCATGCAGGCAAGTTCGAGGATTACTACCACAAGACTCGGTATTGTCTGGGGTACGTCACGCCTCCATCAACTCCTGAAGGTTCAGAGGAGGAAGACGAATTGTATTCTCACTCTTCAGAGTCCTCCGCTTAGGAATCCGATACAAGCATTAGAGAAATGCTCAAGAAAACACTATTTGTCAACATGGCATTCGCTCACCCGAAAGAAGACGACGAGGACCCACCTCAACCCTTCGAGGTCGAGCCATGGGCCCAACGCCTAGACCCACAGTGGGATCTATGGTTCGAGCAATGAAAACCTTCCATTGGACGAAGTTGTACAAGTCAATCTAGGTGATGAATCGGCCCCTAAACCTATCTTTATTACTAAAAGTCTGTCCGGTGAAGATCGTGAATCCCTAATCCAGCTCATAAGGGAGTATATCGACATCTTTGCCTGGAGCTATGAAGACATGCCAGGATTGAACCCTTAGATCATAGTCCACAAACTCAACATCCTGCCAAATTCTAAGCCAGTGAAGAAGCAGCATCGACGGTTTCGTCCGGATATTATTAACGCCATCGAAGCTGAAGTAAACAAACTGATAGCCAGTGGCTTCATTCGAAAAGACCAACATCCAGTTGGATGGCCAATATCGTGTCCGTCATCACGAAGAACAAAAAGATCTGAATCTGCATAGACTTTCGTGATCTAAATGTGGCATGCCCAAAGGACGAGTTTCCTCTTCTGATTACCGACATAATGATCGATACCACTTGTGGCTTCGAGCGTATGTCCTTCATGGATGGATTCTCGGGCTATAACCTAAGTAGTCAAAAATAGTTATATATCGGTTATATAACCGATATATAATGGTATCGGTCCTAAACCGATATTTTTTTTCAAAATATCGGTAAAATATCGGAACCGATATTATCTCGGCCAATTTGTCCGATATTGTTCGAAATATCGGTTTACAAAAAAACCGATTTCACACGGTTTATGTTTTGCTAAAAAAAATCTTATGGGCCTGGGCCTGCGGACGATATTCTATGGAAAAATCTGTTGTTAAGTCAAGATACAATACAATACAATACAATACAATACAATACAATACAATACAATACAATACAAGCTTTTGCCATCAATGGAGATTACATCTTATGCCATCAAACGATATGACATTCACATCAATGGAGATAACATCTGCTGTTGAATGATATGACATTCACATCAATGGAGAATGGAGATTACATCTTCTGCCATCAAAATCTTCATGCATCATACTTATTCAGAGATGTAGTTCCTCAAGTGATCTCCTTTATCTTGGATCTCTTGGATTTATCGACGATATGTATACTTTATGCATATTTTATAATAGAAAACTATTAAGTGTATTTGTTCGTATATAAAAATTGTGTTAAAAATGTAAACCGATATTTACCGTTATAAAACCGATATATCGGTGATATATCTATAACTCTTCTGGACCGTTATCATAAAAAACCCGTTATTAACTACATAGGCTATAAATCAAGATATTTCCAAACGATGATAAGCATACGTCATTCCGAACACCGATAGGGGTATATTGCTACACAGTCATGCCCTTTTGCATAAAGAATGCCGTTGCTACATACCAGTGAGCTATGAGCACCATCTTCCGCGAACATCTATGCAAGACAGTTGAGTGTCATGTTAATGACATCGTTGTCAAAAGTCGCTTACAAGACGACCACTGTCATGCCCCGTTCCCAGAATACTGGATAAATACGAGGATTGACACGGCCAACTACACCATATAGAATATCGAAGTAAGCCACAATGTGCTAAGGTTATCTAGAAGACAAATGAGTGGACTATAACTTGCTATGATGTCAGTCCTAAGGCAGACAAATCCTATTATCTTAATCCATCAATACAAGTACAAGACTATATCATAAATGAAAGTAAAAGGTGTCCCAAATTACATACCACATATGATCATGAAGCTAGTGAATACAAAATGCTGCACTATCAGAGTATAATTATACATAATCAGATATACCAGCCATGGTCTAATATATACATCATGTTGACCGTAGTCTAAAAAATATCAGGAGCTAACTCTGCCCCTTGCTAAATACCACAAAATAAAGAAATCAAAACGAGGAGTGAAGGAAATAAACCCACTCACAAGCTTCGGCCGCAGTCCTACGAGTGCGAGACATCTTGCTGGGAGTGCGGTGGACCCTGATTATCCTCGGGGTAATCTGGCCAAACAAAACTACTGGGGTCAGAACCCCAAGCAACAAGTACCACAAAGGAGCTCAAGGTGATAGACAAAACATATCAAAACGTTAACAGAAAAGAGACATATAAGAATAAATGAAGGTCGAGACTTGTACGGTACCAATGTACTTGTCTCAAAAATATAATGATAGAACTGATAGCAAGTGCTAAAAATGAAAGTAAGGCGACAAGCGGCAAGAGGGTATAGGAACTTCTCTGGATCGGGACCACAACCCTTAAATCAAACAAGGACCAGGGTTACAGACCTTCACCAGAGCAGAACTTAGCTCCCTAACCACGCATCGAAGGAATGAACGAATAAAGGACTAGCTTAAAGAATAGACAAACATTTATTTCACGGCCAAACATGCCTACGGCTTGCTATAATTAACTAGGGTTATTACAAACCTAGTTACTAACAAATGCATGCTTTGAAGAATATCGCTACTACCGGCACTTCAATTAACCCGGATGGCCAAAGGTACGCTTGTCGAGTAAACTTAAAAGCACATTTAACATCACTACAACATAACTTGTTACTTTGGTCATACAAAGAAATTGAACTTGTGAGCATAAAATTAAACTTTTGATCATAAACCTGCTTTATAAACATAAACTTGTCTTGTAACATAAACTTGTATATAAACTAGTCTTGTAAGTGCCGCAGCACGCGTAAACTTGGTTAGTCATGGAGACCGTGTCTAGCAGGGTTGTTCCATGCTGCATGGGGCCCTTAGAGATTGGGGTAGCTGGTAGCGCAATATCCTTCCCCCCAATGATCTAAGTAAATATTATCTTGTTTAATCATTACTAAATTACATCAAGTTTTCGAGTCGTGGACACTTGAGAACTCCTTAGAATGACGAGTCCTGAGTACGAGCTTTTCACGAGTTATCTTATTCGCGACACGCGATACATTGGACAATACTCTAACTTGATTGCCCGATGCCAAATGCGATAGATTTTCATACACAAATATTTCCATGATATCGTGAGGATTGTGAACTTATATATAAACTTGTCTCGTGTACTACATGTAAAACTTGTCTGGTAAAATAAACTTGTATCAATATAAGGAAGCACGTAGCAAAAATAACTAAAAGGAATTATTAAATGGACATTATTAAAAGGAACACAAAATATGCACAAGGATTTTTGGCCGCATGCGCCCACTGGCCGCATAGACTCACTGGCCGCATGTACCCACTGGCCGCATGGACTCACTTGTCGCATGAGCCCAATGGCCGCATGGACGCACTAGCCGCATGCTCAAGGTTAAAATCTACTCCTTGGGACAAGTGTCGAAGTGACGGTCAATAATTGAAGTATCAGTGAAATGACATAAAGTGATTGATGTGACATGCAATAAAGTGTATTAGGGAGAAAAGAAAAGAATCAAAAAGAGATGTGCAAGGGCAGAGTTATACGTCAAAAGAGAAGAGGCGCATAATGTCAATGTCGCATAAGTCCGCTTGCGGTAAGCTTAAATTGCTGCATAAGTCCCTTTTGTATTTGATAAAAATTTTATTTGTTCAGCGAGTGAATACACAAGGAGTTCAGGGACTTAGTTCTAGAACACTTTGTGTAATGAACAGTCATGCATCCAATAAGATGGATGCATGATGTCAGTATACGGCTTGAGTTCAGGCCGCATAACCCTCTCGGACCGTAAACACTCTTTTTCACATAGGTCGTTGGCCGCATAAAGACTTTGGCTTCTCCAAACAGCAAGTTCAGCCATGGCCGAAAGCTCCAAATATACTCGAAATTGTTTTCTTCATAATAAATTTATTTTAACTCCAAATCAAGTGAAACAAAAGTCAAATTGTATGAAATAAAATGCTCTAACGTAAGGAACAACTAGTTTTTGAAAACACTAAGTTTTAATAGATCAAAATCAAGAAAAACTCATGGAACCCATAAAAAATCCTAACTTAAAAGTCATATATTAAAATCTATCCACCAAAACCAAAAACTCCAAGAACTAAAAATGACGAGGAACACATGGAGAACATTTTCTATCAAACATATTTTTTTAAAACAACATATATATAAAAAATTCAAAAATTAAGGTTTTATCATGGAGCAAGATGTATTTGCCTAAGAGTCCAATGACCTCTTCCTAGCTAGGTCCAGTGCTGGGGTTCGACTAGGGGAGGTGCATGGGGTGAGGGAGAAGGGATCAAGGAAGAAAGAAGGAGAAAATAAAGAAGAAAGAGAGAAGAGAGAGAAAAGCTTATATATATACTAAGGCAAAAGTTGGGGGTTTAGTTCATGGGCTCAAGGGTTCAACTCAAATCGCCAAACATGGTTCAAATCTGAATATGGGTCCTAGCATGAGTCAGTGGCATAGTCACGGGTCTATTATTGGTCTCGGGTAGTCTCCGCTACAGTACAAAATTTAAGATACAATATATAATATGAAATATACATGCACCAAACTACCAAACACCATAAAATAAGAGAAAATAAATACCAAAAAATTACAGAAATACGAAATCTAGAACAGGGTGTGAAATCTCCACCATCCTTACAAAAATTTCGTCCTCGAAATTTTTCCAAGGCTAGTCGAGCTAGAACACACGAGAAAGCTTAAGAAATCGCAAGTCACAAATTATAACTATTATACTAAGCAAATAACTAAATAGAAAAGATAGCTGCAAAAGTAACTTATGAATAAATGCACAAAAGTAACACACAAAGATAATGGAGGCATTGGATGCATGTACCCATGATTTAGTTAAATAGGAACTCGTCTGCTGATTCACAAAATGGACAAGAGCAAAGCCTTGAGGTAAGTTGGTACCAACGATCTTATCAAGGATATAACTCTAATCCAGGACATACCTTCGCAGTCGGATCGCATGATAGACATCATGTACCACGAGATATAAAGACGAAAGAGCGGGATGAAGAAATCGCCTTTGCTCAACGAAAGGATCAAAATGACTATCATATTTCGAATGTGTCAAAACAGGATATCGTTCAACAAGAACCCAAGAATAAGACAAGCTAAAGAGCTCAAAATTTTTACCCATAATTGTAGCGCCTTCGGCTATCAACTGCTCTAGGTTGCCAAATGTTTTGTCAGGCCAACGTCTAGGGGCTATGGCTTTAACTTGTTGTTGGTTCTGCCTTGCTGGTTGGGCTTAATGAACTTGCAGATACAACGTTGTTGCTAGAACTGCTGAGTCTGCGTCGAGAGATGACGCTGGACTAGGGGTCGAACTGCTAATATTGGTCCTCGCGAGCCTTCAATCGCTGTCCGAGGTGGAGCTGGCTGTCGGACTGAAGAAGCCTCCGGGTACAAAGTGGGTATTAACCAATCATGTGGTCAGATGCCCCACATCTGAGACACTGGTGGTTAGCCCTCCTACACTGATCTCTGGTGTGCCTTGGCTTGCCGCAGTGGTTGTATCATATTGATGCTGACTATCTCGTAGATTGTAGTGAGGTTACTTTGGAGGTTGGAGGTGTTGGCGGGCGAGGAGTTCTGACTGCTGGTATTGGAGGTGATGACTGAATACTAAAGCCTCTCAGGGATGAGTGTGGCCTCTTCTGGCCTCCTGTCCTTGCTACTAATCTCTGGCCGACAAGTTCTTGGGACCTACCTGCCCTGAGAACCGCATCATAGGTTGTATAATTATGGCCCACCGTAAACTGCTAAAGCTCAAGATATAACCCTTGCTCAAATCTCTTGGCTCGGTCTTCCTCGGAAGCTTCCATATGAGGAGCAAATCGGTTAAGTCGACAAAACTCGGCCACATACTGGTCGACCGATCTTATGTTCTAGCGGAGGTTGATGAATTATTGCTGGAGTTAGAGCTTGGCGGTGGTATGGAAATACTTTTCCTGGAAGCACTCCTTGAACGTCCTCCAATCAATGGGCTTTGGAAGTACCATTTCTTGTGCTGCCCAGCAATCTCGTGCAAGATATGACAATTGTAGCTTTACGACTGCTACCTTTTCATCTTCTGGGGTCTTAGTTGCATCCATGATGGCCTCAAAGTTTGTGAGCCAACAATCTGCTGAAACTGCATCTTTCGTGCCGAGGAACTTGGTTGGGCGCATGCAACTAACATTGGTCGCCGAGTTATGAGTATAACGCCCACTGTTCTCGAGTGCTACTCTAACTCCCTGGCAAAGAGTAGTGTTGGTCTGTTCTTGTCCTTGCTAAAACTACTAGCAGAGTTGGACCACTTGTTATTGAAGCTAGAGTTGTTGTTGCTATTGTTGTTGTTGTACCATCATCATGGCATGGATCATCTCTAACATGGCGGCGAGTCTGCCTGCCCTTATTTTACTGGAAGAACTAGCTATACTGTTTGGGTTAGTTGGGCTGGTATGAAAGGCGGGGTGGGCTGAACTGGCCGTCTAGGCAAGACGGTGGAGCTGATTGTGCTGGTCGGCCATGCGTGACTTGCGGAGCCGGCTGATGAAGAGCTATTGATGCTTGCCCTTGGTTCAATGGCGGAATCTGGTCCTGGCCTACTACTGGATCTGCTGGAGTTATTGGTGCAACGGAACCCTCAGAAGGAGGAGCAGGTGGGGTGTCCCTGAAGGATAAGGACACAAGGATATCAACAAGGGACGAGAATGGAACAATCATGTCAAGCAAGCTTGCAGTTCAAGAAGAGAGAGAAGTACAGGTTACAAGTGGAATTCAATCGAAGATAAGTAGATGATTGAGATTTTAACAAGATGAGTCCTCCTATAAGTCTGAAAAATAGACCTACAATGGGCAACCACAAAAACCTTGTCATGCCTCACTCCCAGAATACTGGATAAATACGAGGATTAACACGGCCAACCACACCTTGCAGAATACCGAAGTAAGCCACAATGTGCTAAGGTTGTCTAAAAGGCAGATGGGTGTAGTCTAGCATGCTATGACGTCAGTCCTATGGCCGACAAATTATAGTATCTCAATCCATCAATATAAGTACAAGAGTATATCATATATGAAAGTAAAAGGTGTCCCAAATTATATACCACAAATGATCATGAAGATAGTGAATACAAAATGCTGCACTAGCAGAGTAAAATTATACATGATCAGATATACCAGCCGTGGTCTATTATATGCAATATGTTGACCGTAGTCTCAAAAATATCAGGAGCTAACTCTACCCCTTGCTAAACGCCACAAAATAAAGTAATCAAAACGAGGGGTGAAGGAAAGAAACCCACTCGCGGGCTTCGGCCGCAGTCCTACGAGTGCGAGCCATCTTGCTGGGAGTGCGATGGACTATGGTTCTCCTCGGGGTAATCTCGCCATACAAAACTAGTGGGATCAGAACCCCAAGTAACAAGTACCACAAAAGGAACTCACGGTGATAGACAAAACATATCAAAACGTTAACAGAAAAGAGAAATATAAGAATAAATGAAGGTCGAGACTTGTACGGTACCAATATACTTATCTCAAAAATATAATGATAGAACTGATAACAAGCGCTAAAAATGAAAGTAAGGCGACAATCGGCAAGAGGTCATAGGAACTACTTTGGATTGGGACCACAACCCTTAAACCAAACAAGGATCAGGGTTGCAGACCTTCACCCGAGCAGAACTTAGCTCCCTAACCACGCATCGAAAGAATGAATGAATAAAAAAAGGCTAGCTTAAAGAATAGACAAACATTCATTTCACGGCCAAACATGCCTACGGCTTTCTATAATTAACTAACTAGGGTTATCACAAACCTAGTTACTAACAAATGCATTCTTTGAAGAATATTGCTACCACCGACACTGAAGTTAACTCGGATGGCCTAGGGTACGCTTGTCGAGTAAACTTAAATGCACATTTAACATCACTACAACATAACTTGTTACTTTGGTCATACAAAGAAATTAAACTTGTGAGCATAAACTTAAACTTGTGATCATAAACTTGTTTTATAAACATAAACTTGTCTTATAACATAAACTTGTAGATAAAGTAGTCTTGTAAGTGCCACATGTCACGCCCCAGTCCCAAAACGTAGGACTAGGAACACGTAAGCATGCCAGCCGCATGGATATGGCAACTCCAATATATGAAAACCATAACCCATACGTACGCTGTAATATGAATATAAACTCACATGTTGTATAATGTCACAAGTCACAGATATGCTAATCTCATCCACACAACAAGTCATTGAAAAGAAATACTAACTAGAATAAGGAGTCTGAAATATCTAAAATGATAGTCGGGTGGAGACAAATCCACTACCAAAGACTATATCCAAAACTAAAATGAGAGAGGAGTATAAAATCTCCAATATAAAATAATATGAAGACAGAAGTGTATCAGCTAAAAGAATCCATCGCTCGATAATCAACGATGCTCAGAAGGTAAGACCTCCTCGACAGAAAGGAATGCGTCAGGTCCAGGCCCGTACTCCTGCAAATACTCAAGAGCAGATATACCTGGCAGAGGACCAGGTCCTCAGAGGGACGTAACAAGATACAGAAAATACGAGCCAACTTGAATACAGTAAACATGCAATTAATTTGAAAATAAATAAGTACGCTGTACAAGACAATCTATATGAATGCAAGTGAGGACAACTTTTTGACGTATGGGCAAGGGTAGGCTACTCGATCTACCTCACAACTCACACACACGTCAATGGACATCAGAAATCGACATACCGCGGGGGTAGCGACCAGCGAGACTCCAGAAATCGACATACCGCTGGGGTAGCGACCAGCGCGACACACGCCCGTAGTGCGAGCTATATACTACGGTTTATCAGAGTGGTTAAAAGCTCATACGCCTAATGATTGTCCTCTATGATACTAGGTGCCATGTGTGTGTCAACATATCTAATACATAGTAATGACTGGAGAAAATCTACACATGCAAGAACTATACAGAAATAAAATAAATAAACAGAAATATAAATAGCATGCAAAGTACTGTAAATAATTTGGCAAGGTATCTTGCCTGGTAAGAAAGCTTCAAGGTGTACTGTCCAGAAGTCAAACGCACAGGACCAAAAGCTATGGCCGCAGAACAAAGTCTCCGGATGCTGAAATAAATATCACCAATGTTTCCGAAATGAGCAAAATAGCTAGAAAGCACTTCCCTTTCGTCCAATTTGGACACAGGGGCTAAACGGTAATTTCGAATAAAAGTGGGGTCCACATGTGGCCCACTTTGCACCGAAAAGCGTGCCAAGGGTAACAGTCTCTAAATGGGACAAACTATAGGTCAAACAACTCTAAATGTCAATACGAACCCAACGGTATGTCCAAATGTGGATTCCGATGAGCCGTACACAATCTTGTCCAAAAAGTCAACTGTGGGGCCCGCCAATTGGCGATCTAGTCAACCGTCTCAGAAATGCGTAAAAATTGGGTCACAGGACCAGCGCGTTACCACGAGTCCAGTGGCATAAGTTTCGTCGTAATCTGACAAGCGTGCACAAAATATGCGCGAGTTCCACAAAAGTTGCGAGACGAAATGTGTCCGCGGATACGGCCTGATTTCGGCGTGCACACGCGTCCGAATCAGTCTCCACGAATTTTCACGTGTCCGGTTATGCTGCGTGCACCATTCGGTACACTTGGCACATGGCGGGGCAGTCCCGTTTGGCGGGGCGTGCTCCGTTTTCCAATTTTTGGAAAACTGGAGAAAGTGGGTGCGCGCAGTTTTGTGACGAATTTAACTATGTCCACAGCAACTAATAGCATAGGGTTATTTAACAGAAAATAAACTAGGTCAAGTATTCTACAGGTATAAAAAAGAATCACCGAATTCGGATCTCTGTGGCGGGAGATACGAACTCGGCAATATGGGTGGTCATTCTGGAATTCTGCGATTCCCGAATTCTGTCTGCTCGCCCAACTTGGGCGCTGTTTTTCACCTAGGGCCACACGTTTTCTGAGGTTGGATATAAAACAAATATTGGAGAGGGTTAAGGGATGATCATACCTATGAAAACGGAACAACGTTTGGTTGAGCGAGTCGACGGAAAATCACGCCGGAGCGAAGGTGCCTAGAGTGGGAAACTGCAGTTCGCGAGGTCGGCGTCGACGGGATGGTTGGATGGCTTGGTGGGGCTTCTCTGGCTGCGGTGACGGCTGTAGATGGGAAGAGGAGGTCTGGGGATTTAGATTAGAGTTTTTGGGAGATAATTATATATATATATATATATATATATATATATATATATATATATATTATAGGGAAAGAGAGAGGGATGGAGGCGGGTTGGAAAGTTATAAAAGGGGCTGAAGGGTCGCGGGTTGCAAATATTAAAGGCCGGTCACTAAGTTAGCAAATTTGCTAGGATGGAGCAAATTGCAGCGAGTTAGCTGCTGTGGTAATAGCAACTTACTAAGGGAAAGCAAATAATGTTATTAGTGGTTGCTTTGTTATGACTATTATTATTATTATTATTAGTTAATTACTTTCTTAGTTAATATTTTTTTCTTTCCTTTTCTTTCTAAATATATATATATACATGTATATACTTGTGTATACATATATATTATATATATACTTATAAGAAAATTTATAGATTAGGGTAATGCACATCATTAGGCTAGCAACAGCTTAAGGGGTCTCCTACACGGAATAAATTCCGAAAAATTCCTGGTGGTCCCATAAGTCATCTAAGTGCCCGAACACCTAACATAAAAATTATTAAAAATCTATTTCTCCTATTTAGCCACTAAATACTATATTTAAAGTATTAATTAATAATTAAAAATAATAAATACGGTTTTTAGAAATAGGGGTTTTACATTCTACCCAACTTACAAAAATTTTGTCCTCGAAATTGACACTAACCCATATTCATAATGATAACTATAACTATTACACTACATTGGTATCTAGTAGGACTCCTAAAACTCATGGTCTGCCATTCTAACACTTTCCCATCTATTGTCCATCAACTATTTTATCATCCTCTAACTCGTCTACATTATCCAACTTACAAGAATTCTACTAGTGGTCACCTTCTTTGAAACTATTGTCTAGATTGTAAGGCAATTATATTTATTGGGTCGAGAATCTTGGGATACCTGTCTGAAATCTCATAAATATGACTTTTTCCATAACCGTCAAGTATCATAGTCTAACACTGCCACGCCACCTGGCCAGTATGGCTGCAAGTAATTCGACTACTCTACCATAATCGTCTGGCTGCAACTGTCGCTACCTCGCCAGCGATTTGTCATAGTCATCAGTTCGTAACAAGTGCCTTCAACTCTTTCCTAGGCATAGCCTAAGTTTTAGGGAACACTTAAGGTCTTGACTAACTATTAGGGGTATGATCTATCTCAAATGATCTAACAATTTCTACTATGCTGCATGGTGCTACTTAAGGGTTAAACTAATAAAGAATACATATATTGCTATAGTGCATATACATATTAAGAACTCATCCTTAGCTATCAAGCATTACTAACACATTTATGTTTAACTAACAAAATAGGGGTGAGATTGATATCAAATAATTCATAATGGCACGAAAAATATGACTATGATAGAAAGAGTTACGCACGAGATAAGGAATGAATATAAAAGGAGGAGATGAGTCACCCAAGAGGGCGAGATAAAAATAGGGGAGAATACTACTACTGCTACTCACGTCATCCATTAGCATCGCATGTATGCCATCTGGGTAGAATAGAAAATATCCTTATAACTGCTAGACTAACATATATATAATTCTACATCTATTTGCGCATCTAAGATCTTGTGTCACAATGGGGTTATGAGTATGCAAAGACATTTATAACTAAAAGGTCGTACCTATATCTACGGCTTCCTGTATCTGTTCTCCCATACTTGTCATAATGAGTGCTTGGCCTTGTCCTTGGTTGTTCAACTGGGGTCTAGTCCCTTCCATTTGTGCAGACTGTAGAAGCAGTGGTGGGTCCCTTTGGTCTTCTATACTTGAGGGTGTATGCGGTGTTCCTGATTCTACTGCCATAGACCTCTGGTTCTGCTGAGGGCATCTTCGGGTTTGATGGTGACTTGATCCACATATCATGCACAGCCCCAATCGACGGTGACAGTCTCTATGAATATGACCTACCTTACCACAAAAGTGACAAGTACGGGGGTCCTTCGTTGGATATGGTACAGCACTATCTGATTGCTGGCGTGTCAAAGGGTGTCGAATGGGTCCTCCTTGCTGTATCCTTACTGGTCCTTGGTGACTTCTCTGTTGAATTCCGTTTTCCTTGCTGATGGCCTCCTGGATCCTGGCCTCTGTCAATAGCTCGGCATAAGAGATCCGGGACTGTGAGCTAGTATAGTGCTGGAGCTCCTGAGTCAGCCCACGGTGAAACCTCTTAGCCTTCTCCAAGTTATTAGGTATTAGGACTGTGCCATACTTACTGAGACGGCTAAATTCTGCGTTATACTTATCAACCGTCTTGTCCCCTTGCTCTAGGTGGAGGAACTGATCGTACAATGCGTCCCTTATAGTATCCGGGAAGTACTTCCGCTCAAAGCACTCCAAGAATTGTTCCCAAGTCTGACGCGTACCCAACTGGTGCTCCATTGATTCCCACCAGTGATGCGTGTTGCCTTCTAACTGAGTCCTCACGCCTATCATCCATAGGTCAGTAGGTAGTTGTGATGCCTCTAACAACTTCTTGGTATTGGCAATCCAGTTCGTGGTCTCCTCTGGACTCTCATTGCCATTATATGGCTTAGGGCCCATCTGCACAAAGTCCTTGACTGAACCAACCCGAGCTTGTGGTACTGAAACTAGTGCCTGGGTTGGTGCAGGGGCTAGTGCAGCCATTCTCTCAAGCTCTGCCAGAAATTCTAGCCTTTGCTCTGCTGTTTGCTGCCTCTGCTCGGCTGCCTGCTGCCTTTGTTCCTGTATTATCATCTGGAAGAATTGGAACAGCTGTGTCTGGCCATCCTGCGGTGCTAGTGGAGCTGGGAATGTCCCATTAGGTATCATGGAAGGAGTTGATGGAATTTGATTGTTAGTCAATCCATCCGGTCCGGGAAGAAGAGGTGTCGTTGAGGTCACTCCTAGTGGTTGGTCGTCGTCCCCTGGAGACGTGTTGTCCCCGGTGGCGGCATGCCCGTTATGCAAATTCATCTCTCTGCAAGAGATGGACGAAGGATTAAGAAAAGTACATGAATCAAGCAGGATGCAAGAACTTAAGTAGGACATGTTGGAAGGAAGGTAAGTTATAGTCAAGTGTGGATGAGATCTACAATTCTAATCCTAGGCGCAGCCCCGCTCGGTACAGTGACATAACCGAAACGATTAACTCGACCTGCATGGGCCACCACAAAAACATGTCATGCCCCAGTCCCAAAACGTAGGACTAGAAACACGTAAGCATGCCAGCCGCATGGATATGCAACTCCAATATATGGAAACCATAACCCATACGTACGCTGTAATATGAATATAAACTCACATGTGGTATAATGTCACAAGTCACAGATATGCTAATCTCATCCACACAACAAGTCATTGAAAAGAAATACTAACTAGAATAAGGAGTCTGAAATATCTAAAATGATAGTCGGGTGGAGACAAATCCACTACCAAAGACTATATCCAAAACTAAAATGAGAGAGGAGTATAAAATCTCCAATATAAAATAATATGAAGACAGAAGTGTATCAGCTAAAAGAATCCATCGCTCGATAATCAACGATGCTCAGAAGGTAAGACCTCCTCGACAGAAAGGAATGCGTCAGGTCCAGGCCCGTACTCCTGCAAATACTCAAGAGCAGATATACCTGGCAGAGGACCAGGTCCTCAGAGGGACGTAACAAGATACAGAAAATACGAGCCAACTTGAATACAGTAAACATGCAATTAATTTGAAAATAAATAAGTACGCAGTACAAGACAATCTATATGAATGCAAGTGAGGACAATTTTTCGACGTATGGGCAAGGGTAGGCTACTCGATCTACCTCACAACTCACACACACGTCAATGGACATCAGAAATCGAAATACCGCGGGGGTAGCGACCAGCGAGACTCTAGAAATTGACATACCGCGGGGGTAGCGACCAGCGCGACACACGCCCGTAGTGCGAGCTATATACTACAGTTTATCAGAGTGGTTAAAAGCCCATACGCCTAATGATTGTCCTCTATGATACTAGGTGCCATGTGTGTGTCAACATATCTAATACATAGTAATGACTGGAGAAAAACTACACATGCAAGAACTATACAGAAATAAAATAAATAAATAGAAATATAAATAGCATGCAAAGTACTGTAAACAATTTGGCAAGGTATCTTGCCTGGTAAGAAAGCTGCAAGGTGTACTGTCCAGAAGTCAAACGCACAGGACCAAAAGCTATGGCCGTAGAACAAAGTCTCCGGATGCTGAAATAAATATCACCAACGTTTTCGAAATGAGCAAAATAGCTAGAAAGCACTTCCCTTTCGTCCAATTTGGACACAGGGGCAAAACGGTAATTTCGGATAAAAGTGGGGTCCACATGTGGCCCACTTTGCACCGAAAAGTGTGCCAAGGGTAACAGTCTCTAAATGGGACAAACTATAGGTTAAACAACTCTAAATGTCAATACGAACCCAACGGTATATCCAAATGTGGATTCCGATGAGCCGTACACAATCTTGTCCAAAAAGTCAACTGTGGGGCCCGCCAATTGGCGATCTGGTCAACCGTCTCAGAAATGCGTGAAAATTGTGTCACAGGACCAGCGCGTTACCCCGAGTACAGTGGCGCAAGTTTCGTCACAATCTGACAAGCGTGCACAAAATACGCACGAGTTCCTCAAAAGTTGCGACACGAAATGTGTCCGCGGATACGGCCTGATTCTGGCGCGCACACATGTCCGAATCAGTCCCCACGAATTTTCACGTGTCCGGTTATGCTGCATGCACCATTCGGTACACTTGGCACACGGCGGGGCTGTCCCGTTTGGCGGGGCGCGCTCCGTTTTCCAATTTTTGGAAAACTGGAGAAAGTGGGTGCGCACAGTTTTGTGACGAATTTAACTATGTCCACAGCAACTAATAGCATAGGGTTATTTAACAAAAAATAAGTTAGGTCAAGTATTCTACAGGTATCAAAAAGAATCACCGAATTCTGATCTCTATGGCGGGAGATACGAACTCGGCAATATGGGTGGTCATTCTGGAATTCTGCGATTCCCGAATTCTGTCTGTTCGCCCAACTTGGGCGCTATTTTTCACCTAGGGCCACACGTTTTCCGAGGTTGGCTATAAAACAAATATTGGAGAGGGTTAAGGGATGATCATACTTATGAAAACGGAACAGCGTTTGGTTGAGCGAGTCGACAGAAAATCACGCCGGAGCGAAGGTGCCTCGAGTGGAAAACTACAGTTCGCGAGGTCGGCGTCGACGGGATGGTTGGATGGCTTGGTGGGGCTTCTCTGGCTGCGGTGACGGCTGTAGATGGGAAGAGGAGGTCTGGGGATTTAGATTAGGGTTTTTGGGAGATAATTATATATATATATATATTATAGGGAAAGAGAGAGGGATGGAGGCGGGTTGGAAAGTTATAAAAGGGGCTGAAGGGTCGCGGGTTGCAAATATTAAAGGCCGGTCACTAAGTTAGCAAATTTGCTAGGATGGAGCAAATTGCAGCGAGTTAGCTGCTGTGGTAATAGCAACTTGCTAAGGGAAAGCAAATAATGTTATTAGTGGTTGCTTTGTTATGACTATTATTATTATTATTATTAGTTAATTACTTTCTTAGTTAATATTTTTTTCTTTCCTTTTCGTTCTAAATATATATATACATGTATATACTTGTGTATACATATATATTATATATATACTCATAAGAAAATTTATAGATTAGGGTAATGCACATCATTAGGCTAGCAACAACTTAAGGGGTCTCCTACACGGAATAAATTCTGAAAAATTTCTAGTGGTCCCATAAGTCATCTAAGTGCCCGAACACCTAACATAAAAATTATTAAAAATCTATTTCTCCTATTTAGCCACTAAATACTATATTTAAATTATTAATTAATAATAAAAAATAATAAATACGGTTTTTAGAAATAGAGGTTTTACACCACAACACGTGTAAACTTGGTTAGTCATGGAACCCTTGCTTAGCATGGTTGTTCCATACTGCATAGGGCCCTTAGAGATCAGGGTAGCCGGTAGCGCAATATTCTTCCTCCTCCAATGATCTAGGTAAATCTTATCTTGTTTAATCATTACTAAATTATTTTAAGTTCTCGAGTCGTTGACACTTGAGAACTCCCTAGGATAACGAGTCCCGAGTACGAGCTTTTCACGAGTTATCGTATTCGCGACACGCGATACATTAGGCAATACTCACACTCGATTGCCCGATGTCAAATACGATGGATTTTTATACACAAATATTTTTATGGTGTCGAGAGGATTGTGAACTTGTAGATAAACTTGTCTCATGTACTACATGCAAAACTTGTTTGGTAATATAAACTTGTATCAACATAAGGAAGCATGCAGCAAAAATTACTAAAAGGAATTATTAAATGGATATTATTAAAATGAACACAAAATATGCACAAAAATTTCTGGCCGCATGCGCCCACTGGCCGCATAGACTCACTGGTCGCATGCACCCACTGGCCGTATAGGCTCACTGGCCGCATGCACCCACTGACCGCATGAACTCACTGGCCATACTGAGGGTTAAAATCTACTCCTTGGGACAAGTGTCGAATTGACGGCCAATAATTAAAGTGTCAGTGAAGTGACATAAAGTGATTGATGTGACATGCAATAAAGTATTTAAGAGAGAAAAGACAAGAATCATAAAAAGATGTGCAAGGGTGAAGCATAGTTTTGCGTTAAAAGAGAAGAGACGCATAATGTCAATGCCCCATAAGTCCGCTTGCTGCATAAGTCCCTCTTGTACTTAGCAAATTTTTCATTCGTTCAGCGAGTGAATAATACACAAGGAGTTCAAGGACTTTGTTCCAGAACATTTTTGTGTAATTAACAGTCATGCATCTAACAAGATGGACACATGCTGTTAGTATGCGGCAAGGAGTTCAGGCCGCATAACCCTCTCGGGCAGCATAGCACTCTCTGTCGCATAGGTCGCTGGCCGCATGAAGACTTCATCTTCTCCAGACAGCAAGTTCAGCCATGGTCGAAGGCTCCAAATAAATCCAAAATTATTTTCTTCATAAAAACTTTATTTTAACTCCAAATCAAGTGAAATAAAAGCCAAATTACACGAAATAAAATGCTCTAACATAAAGAACAACTAGTTTCGAAAACAATAAGTTTTAATAAATCAAATCCAAGAAAAACTCATGGAATCCATAAAAAATCCTAACTTAAAACTAAGATATATTAAAACCTATCCACCAAAACCAAAAACTCCAAGAACTAAAAATGATGAGGAACACATGGAAAATATTTTCCATCAAACATATTTTTTAAAATAATATATATATATAAATTTGAAAATCAAGATTTTATTACTGAGCAAGATGTACTTGCCTAAGAGTCCAACAACATCTTCCTAGCTAGGTCTAGTGCTGTGGTTCGGCTAGGGAAGGTGCACGGGGTGAGGGAGAAGGGAGCAAGGAAGAAAGAAGGAGAAAATAAAGAAGAAAGACAGAAGAGAGAGAGAGAGAAGCTCATATATATACTAAGGCAAAAGTTGGGGGTTTGGTTCATGGGCTCAAGGGTTCAACTCAAACGGGCATTCTTGAATTCGGGGTTGGCACGCGAGGAAACCAGACAAGGAATTCTATTCCCTTCACCTGGTCTCAAACCTGCTACTGCTACCGGAAAGAGATCTCCTTTCTTCACTCGAACAAAATCACCTTTAATATCATTGGCTAAAGTGATCAATCCCCTTTTCTCCATGAATTCCACTAAGAAGGTACGGGTAGCCACTTGCGGTTCATGGGATTGGGATTGAGACCTTAACTTGGATTGAAAGATTCCTTGGTGTGCTTTTAAGGATACCTGACACCTCTCCGGATCTTACGTAATTCACTATCGCTTAATGGGGTGACTGTTAGGCGCCCGAAGGAAGGAAGTGCTGTAGTAGCGTCGAGGAGAACCAGTCCACTCTCTAACCCTCATCTAAGGCTCTAACCTTTCGTCGCCTCACTAACTCCCTTTACCGAATGAATCAGGCCGCCCCGTCGAAAGAATTAACACGCCAAAAGGGCCACCAGCTTTCCCCCCAAAAAGGGGGAGATCCGCAACATGGTTCAAATCTGAATACGGGTCCTAGCATGAGTCAGTGGCACAGCCACAGGTCTATTACCGGTCTCGGGTAGTCTCCGCTATAGGACAAAATCTAAGATACAATATATAATATGAAATATACATGCACCAAACTACCAAACACCATGAAATAAGAGAAAATAAATACCAAAAAAATTACAGAAATACGAAATCTGGAACAGGGTGTGACAACTACCTCCAAGGCCTGATAACGGTGTTCGACCTAATGCGTGCGCACCAGCTGAAGATGAACCCAACAAAGTCCTTTCTGGGAGTCTCCACGAAAAAATTCTTGGATTTTTTTATAACTTCAAAGGGTATTCACAGACCCTAACAAGACTAAAGCAATTCTTGAAATGCATCTGTCGAAGAACCTCAGAGAACTTAGCGACCTTCAAGGGATATTAGCATATATCAGGAGGTTCATATCAAAACTCTCTAGACGTTTCTTGCCATTCACTCATCTCATGAAGAAGGGAGTCTCCTTCGTCTGGACTGAAGAATGCTAGCAAGCATTTGACGACATCAAGAAGTATCTTACAAATCCTCCATTATTGGTGGCCCCCGTTATGGAAAGACCCTTATTGCTATATGTACGTGCGATGGATCACTCTCTCGGTGCTCTGCTAGCCCAGAAGAGTGATATGGGTCATGAGCAGGCAGTCTACTATCTCAGCAGAATGATGGTCGACGCGGAGAACATTGATCTTCGCTATCCAAAGGATCCGTCATTACATGGCTGGGCAAACGATCCATGTGATCTCGCGAGTTAATCCTCTCAGGGTTCTCATGACCAAGCCAGGGGCGCTTAATTCTCGCTTGGCTACGTGGGCCATATTGTTATCACCATACGATATGGTTTTCGTCCCAAAGAAGGCAGTCAAAGTCCAAGCATTGGCCGATTTCCTAGTTGTCCATCCAGTGCTAGAAGCATTAAAACTCTACGATGAGATCTCAAACGAAGTGGTGGACTCCAACATGACGGCAGTAGAGGCCATTTGGCGAATGTTCTTCGATGGTGCTTCAAGAACAGGGCCCAAAGACGATATTATCGCTGGAGTCGAGATATTATTGATTTCTCTAAATGATCTTGTCACCAACCTCACTTACTCCCTCACGGGACCATGCTCCAACAATATGGCAGAATACAACACTCTCATTATTGGGCTCCAACTTGCCAAACAAGTAGGAGTGGACCACCTAGAAACCTACAACAACTCTAAACTGATAGTCAGCCAGGTCCGAGGCGAGTACGAAGTCCGGCATAAGGATTTAATCCCTTACCACCAAGCCGCACTAAGCATAATCTCTTCCTTTGAGGGGTTCTTCATAGAGCATGTTCCCCGACTATAAAATATTGAGACTAATGCTCTAGCCGGCCTCGTTGCCTCCTGGGCAGTCCCGGTCAAAACTCATCAATTGATCACAGTAGTTGGCCAAGAGCTGGTCTGCCCAAAAAATAACCTATGCATGTGTCTCAGCTATTCAGAAGAGGTAGACACCGACACTCAAGATTGGAGACTCTAATTTATCAACTACGCTGTCTATGGGATTATCCCCGAGAACTCAAAGGAAGCCACTTCCATCAGGAGATGTTCCCTTCGATTCTACTATGACACAGCTACCAATATTATATCACCATTCTTATGACAGACTTCTATTGCGATGTTTATCAAATGTAGAAGTCGAATAAGTACTCCGTGAAGCTCACGACGACGTTCGTAGTGCACACCAACCCAGTCCAAAGATACATGATCATCTTCAGCGAATGGGTTATTATTGGCCGACAATGGTAGCGGATGTTGTTGACTATGCAAGAAAGTGTCGGATGTGCCAAATCCATGCATACTTCATCCACCAGCCCTTAGAATTCCTAGACCCAACGGTAGCATCTTGGTTGTTCGAAGCATGGGAAATGGACATCATTAGACCCGATTAGCCCTCCGTCATCGAAAGGGCATCGGTATATTCTCGCTATAACCAACTACTTCTCCAATGGGCGGAAGACATACCACTCGCTGAGGTAAAAATATCAAACATGATCAGCTTCGTCAAGCATCACGCCATATATTGCTTTGGCTTGACACGGAGGATCATCCACGACAATGGTCACAGTTTGCAAGTCACGCTTTCTACCGGTTTTGTGATAAAAACCGAATCCAGAATATGGCCTCGATCGCCTACAATCCAGCAGCAAATGTTTGGCAGAAGCATTCAATAAGAGCATTATAAAGCTTATCGAGAAGTTTGTATCATCCAACAAACGCGATTGGAATGAGAAGCTGAGCGAATGTCTCTTGGTTTATCGTACGACGGACCGAACCCCAACTGGCAGTACGCCATTTTCCTTAGTCTATGGGAGCAAAGTTGTTCTCCCTCTCAAAGTCCAAATTCTCTCCCTACGAGTGGCTCTCTCCAACGAGTTAACCGTTGATGACAATCACCGCCGATGGCTACAGGAGTTAGAAGCACTCGACGAGAAGCATTTTCAAGCATAACAACACATTTAACTATATCAAGCACGCTTCTCGGGAGCCTTCACCAAATGGGTCAAGGAAAGAATATTCCAAGTTGGTGACATCGTCTTAACAGTGAGAAGACAGATGGTTATGACACACAAGACAGCCAAAATTTTTAACCCAAATGGGAGGGCCCTTTTATCGTGGAGTCCGTATATTCCAACGGCGCCTACCGTCTCGTGAAACCTAATGAAGACTTGCTCATGATGCCTATCAACGACAAGTTCCTCAAAAAGTTCTATGTCTAAACTAGACTTGTACTCCCTTTATCATCAAGCAGGACAACGAAGATGTACGGGGTTTACATTCTCCATTATTCATCCCCAGCAAGCGCATATGCACAGTATGTACCATCTTCCTATAAGGTATCTTAAAAACTATTGTCTGTATTCAGGAGTCCTAAATACGCGATAAATAGTGGATCCTCAAAATCTCCCCAGTGGAGCAACTCTAAGGTCTATATGCACTCTCAGGTAGACCACTCAAAAGTCAGTTCTCTTGCTCATCAGTTTACGTCTATATCACCTCTGAACTATGGTTCTAATATTATTCCCCCAGTAGAGTTCGCCATGTCCACATTACCTTTGAGCAAACCTCCTACTTTGATTATCGACTATCACGTCCATCATACCTCTGATGTCGTTTGTCATCTCAACTTATCATTTGTACTTAACCCTAAGTACGCTAGTGATGATAAGTCCACAAAATCTATCACGTCCATATCACCTCTGATAGGATTTGTTTCGAACTTATTACTTGCACCCAAGTGCGCAAGAAGTAATAGGTCCACCAAAGATCCCCCAGTGGGATGTCCTAGACAACTACGGTATCATACTACGTCTATATTACCTCTAGTACAATATTCAAAGTTCACACACATAATCACAACAAAAAGATATGCTTTTATTTCTTTTGCATGAAGGAAACCAAAAGCGAACTACAATGAAGGACTAGTAATGTCCCAACCCAAAGTCAAGACAAAAATAAAAATTTTGAAAAGCAAAACAAGACTACCAGGGGTTATGCATCAGAGCACAACTCTTCTATTCACCCACGAAGCCAGACGATGTTGCTATCTAGGCGCACCTTGACCCGACGCTCGACTTCTTCAGCCATGACCTCAGGGTCATCGTAACGGGCATAGGGCTCATGTTTGTCCTCCAACTTCTGTATTGTAACTTCTACGGCAGCCGTACTCTTAGCCACTTGGCTCCCCTCAGCCCGGATGGCTTCCTCCTCTTGCTGGGCTCCCCGGAGACTATTCCCCAGCATATCAAGTTTGACCTAGAGCTTTCTGATCTCCTAAGTCACCTCAGCCGCTTCTTGAGTCAGGACTTTTGCCTGGCAAGACAACCCTCCCGAAGATCATTTAGTCTGTCACGCTACTTCTGCAGACCCTGGAGGTCACGCTACAGGCCCTCCTTGGATGAAGCGTAAAAGGCCTTCTCCTTCTTTATGGCCTCCAGAAGCTGACCATACTCATGGGATACTAATCTCCCCATGTCTGCTTGTTGGTATTGTTGTAACTCCATCAAGCACTGCTCCATCTCGATCACCTTCGATTCTAGGAGATCAGCCGTCTGTTCAAAACCAGAAAGTTTCCTTAGAGACTCGACCTGGCCCATGGCAAAGTGCTTAGCCCAGGCAAAGGACTTGTTCCGCTCCAGTATGCTCTCAACCTCTTGCTTCAGAAACATGTAAAAGCTCCGTAGGGAGAACCAAACAGTTTCTTCAATCTCTTCAAGGGTAGCCGGAGTTAAAGGAGGCGGGACAGAAGAAGCAGTCAAGGGCACGACGGGTTGCACGACGATGCTCGATGGCCCAAGAGGCGAAGCAGTTACAGAAGGTCGACTGGCGGTCTTGCTTGCAACCGCGTCCTTCATATTTGTAAGAAATGCATGGACACCCGACAGACTGGCAACAAACAACTGGGTAGCACTACGACCAGGAACAGAAGTACCAGGGCATCCCGTAGATTCGACACCTACATGTGTGGCGATGTCGGGTTTCACAGCGGTGGCCTTGGTAGATGGTTCTGCCGCCGCTGCTTCGGAAGCATTTGAAACAGACTCATTTGGATGTCCCGTAGCGTCAGCGCTTGAGTAAACCCCGACAGCAGATATTGTCACTACAACATTTCTAGAATATGAATATTTTTGTCATTTTGTATTATTATAAATATTGTGTTATTTTTTACTATTTATTTATATAAATGTGCATGATATATATATATATATATATATATATATATATATATATATATATATATATATATATAGTGTGACTAATTTAATTATTGGTTAATAGGTTGGATTGGCTAATTAGACATGACACTAGTGAACCTAACTAGACTTGCCATGACAACTTAGACCAATTTATTAGACTAGTCACATTGGACCCTAATTAGCTAATCATTCTCATTAATTAAGAATTTGACTTAACCTTCATTAGGAAGTGAAGCTTCCTCACTAATTAATTTGTTCATGATAACCTACTAGGGGTAGATGGGTCATTGTGCATTGCTTGGGCAAGGGGGAAAAGGGGCCGACCCTAATTATAGGGAGGAGTTCTCTCTCTCCTCTCATTTATTCATCCAAATTATTTTTTAATTAGTATTCTTTCCCAAATTGACTCATCCCTCCACCAAATTCTACCAAATCATTCTTAATCCCTTCCCTAATCATTATCTAAGGAGCACTAGGAGCTTGAATTGCTAGGAGCATTGGAGAAGAAGGAGTTTGGCTATGAGCTTGTGTCCAAATCGTGTCATATTGAGTTTTCATTGGAAATCTATCTTTTAATAGGTAAATTATGAAATCTCCTCTCAAATTAGGTTCTATTTGTAGTATTTGACCATTAGGAACCCACTTATGCATTAGGGCTACCTATAGGAAGAAGAACTAGGTTTGTATGACACCTATTATTACTTCTACAATGAGTTTTGTGCCAAATTAGGGAAAATCCGAGATTGGTGCACCAAGAGTTTGTCATTGAGTGAAATAGGTTTAATTAGAACTAATTTGATATTGTGGGGGGGGGGGCAGATACGTGTCAACAATTAGATACGAGTAGGGCGTATCGTGATGCGTTGTGAAACGTCATGATACAGGTTGGTAATTTGGGAGTATTGTGTTTATGAGTATATTTTCTCTCTAATTTCATTGTAACTAATTATTTTAGTTGTATATAGATGTAATTGATAGGTATATATAGTATTGGATATGTATTGGGGGTTTCGGCAAGTTTATTAATAGTGTATCATAACATTATAGCATGTATCTTGCCTTGTGCTCATCTAGTGTTTGATGAATTGACTATGATTGAAGATATGTCTATTTAGGTATTATAATCATAGTTAGTATATATATATATATATATATATATTTGTGTTTATGGGTGAATGCATATGGGTGTATATATGTGTATGTGGAGTGTGATTGTGAACATGGAAGTGTGGAGAAGTTGCCTGATACTTAGTATAAGTTATACCTTTGTGAGTGTGAATTTCAGGTGAGAGGAATGATCGTGTGCTCACTGTTGCTGTGAGAGTTTATTAGATGACTGATACTAGTTCAGTATGAACCATGGGATAGGAGTTGAGCTCGGTTCAAAGCAGTACTAACATGTAGGTAAGGTGATTTGAGTCTCGGGTTTTAGCATCAGCGTTTTGAAATTTTACTGCAGGGTTGCAGTAAATTTAGTCCTGTAAGCTAGTGATATCTGATGTGCAAGTCTCGAGAGCTGCAAGCCAGGGGAGTTAATATGGTTTAGTGTATAACAAGTAAATTATAGGAGGGAAGGAATGATATTGAGACAAGGGTGTGTAAAGGAATTGGGGGTGCACAGGAATGGAGCATTGCTGAATTGCAACTGGTTACAGGCAGTAAGATCCAGTTTGTAGGAGATTTGAGGCAGTGACAACCAATGCAGCAACATTATCCAGTGCAGTAGCAAGTAGTGTAACTTAGAGGATGAGCACTACAGAGGTGTGCACTGTTGTGCAATTCAGTAAATATTTGCTGCTGCAAAGATGTCCTCACGTTGGAGGCATCTGCACAGTCCAGTATGTTGGGAGGAATGTGTTTTAGTGTCCAAGTGTGGAGATGTAAGGTTTAAGATATAAGCCATGTATGAATGGACTCGAGTAGTGGAGTTGTAGACAGATGTGAGGGTGTACTAGAGAGTTCAAATATCTGAGCAAGTACATGGAGGGTTAGAGTATCAGCTAAGGGTTATGATACTAAATATAAGCTATGATACTAGTATAAATAGGTTAGATAGTAAGGTATTACATGGTAAAGGTTGGTTATGAGTATTTGATCAAGATATTGGACTAGGTATTAAGGTATTTGGCCAAGATATTAAGTTGAGGATTAACTTGACACCATGGTATTATTATATGGGGGATTAGCTATAGGTATTGAATATAGGTCATGATACCACTTAGTACTAGTATATATATATATATATATATATATATATATATATATATATATATATATATATATATATATATATATATATATATAGACTTGTATAGCTAATATTCATAAGGTATTAACTAAGTTACCTAGAGATAACCTACTACACTCTAGTATTAGCTTGTATAGACTAATATAACCAAGGTATTGACCTAGTTGGACCCAGACAACCTAGTTTGGACCTAGAAATCACATGTTTACCTAGTTCGACTTAATTATCATTCAAAAACACCAATTGACATTGATATCCATCTTTAGGTCATTGTGACTCCAGTTTGGACATTAATCCTCACACCTTGCTCAGGACCACATGCGAGTATACTCTCTGATAATTTTTGTTATTTGATGATTACTATAATTCTAGTTCTGTGGTGTTATACTTGATTCCTGATACAGTGAATTCATGGGTTAGTATCATAGATACCTGTCATGAGGAGTCGTGATTGGATCCATCGTACTATCCGCGGATGGGGAGGTATTAGTCGATTATGTGATCATACCCCACTTGTGCAAAGCTCACCCTCACCACACGAGGGTGTATCCTGATCCTATTACTTGTGCATAGCTCCCCATATATGATTGGCCTCATCCCCTTACCTGTACTTGTGCATAGTCAATCATACTTGATTGACCAGATCCCCTTACTTGTACTTGTGGATAGCCTATCATATATGGTAGAGCATGATCTTGTCCTAAGCCGATCACATAATAACTAATATTTTAAGGCACTTAGCTAGTATTTCTATTTCCTATTCCAGTTTACACCTGGTGATATAGTCATTCCCTTGTTTATTTACAGTTTCAAGGCACTTAGCTAGTATTTCTGTGTACCAGTTTCCTTATTGTTCCAGCATTATTTTTATCTTGTACTTTTATTACTTATAATTTTATAGTCTTTATCATTATAATTGGAACTGTTGTTAGTTTATGTGCTTCACTCCAATCCTGATTGGATATTTTTTTCAGAGGATCTCGAGAACTTTTGTCCCATATACTATGGACCGGGAGTATATGAGAGTTACATCTAGGAGCTTCAGGAGGATCTTGTTCCAGTAGAGGATCCATTAGTAGTGACTTAGATTCTAGCATTTTATATTGTATTTGGATTGTTCCATTTAGAGATACTTTGAGTTGTACTATTTGAGACTTATGTTGTATCTGAGTTAGCTAGACTCTTAGATTTATTGCTATTGTTTGAGTTGTTATTTCTAGACTTATGTGTTGGAATATCTTTTATATTATTTTATATCTTTATCGTGCCATTCATCTTCCTATAGATTATATTGTGATTGAGTATTGGTATATCCATTATATATTCATCTTGTCCTCCTATGGAGTTGAGATTATCGTTGACAAGTTATGATATTGATATTGTGAGATGTGATATGATAGATAGTATTGTGACCTAGATAGTGTTCTACCACCGATGCTGCAGAGTAGGCTGGACGTACCCACGTACTCGTACCCTTATTCTGGGTGCGGGTCGTGACACATTTTTATGGTAACCCATGCAGGTCGAGGTCGCATCTAGTGCGATATCGTAGTAGGGCTCAGACTTAACATACTACTACGAGCCTGCTATAGGATATAGGATATAGGATATATGATATAGGATGAGAGTATACTCAATCACAACTAGAAAAATTTATAATCTATTAATTTTGCTATCATTATTATTCTGAATATTTGCTTTCTTTGAATATTATTGTTCTTCTTTGATGATATCGTATATTGTGACTTATTGACTTCTTCTTGTTTTGATCTGTCTTTAGCATGCCGTCGAAGACCAGATCACAGAGATCAGGACCCGCAACTTCAGAGAGGTCTGTCACCTCTCTACCTCCTACCAGGGCAGCTGGAGTTGCTCCTCCCACTTCACCTGTTCACATAGGAGTTTCGGCAGCTTTCGGGGGTTCTCCTCCCCCACCTTTCCAGAGGGCTGCCCCAGCTGTTGCGGAGGACCTGCCCCCGACGTCATAGTTTTCTTTTCCTGGAGGTGTGCCTGCTAACGGGGCACAGATGTTTGCTTTAATCCAGGGCATGGTAGATGCCCAGAGGGTGTCAGCAGAGGCTCAGCGTATTCAGGATGAGGCGCTGAGGGTACAGCCAGAGGCGCACCAAGCACAGACGGAGATGATGAGAGAGAGCACGGAGAATGCTCACCAAGTAGCTCTACAAGTAGTGGAGAGAGTTGCCCAGTAGTATTCTGGTCAGCCGCAGCAGCAATGGCCAGGCACTATTGTGGACTTCAAGAGGATGTCGCCTCGGTAGTTTAAGGGTACCGAGGGGATACTCTTTGCTGACGACTGGTTGGAGGATATAGAGAGGATCCTACATTTGGCTCAGATTCCAGAGAGATTGAATATCGATGTGGCTGACAGCCAGCTGTTTGATATCGCACTCACTTTGTAAACATTCGAATTTTTAGAATTTAATTTTAGAATTTTAATTATTGGAATTATGAATTCTTGAGATTTTGGGAGATTTTTCTAAAATTTTTAGCTAATTATAATAAATGTTCTTCATGGATTTATATTTTTGTGTATTAAATTAATTATTAAAATAGTGCAAAAATTATAATTTTGCGTGTATAATTAATAATAGAATATTGTGTAATTTTTTTGGAATTTATTGGGATCCACAACTATTTTTAATGGCCATATATGTATTATTTTATATAAACCCAACCCAAACCAACCCAACCCAAACCAACCCAAACCTAACTAAACCAACCGGATCCTAAACTAACCCGATAACCCGAAACCCCACAAACTCATACCCGCTGCTACAGTAACCGCTGCTGTAAACCCCCGCACCCCCATCGATTCCCCTCCCCAAAATCTCTCCCCCTCTCTTCCGCTACCTGTAACCGCCAACTCCACCCTATATAATCCCCAGTCTAGACAAACCTCACCACCATCATCTCCTCTACCACCCCGACCAACCACAGCCTCTGACGTTCGCCGGACAGCCGCCGCAGAGCAACAGTACACAGCAAGGTATGCAACTTCTAGCCCATGTATCTCCCTGCACAGTAATCCAAATATCGATCTGTTAAATCCTATGCGAAGAACGCATGACCCTCTTGAATCCTGTATAATTAGTTTGGTGTTTCGTGTCCTGTGTCGGTCGTAATTCACGATGCAAAACAGGAAAAAATGACCATATTTGTAGTTCAGAAACTGTCCCAACCACCCATGTTCATGTCTGTTTTTCTTCCAACCTAGTTAATATTTTTAAATTCCACTTGAACAGTAATTTAGACAATATAATCGAGTTTTAATCACTTCAATTAGTTTATTTTAATTTGTTGTATGCTGTGATTTATTCGTTGTTAAATTTGACCAAAAACTTGGTTTTCTAAACCCAACATTTTCTAAAATAGGGTGCGTCCCACTAAACGAGGCAACTTTGTCGAGTACAAATTGCATCGAAAGGCGCGTATCGTCAACACGGATGTGTAAAATTTTGTGAAAGTTGATTTGGATGTTCGTGCACACCAGAATCAACGCGTATTCGTCGAAAAATCCCGTATCGACCTGTTCTGACACTCGTCATAATTTTGTGTGTACTTGTCGTTTTGCAACGAAACTTATGCCATTCGATTCGTAGCATTACGCTGGTCATATGACCCAAGTTTGGTTCGATTCTGAGAACGTTGATCAAATACCATTTCGTGGGCCCCACGGTTATACTTGAAGGACGATTTCGTGACTGACTCATCGAAATCCAGTTCTAGACGTTCCGTTGTGTTTGTATTATCGTTCTGGACTCATAGACACTAAGTTTGATGAATTTTGAGAACTATGTCTCTGGCACATTTTTCGATACGAAGTGGGCTACATGTGGACCCCACTTTGACCCAAAATTGTCAATTCTGCTCCTGTGTCCAAATTGGACTTATGGGTAGTCAATTCTAGCTATTTCAGGTATTCTGAGAGAAATGGTAATATTTGTTCATCATCCGGAGGCGTACCTGAAGATTCTACTTACATCGGAGCAATTGACGGAGCTCAGAACCCAAGCAAGTATACCTTGCCAACTTATAGTACATCTTGTAATATTATTTGCTTGTATTCTTTCTATATACTCTTGAGATATACATATTCAACCTAGGACCGTGAGATGTTGCTTAACATCCGAACAAGATTCGGGTGTTGATGTCGTACGCAGAGTCGTGTAACGTCACTTAGAGAGTTGATATCACGATCCTATATATTTTTACGTGCTTGTTTTACCAAGTATGTCATACCATAGGATACTTGACACTATTCATGTGATAGAATCTTCTCTGAGTTATTCATGGTGATTCTGTATAGGCTTACAGGGTTCGTGACATAAGACTTGTATATACATAGATATCATTATGACTCGTTGTACTAGTTAGAGGTCATGATCTTGCGTGTTATGGACATGAGACATCGTGGACATGAGATGTGTAGTTACATTTGGTGGGGAAAGACACACAGGCTACAGGCTGATTACATACATATATATATATTATTATTGCGGTGCTTTAGTCTTTGTTCCAGAGCTTGGCCCATTACGTGATATTACTACTACCGGCTCCCCGATACAGAGCTTGTAGTGGTTTCAGCCTGAGTACTAGTGATGCTCTCAACTTGCATTTCACATAGCTGGTTACATAGCTTGCCCTGAGGATCTATTTTTATTTACTGCATTTCATATGGCTTAAGTTATTCTTATACCTTGCTATGTCCCCTGAGGACCTGGATCCAGATTATGTCCCCAGGTATAGCAGAGGAGGATTACCCCAAGGTTTTTGGGATAGGAGCTAACGTTGGTGCAGTACTGGCACCAGAAGACGAGGTTGTGCCAGAGGATTTCTCCTGAGTATTTCAGTTTTATACTCAGCTATTTATGCTTCCAGTTATTTCATATCTAGACTCATGGATCTATGTATTGACTTATTTTATCGGGTTATTCCCCGAGACACTATTTATTTGGACTTGTTGATAGACTATATTTTTTTTTCTATTATCTTGATTAGTCTATCATATTTAGTTATGTTTCTTTCTGTGGATGAGATTAGAATTATTCTGTGATAGATGGTGTTGACTGCATTGATATTTATTACAGCTTAAGTGCACTCTAAAGGGTCCATTAAATTGGGTTTGTCCATTGGAGTTATGCTGCTGGCCATTGTCACGTGGCTAGTCCCTCGATATTTTGGGACTAGGGCGTGACACACTTGGTATCGCATGGACCCAAGCTTACCGCACGAGGACTTACTTGGGAGGCTTTTAAGGAGCTTTTTAAGAAAAAGTTCTTCCACGATATGGACTTGGGAGCTTTGGAGAGTCAGTTTCATGACTTGGTCCAGGGGAACATATCGTTTTGTACCATCCATGATTCAGGATCCAGGAGATCGTCCATGAAAGTTCATGAAGGGGCTGATGAGAGAGGTCAAGTCGCGCACTTCTGCTCGACGCACTGCTACCTATGAGGGCTTCTTGATAGATGCCCAGATTGCTGAGGATGATATGGATCTCATGCCCAAGAGGGATCACGATATTTCTGGAGGTATGAGTGGCAACACCGAACTGGCCAAGCGTCCCTATTTTCAGCAGCAGTGACTGTTCCAGCACCATCACCAACAGCACCAGGCACCGGTTCGTTGACATGTTCAGCAGCATCCACAAAGACAAGCACATCAGGCCGTTCGTTGTGTATTCTGTGGAAAACCAGGACACACTAGAGAGGTCTGTTAGAAGAGGCTGGGAATATGCCTTTTCTGTGGGTCATCCGGCCACCAGTTGAGGGATTGTTTAGATCGTCCAGCTCAGGGATGACCAACTAGAGTACCAGCTCAGGGAGGACCAGCTAGAGCACCAGTTCAGGGAGCACCAACGAGGCCACCCGTAGTTCAGCAGAGGGGACCTCCACTTCTACCATAGCAACAGAGATTTGCCCAGCACTAGCAGTTTTAGAGAGGTGCACCCCAGGGGCGATCATTCGCCATAATGGTCTAGGAGATCGAGCCAGAGGGAGACATGATTTCAGGTTTAGTCCTTCTCGATTCTATTCCAGCATTAGCTTTATTTAATTCAGGTGCTTCCCATAGTTTTGTATCTGTATCGTTTGCTCTTAAGCATCATTTAGAGGCTGAACCCTTGGCTAAGATTTACAAGATCATGACTAGGGGAGGTATTATCCTGGTTAGTGATGTTTGCAAGGATCGAAGAGTTACAATAGGAGGCTGGGAGTTGAGTGCGTGCTTACTCGTAATGTCATTTCCGAGCAACGATATTATACTCGGGATGGATTGGTTGAGTAGGCACCATGCTAGTATAGATTGTCGTGGAGGCAGGGTATTTTTTCGACCGCCAAGAGAGCCAGAGTTTGAGATTTCCAGAGGAGCAGCAGAGCAGAACGAGAGTATCAGCTGTGGATCCATGGTAGAAGAGAAGGAGCTGTCACATCCTTTGATCGTGGAGTTTATGGATGTTTTTTCGGAGGAGTTGCCAGGATTGCCGCCAGACCGAGATGTTGAGTTTTCTATAGAGTTGGTACCAAGCGCAGAGCCGATATTACAATACGTCTATAGGGTCAACAACAGCGAGCTGACAAAGATGAAGAAGCAGGTAGATGAGTTGCAGGATAAGGGCTTCATCTGATCTAGTTCATCACTATGGGGTGCTCCGGTATTGTTTGTACCAAAGAAGGATGGGTCGATACGCATGTATATCGACTACAAAGCTCTGAAAAACCTCACTATCAAGAATAAATACCCGCTGCCAAGGATAGATGATCTCTTCGATCAGTTGAGCGGAGCGAAGGTATTTTCAAAGATAAACTTGAGGTCAGGCTACCATCAGGTGAAAGTGAAGAAGGAGGATATTCCGAAGACAGTATTTCGGACTCGGTATGGCCAGTTTGAGTTTATGGTGATGTCATTTGGGTTGACCAATGCCCCGACGGTATTCATGAACCTGATGAACAATGTGTTCCACCAGTACCTTGACAAGTTCATGGTGGTATTCATTGATGACATTCTTGTGTATTCGAAGATACTAGAGGAGTATGAGGAGCACCTGAGGATAGTTTTGGAGACTCTCAGGAAGGAGAAGCTTTATGGAAAGCTTTTGAAGTGTGAGTTCTTCCTTAACAAGGTTGAATTCCTTGGTCATGTGGTGACAGGTGATAAAATCTCAGTTGACCCGAAGAAGATCGTGGTAGTGGAGTCGTGGGCTACTCCGAGTTCAGTGGCAGAGAAAATGAGTTTTCTAGGGCTGTCAGGGTATTACAGAAGATTTGTACAGGATTTCTCCAAGATCGCAAAGCCGATGACTAGGCTGACCAGGAAGGATGTGGATTTATTTTGGACAAAGGATGGTCATGCCGTCTTTGAGGATCTGAAGAAGAGATTAACGATAGCTCCAATATTGACGTTGCCATCAGGGACATGTGGATTCACTATCTATAGTGATGCTTCAGGGAAGGGTTTGGGTTACGTTCTTCAGTAGCACGAGAAGGTGATTGCCTATACTTCCAGGCAATTACGTCCTCATGAGAAGAACTATCCTACCCACGATTTGGAGTTGGCAGCGGTCATCTATGCTCTAAAGCTGTGGAAATATTATCTGTACGAAAAGTGTGTGGAGATCTTTACAGGCCACAAGAGCTTAAAGTACATATTTACACAGAAAGAGTTGAACATGAGACAGTGGCGGTGGTTGGAGCTGATGAAGGACTTCGACATATCATTGCAGTATCATTCAGGAAAGACAAATGTAGTTGTTGATGCCTTGAGCAGGTATCCAGTAGCTATGCACTTGACGACGGACAGACACTTGTTGGCCAATCTTGAGAGCTTGGGCAATGAGGTGCTAGTTCCTGGTATCGAGATGCAAATATGCGGATTGAAGATACAGTCTGAGATGATGATCAGGACCATCCAAGCCCTGAGCTCCTGAAGCCTCAGGTTCATGTTCCATAGCACCCACGTCAGACTCTGGAGAAATTGTCTCATCTTCCCTCTCGAAGTAAGAAACTACTGAGGCAGCTGCTCGTTGGGGACGATCCCTCTTCGATGGTGTCTGTATAATTTCAGACAAACCAGAAGCGAAAGTGTCATGAAAGGGTGACGTAGGAATATAACAGAGAGGTCTTATTGATATCGCCATAGCATCTAAAGTGGAGTCTACTTCAGAAACCACTAGTGCAAGGGGTCCTACCTCTTCTCTTACGGTGCCCTTTGTAGAGGACTTCGATTTCGCCGCAGGTCCTATATCTAGGGCCTTCTCAACCCTCGCCTTCTTTGAATATCGAGCATGATGGATTTCGACCTTTGACTTGCGTTTCACGACCGGGGGATCATCGGAAGGAGATGTTGTCTCCTCTTGCCCGGTCGATGGGTCCAACTCCACAAGCAACGGTCTATCGACACCCTTGTCCTTTTTAGGCGTCCTATGAGCTCTTTCTTCTGGAGGCATCAGCAAGGTGTCCTTAAGGTAACTCCTCTCCGGATTGAAGCCAGGCGGCAGGGCGTTGGCCGTGCAATAGTATCTTGTCGCTATGTACAGTATCCTTGGCACGACGTCAGCCACTAGAAGTTAAAATTAAGCATGAGTGCAGGTTGCATTATAGTAACTCCATGCTCGCTCTCCATCGAGTAGGTTGCCACAATATCTGAGAGAAGAACTCGGGTTACCCAGCAAGAATTGACTATACCAAAATTGACGAGCAAATTGGCTTGGCAGATAAGGCTCCACAAAGACCGAAGCTCGATTCTAGTATACTAGGTGGGAGGGATAGATGGCTTGGAGCTAATAAAAGAGCCTCTCAAACAGGTTTCGAGCATCCCTCCTATTATCCTGGTGAATGACGCTTCTTTCGTCATCAGAGAACTCAGGCTCAATCGTGAAAAAAATCCACCATGTCATGAAGGAGAGCTCCCTTCTACCGGCAGGGACCGTGTCACACAACCACTTCATCCCTCGATACCTGCGGATTAGGGCATCGGTAGCTACCATGTCCTCGTCAGTTCCAGGGCGCATCAGGGATTCGTGATATAAAAGAAGCCAACCCATCAAGTAATGGTAGGAAAGCTCAACCATGTTGAAATGTCATTTGCTAGGATGGTCTTCCACCTTCTTAGCAAAGTTTCAAAGACCACGGTGGATGCAACAAACCATGGCCGGTAGAAGGGTCAGCTTGTGGCTGAAAGCCAACCTCACGGCAGGGAGAATGAGGTTGCGACTAATCCTTTCTATCATCTCGGATCCGCCCGAGACTACGTATTTGCGCAACCAAAGTATCAAATATCCCACTAATATGACCTTAGCGGACAGCTTATGGGTGTCCATGTAGAAGTATCTGAGCTCCTCTCCGAGGTCACTAAGCTCGTCGAGGGATTTGTCATTTTCCTCCGAGGAACCATCAACATCCTCACCCTCAACAGCCAACTTCCTTTGTGCCTGAATCAAATCAGCAACTTCTTACTTGGATTGGGGCATTCAGACATGAACTTTAGTAGACCCATTCGGTTCCAGAAAGAGATAGTGGGCCCAAGTCATGATATGAGGGAAAGCTCCCTCAGAAGACTTCTTCTTCTTCTTCGACAACCTATGATAAATACCGTGGTGGCACAAAAACTCCTGGTACATAACCAGGATCTCCAGATTCTCCGTCTCTAACTCTCCGAGTTTTTCATTACTCGGAGTATACTCTTCATAGGGTGTTTCACCCCAAGGTATTTTTGAGACAACATGCATTTCGTGCAAAGTCAATCCCATTTTGCCGCTAGGCGTGAAGAAGGTCCCTATGTGATAATTGTATAGTTCCATCAGGGCGACGAATAGGGGTCCGTTCATCTCTAGACCGTAACATGTTCCTCTCACAGTAAAGAACAAGTCAGCCACTCTAAGCTTCCGCTCGTACTTCTTTAAAATCTATAGGGACAGGCAACACCAGGAGGGGCTAGAATGCGCCTAGCTAACAATCCACAACTGTCCAGGGGGATAAGACCCCTTCTTCGCAACCTGATGAAGGAAAGTATCCGCCGCATATATACTAATATTCGACCCCAATTCACTTTCGATGAGACTGGTTTTCAGTCCAAGCAAGGAATACGAATGTGACTCCTTCACAATGAAAAACTCCCCTTTGCTCTTACCGGTCCCACATCGAACATTGCCAACAAGGGCCCCCTTCTGCTCGGGTGTCAAGTTCCAGCCCATTTGCCGCGAGCTCATCAGTACCTTCAAATCCGACAAGGATAAGTGATGCTCAAAAGAAGGGAGAGACATCTCAATCCCACGGAAGGTTAATGACCAGTTCTCCCTGGCCATCCCCATCTTAGGATGAGAAGCCTTCAGCATATTCTCGAATAAAAAATACTTTTTCTTAAAGAAATGACGACCGTCTCCAGCGGGGATCTCCCTCGAGTTTATTTGGCTCAGCAGAAAGGAAGCGGTATGATCAACAATCTTCTGTTGTCGCTCAGCCAAGAGGCCTTCGTCAATATGAACTTGCATGGCAACAACCAAATTCTCGAGATTCATGTTCAGCGGAAGGAGGTTATGGCCAAGAACTAGCTCACCAGAAGGTACAGTGGGTAAAGTCACTGCAAAACAACAAGGGAACTCGATCAAAATCATTGAGAGAACTTATCAATGTTCTAAGTGAGATACGCATACGGCTGAGTTACTCATGCGGATGAGCTACCCATGCGACTGATATACTCATGCGACAGAGTTTAGGCATACGCATGGTTACTCATGCGGCAGAGTTGTTCAAGCGGCCGGATTACCCATGCGACTGAGCTACCCATGCGGTAGTGAAAAGTTAGCACATGTTCTAGATGATGGATCATCCATATGACTAACGGTGCACATGTGTCCTAAACCTGACTTCTTCTTCTCAAAAAAAAATCTACCCATGATCGATGGTTGAACGTCGGCGGGAAGCGGAGGAGGATCCGCCTCGACAGCACGACCCTTCCCCTTCCCCCTGCCTTTGCCCCTGGGGGCCTTCTTAACAGCAGTAGTAGAGGAAGAAGCGTTGGGAGGGACCATGGCAGCAAAGAAGGAGAAAGAGATAATTTGAAGTGTAAAAGCTTTTCTCTCTCCTCAAGGCCTCTTTATATGGGCACAAATATGCGGCTCAGGATAATGATGACGACCTTTCGAATTTTGATCTGCTTCAATCCACATGACAACGAGGGATGAAGACGTCGCCTCAGAGTCCACACTAGGAGAAGGCTCAGAATTCTAAGATATTCGCTCGGAGATCGAGCCAAATCTCGTCATTAAATGTAGATTGGACAGTCTGGCAGAACAATATATGTGGCAGCGTGTCCATGCGGCACGCCACCCATGCGGCCAAGGCGCTCATCTATGCTTCTTGTTCAAAGTATTCCAAACTTATCAGTTTAAAAACTTTGAAGGGGATCTGGTAGAAGCATAAAAAATCTGAAGAAGACATGACGCATAGAGCCCATGTTCCCTCAAAATGAAGGCAGGTCGCATAGAGCCCATGTTCCCTCAAAATAAAGGCAGGTCGCATAGAGCCTATGTAACCTCGAGATTAAGACAAGCCGCATAGCCTGTAAAAGCATCCAGCGGCCCGAACAGTCACGGAGGTAGAAAGCCGCATAAAATCTCTGACACAGCATTAATTATCTGACATAAAGCTCTGACATGACATTTATTGTCCTGAATGCTTCGAGAACCGTAAAACACGAAAATACAAATCGTCGACTTCGTCAGGCGTTCAATGCCATGTGTTCGCTCATATGCGAACTTTACTTCATACGACCAAAGTGTCCACCAGACCAAGGCCGAAAGAGAGCACTTATGCGTCCAAGACTCCATGCGGCCCTCAGCTTGCAGGATCTTTCTGTTACAACCAAAAAGATCTTCACTCAACTAGTGCTGACAACGTGTCCAGTTGATCAAGTCACGTAGTTAAGGTTCTTTTCATATCCTAAAAATCAGTTTATTGATTTTTAGGCCCAAGCCCAACATAATTGTATGCCTATATATATAAGCCTGAAAATAGTAGTTTATATATAACTAGTTTATATATTTCTTTTGAACGATAAGCCCATTAATTATCTACTCTTTTTCTTATTCTGCTAACACTTTTCATTTCCAACTCATATGTCACACTCTAGCCCTATATCAATTATTAGATATTAAAGAGAGGAGAAAATCAAAGGGAGGAGAGAGAAACACCAAGAGAGAGAAAGAGAGAGAGAGAGAGAGAGAGAGGAAGAGATGGAAAGATGGTTTCTCACCTAGCTTGGAGGCGGCGGCCCGGGAAAGCTTTTACCGGCACAACTGGAATAAATGAACAAGACAATACAACTGAATTTTGTAATAGAATGCAACCTGGAACACGAGAAACTATGAGTAATAATAAAAAAAAAAGAATAAACACGACTAGAATCTATGTGCAATTGAAATATCGTTTTCAATATGTGATCGGGTAGGATAATCTGACACATCAGAAGATGGCTATTAACGATAGGGTCCAGCACGACATACGTGAGTTGTACTACCTATTAACGATATAAACGAACGATATAAGTTTGACTATAAACCTACTAAGCATTTTCCCTCCCCATGACTCATGAAATAATATCAATACGAAAGAGAACACGAAATAATATGAATCTATACATGGGTCACGATCAATATACATGAACCATTATGTGTCAGAACCGTATCACAATATAAAACATGCACTTGTAATGTATTAAGAAACTTCAAAATAAGGAGTACTTGTCTCAGGTCCAATTTATTGACGTTGCTCCTAATTCAAACCTATTCAAAATTCAATACTTAATTATTAGGTTCCTACACTTTCATAAAAATTCTTATTTAGATTTTCTAGGTAATTGCCCATAAGAATCTTAGTCAAATCTTAAACTATGGTCAAAGTCCAAATAAGTCTACTAGAAATATCTAGATATGCAAAAACAAGGTCATAAAGTCATATAAAGCCCTCAAGGTATTACGGAAAATTCATAAAGAAAAGTCCTATCTCTTTGAAATAAACTTGGGCCAACATAATTAAATAGTTTAATGGCTCAAATCAAACTCAGACAACATATAGTTAAGGTTCTTTTCATTATAGTCCAACTTATCCTAAAAATTAATTTATTGACTTTGAGGCCCAAGCCCAACGAAATTGTATGCCTATGTATATAAGTCTAAAAATAGCAGTATATATATATATATATATATATATATATATATATATATATATATATATATATATATATATATATATATATATAAACTTGTCTATATATTTCTTTTTAACGGTAAGTCCATTAATTATCTAATTTTTTTCTTATTTTGCTAACACTTTTCATTTCCAACCCATATGTCACACTCGAGTCCTTTATCAATCATTAAAGAATAAAGAGAGGAGAAAAAATAAGGACCCGACTATCCACATTCCATGACCTACTAAGAACATCCCATATAACTTAAGTTGAAAAATATATTCATGTTAAAGTATCCATATACCGACATGACTTGCTAAGCATACCCAACCAGCCTTCCTCCTACACACTAGTCATCTTCTTCTTCCTTCTTTAATTTTTACCTTCTCTAACACAACCCAAAACCCCAAAAATCCTACATTAAAATTGTGAAGAAGACATCATGAAGGAAGAAATTCTACTTTAAAAACACAATGTATGTTCTATCTTTACGTAATTTCTCGGTTTGAAGTAGTGAATGAGAAGTGTTGGACCCAAAAAAAAAAATTCGCGATGAGCACGACCAATACTTGTAGAACTGACCACTGTCTATTGTACCTGTATTGGTCGAATATTTCAGTAACAGTTCGACTGGCAGAGGTCGAACAGGACATATCCCTATTATTCGATCAATAAGGACCGAACATATAATCTTCCGTTCGACTCACTATGGTCGAATCTATACAACACACTATGGTCGAATCTACACAACAATGTTCGACTATCGTGGGTTGAATATAATTATGTGCACTCGACAGATCAGGCTCGAATAGAACCATGAATACACCTAAAAATAGTTCAAAATTTGTTTCGTTTTAACAAGAATTTAAGGGATTTGCAACCCTAGTAGTGATCCTCAACGAAAATAATACTCATTTTGAACTAATTAGGATATTCTATTTGAAATACTCACCCCTAAATAGATCGTCTGTGAATTGGTCTTGGAATTGGTCTTGGGATTGGCTCTCCATTGTAATGGCCGAACAATCCGAAAGCTCCTCGGCAATGGTGTGTCGAACGGAAAAGAAAGGGGACCGATTGGATTTGGAGAGAGGAGAGTATAGAGGGGACCAGATGTAAATATGTGGGGTGTGCTTAGGAAGGATGATATATTTTAGGTTATAATAGAAAAGGATATTTTGGTCATGTGGTGGGATGTACTTAGCATTTATGTTAATTTTATTCATTTAAAATTGGATGTACTTAGTTCTTGGTGTGCTAAGAATGTGTATAGATTCTCAAAAAAACAAAGGGAGGAGAGAGAAACACCAAGAGAGAGAGGGTTTCTCACTTAGCTTGGAGGCGGTGGCTTGGGAAAGCTTCTACATGCGCTATTGACGAGGACGCTCAATGGAGGATTGTGTTGAGATCGAACGACCGCGGCCCACTACTCATCGGAACTAAGCAAGAGACGACTTGCTCGAGATTCCAGAGATCCAGACCAGCGGATCCGAAGGAAAGTCGACCGCCATAATGGCTGGCAGTTAGGATCTGGTGAAAATGAGGCAAAAAGATTAGTGAGGCAGTGGCTTGGTTGGAGACTCCGGTGGACTCGAGGATCCACGGTGAGGGAAACGGTCGACGGCTCTTCCCCGTAAGGAGGCGACCACTACAAGGCCTGGCGGTGCTGATCCAAGCATGGAGGCTGGAGACGCGGAGTTGGCTCGACGAGGTCTCACCACGCGGTAGGTTGCGGTTTGAATCGGCCACACTGCTCACTGAAAAAGGCAACGACGAGCAAGATCCGGCAATCAACTCAGATCCGAACGCGAGGAAGCAACGCCGGCGTACCAACAACTTCCACGAGGACCGAAGGAAACACCGGTGGATGTGGACTTTTGTCGGCGACTGAGTGATCGTGGCAGGATCTGGGAGAGGAAGCGCCAGGAGGACGATCTGGTGGTGAACAGATCTGGACACGAAAAATGTTTAGAATTAGGGTTGTATCGGTGATGGACGCAGGGAACCGTGTTGGGTATTGGAATATGAAATGTACTGTTATGTAAAATTTGTATCGGACATAAAATAAATAAGTAGCCACAGCTGGGATCGGACCAAGGGGCCGACATGGCTGACACGGAATTAGTATCGGACACGGACACAGTAGGACACTGCTACAAAATTTGGGTTTAGGGTTTAGGCTTGTTGAATTTATTTTGGGAATGGGTTTCGATAGAATATATATAGAAAATTTGGGAATATTTATAGGCTACAGAATCATCGGAACGTGTACTAGTATTATACCTTCCTGAGTTAGGGTTCGATTAGATGTGCCATGCATATGATGTGTATGATCGCATTGGATGGGAATGATAGATACTTAGACGTTTGAGATACTAAGTACTTATTATTCTAGTTATTGGAGGCTCCTTATAGGATCTATGGAGTTACCATTCTTGTTAATGGGGCTCCTTACAGGAGCTATGAAGTTACCTTGACATTTCACGCATGTAAACGTTGTTCTTAACTTGCATTTCAGGTAGTCAGTTATTACTACATGTACCCCTAGATCTTGAGGAGTTAGTTTATTTGAGTGCTTTTACTTTCGGCATGCTATTATCTATCTTGTTATGCCCCTTTGGAATCCTAGTTTCCTTCTAGGTGTAGCCGATTTGACCTACTGAAGGAGTATAAACAGGGAGTATATACACGAACGACCCAATTAAAGGATGCCGAGATCCTTCCGAAGGAGTACTCCTAACTAGTAGTAAATTTTCTGCTTTGGGTCTGTGTTTCTTATTTATGTAGCAGATAATTGGATATGGTTATCTTCTTGTACCTTACTTTTATTTTTGTATGTGTATTAATATGTTTGTTCATGTGATACTTGTATATGTTGGATATATTTTCATTTAGTCTTTTTATTTCCAGCATGTATATTATTTTTAGCTTATCTAGTTATTAGTATTATTTATGATTCTTGTACCTATATATGATATTAGTTTACCTGATTGATACCTATTAGTTGTGGACCAAAGTTCATTTTATTATCGCGGAATACACTCGGTGGGTCCAATAGGGTTGGATGTTTCTTTAGTCATATTAGTTGACCATTATCACGTGGTCGGGCTCACGTATTTTCAGACTAGGTCATGACAAAATCAATTTTAAGTAATTAAGCCCACCAAATTTAATGAATAATTCACAAGTTAAATTGCAACTTGACAACAAATACACGAGTCGAGTCAAAACTAAACCCACCGTTGAGCAAAAATTGGATAGTCATCGCATAATTCAAAATGAGAACTGGGTATTACATCATAAAACACTAAAAAAAGTTTCGTTCTCAAAACTAAAGGAATAAAATTATACTTACATAACAACCTCAAAGAATGAAGGATACTTTTCTCGTACCTTGTCTTCCCGATCTCAAGTTGATTCTTTGAGTGACTAATTCCTCCACAACACTCAAACTAAGGATACATAATGTTTTTATAAGACCTTCTCTTTCATGTCCAAAATTTGAACAAACTACTCGACATATGATAAGGCGCCTCCAGCTATAGTTGGCCAAAATCCACAATGTAACTTGGATCTTGCACATACTTCCGTAATTGAAAGACATAAAAAATATCATACACTTCAACCAAGGTTGTGTTAAGGCTATCTTTTAGGCTACAGGTACAACACTTCAAGTACCTCGGAAGGTCCAACAAATCTCGGTTTCAACTTACCCTTGGCACCAAACTAGGTAACTCGTCGTGTTGATATTACTTTCAAGAACACATCATCACCTACCTCGAACTCCAACTATCATCGATGAGAATCAACATAATTCTTATTTTGACTTTCAATGATGCAAAGGAACTCACAAATCAATCGAATCTTCTTAACAGCTTGCTCTATAAATTTTGGTCCAATGACGCTTCCCAGCATCATCCCAACATATAGGTTGTTTGCAACTTCCATTCATAGAACGCTTCGTAAGGAGCCATATGAGTGCTTGCTTGACAACTATTGTTATAAGGTAATTTTGAGGACCGATATGGCAACTCTAAAGGGAGGGGTGAATAGAGTACAGTAGAACAATTATCCAATAAAAAAATTAAGGCAACGTACCAACTAAACTATAACAACAATATAGCAAGTATATATGGAAAGTAAAAATTTAAAGAGCACAAACTCTAACACAAAGATGTACATTGGTTTCCCTTGTGGAGGAGTAATCTAGTCCCGAGAACTCTTGCTCGGAGTTAATCCACTATTTTTACAAATAGCGAATACACCACGTGCTTTGATCCGAATGGAACGCTGACTTCTTACAATATGAGCTTTGATCCGAAGGACTCGTCGATTTCTTACAACCACAAGCTTTGATCCGAAGAGCTTGCCAACTTCAAACAAAATAGAATTCAAGATTTATAACTCGAACAGTCTTCTAACCAAAATCGGACTTGGCACTAGAAGGTTACGAGTTGATCTTAGGAATAGGAAGTTTGTAGAGCTCAGAATAGAATAGGTTTGAAAGTGAGAGATAGGTTTGGAAGTGAGAGATGAATGAAATAAATGGAATTCAACCTCTATTTATAGAATTTTTCTGGACCGAGTTCGAGCAGAGTTCAGTCCCTAACGTTTATTAATCTGAATGTTAGCAACATGTTCTCCCGAAGGAACATTTGGAAGTAAACGTTGCAAACTGGGTCAAGGGGACTAAGTTCGGTTTCCTCAGACTAGAATGGTTCTAGAAAAATTTATGGAGTTTGGGCCAGTTGGTTTGGTGGACTAGGTTCTGGTTTAGTATGGGTTTGAGCTTCATATGCCAACTGCGAACCCGATGTACATTTGTCTTATAAAAAAAATATAAAATACATAATAAAAGTAAAAAATTAAGAGCACTTGATGACGCTAATCTTCTGACATTTGAGTAGACTGAATACGCATTTTTTCTTGACGGTAGTCGTCCAAAGATAATCATACCTGAAAATCTGAATACCTTTCAGGGGTTTCGCCTCCAAACTCCCACGAGAGGGGGGCTTCCCCCTCGATCCTGTCCGCTGACCGGGCAGCGAAACCCTCGAGTGCGAGGCTTTGGAGATGTCGTAGGCGGTTCAGAAAAATCTTCTGGTATAATGCCGTCTCTGGCCCATCATGTTTTCTTTATTGCATATATCAATATCTGATATTGCTTGTCTGCAAATACATGTTAAACGAATAAAAAAATATATACAGTAGCAAATATTACAATATTAATACATATTTGGACAATGCTGAGTTTAAGTAGAAGTTACTATAGTGATTGCACGATTATCGTAACGCTAAACTTATTCGATTAGTCATATTCAAAAACTCAAATTAAATATTTGGCTAACAAATTCCACCGAAGATAAATGTGTATCTCAACTCTACTTAAAGTCCAAAATACACAGCTATGACATGTCTTGAAGTATTTGTTCCCTCTTTCCATTTACATGTCCGTATACGGATGATACGACGAGTTGAACATTAACTTCGTGCCCAACATCAATTTGGTCAAGCGGTCAATTGTGTCTCCGGCAAGCCCACAATCAAGTCCATTTTATGTGCTCCCATTTTTATTCTGAAATAGCGAGCTTCTGCATCTCTCCTCCCAGTCGTTGATGTTTTGCCTTGACTTATTGACAAGCTAAACAACGAGATACAAAGAGAGCCACCTCCTTCTGTATGCCATGCCACAAAAATGTCGAGCACAAATCTTTATTCATATTTGTGCTTCCCGGATGCAATAAGTATTTCGAGTAGTGTACTTCTGTCATGATCTCTTTCTTAATTGAGTCATCATCTGGAATACAAAGTCTTCCACATAAACTATAGGGTCCCATTGTCGTACTCCGCAGAGTCTATCATATTTTCCATTTGCAATAAGCCTTCGCATTTTTCATAAGTATGCATAATCATCCTATGAGGTCTTTATTTTTTCAAATAAGCTTGGTTGCAGTTGTAGTTGAGCTAATTGCGTATATTGTCCATGTACTTGAAAGTCAATGCCAATTTCTTAGAAGTCTCAATGCATCTCGATTGGTACAATAAGTTCTCCAACAAATTTTTGACTTAAAGCATCAACCACCAAGTTTATATTCCGTGTTGTGTATCTAATCATCAAGTCATAATTATTGATAAGTTTCAAGTAGATTCGTTGCCTCAAATTAAGCTCTTTTGGGTGAAGAGATACTTAAGACTTTTGGGGTCGGTGAAGATCTAACAAGCCACTCACCATAACTTCAATATAAAGACAATTGCCTCAAGTTCTAAGTCATGAGTATGATAGTTCTTCTCGTGAGGCTTCAGTTGTCTTGATGCGTAGGATATCACATTTTTCTTCTACATGAGTAAACATCCAAGCCGTATCTTGATGTATTACTATAAATTTAAAATCCACCTGAATCTTTTCGAAGTGTTAGGATTTGTGATGAAACGAACCTCAACTCTAACTCTCGAAAGCTAGCCTCGCAGTCGTCCGTCCACTCGACTCCCTTTTAGTGAGGTAAGTCGTATGTGATGCGATGCTTTAAAATTTTTCACGAATCTTCAGTAGTAACCCACCAAGGCTTCGAACTAAGATATCAAAGACTTAGAATTTCTATATCCAAACTCTAAATCTAGTTAGTTTTTTATACAAGTCCCTTAAATGTTCATGCTTAGTGTTAGGTACACCAAATGTTGATTATTGTAAAGAAGTTACCTAATTCTCAAACAACACAAGTTAAAGTTGATTTTGGAACTGTTTATCAAAAAGCTTTTTAAAGATTATTTCAGTTGTATTGAAAATCAAAACCTTTGCAAAGAATCACATATTATTGGGATTAAATTGTATCATTAAATTGCATTTATGGTGATTAGCTATATATGGTGATTGGTTGGCTATATATGGTGATTGGAGAATTGGGATTAAATTGTATTAAATTATATTTATGGTGATTGGCCATGTGACTTAGTTCCCAAGTTGATATGTGGATGTATATATATCTAATATCATGATAAATAAAATACCTAGAATATCTTACACTTCTTCACATGGTATCAAAGCCTGACAGCTATGGCACATTTTCTTCGAGCGACGGTGGTGGCGGTATGTCGAGCGGCGACGACGACATAACGAGCGACGACGGTGGCCGTATTACCTTGGTTCTAATGACAATTCGGGTAATACAATTACGAAAGTGGTATTTCATGGGGAGAATTATGAGGAATGGTCGAGATCTATTCGGCTTTCTCTACGGACTCGACAAAAATTTGGGTTTGTTGATGGGTCTATCAATAAACCTTCGAAAAATGATCAATTGGAGGATTGGTATTGTGTCCAATCGATGCTTGTGCAGTAGATTTTGTATACTATCGATGCTTCGGTAAAGAAGACAATACCATACTTTGAGGAGGCAAAACCATGGTAGGATTTGCTTAATGTCTGATTTAGCGGACATGCGGCTGGTGGTCGATGTGGACGGGGTACGGAAGTGCGTACAGCGGTTCTAGGACGTGACTTCATTGCTGCACAACCGTGGATGGCAGATGATGGTGCAGGCGGTGGCCGTGTGCCGAGATTGACTCCGGACCTATGGCAACAACTTATTTCTATGCTTGGTAATTCTTCGGCCAAATCTCTGGAGGATCGTATGGTAGGTAACTCCATTTTACCTTGGATTATTGATACAGGCGATTCAAATCATGTTACGGGAAATTTGGATTTATTGTCGGGGGTGACGGCAATAGAGGAGTGTCCGGTTGGACTCCCGGACGGACGAACTACGGTTGCCTCGTGCAGTGGGCGTGTTGCTCTTGCTATCATACACCAGTCCCAAAATACCGAGGGACTAGCCACGTGGCAAAGGCCAGCAGTGCAACTCCAATAGAAAAACCCAATTTAATGGACCCGTTAGAGTGCACTTAAATTATAATAAATATCAATGCAGTCTACACCATCTATCACAGAATAATTCTAATCTCATCCACAGAAAGAAATATAATTAAATATGATAGACTAATCAAGATATTAGATAAAGGAAATAGTCTATCATTAAGTCAACATATGTAGTGTCTCGGGGAACAACTCGATAAAATAAGAAAAAGAAATAAATCAATACATAAGTCCATGAGTCAAGATATGAAATAACTGAAAGCATAAATAATTGAGTATGTAACAGAATACTCAGAAGAAATTCTCTGGCACAACCTTGTCTTTTGATGCTAGTACTTCTCCAGCGTCAGCTCATGTCCCATATATCTTGGGGTAATCCTCTTCTGCTGTACCTGGGGACATAATCTGAATCCAGGTCCTCAGGGGACATAGCAAGGTATAAGAATAACTCAAGCCAAATGAAATAAAGTATATAAAAATAGATACTCAGGACAAGCTATGTAACCAACTATGTGAAATGCAAATGAGAGCATCACTAGTACTCAGGCTGAGACCACTACAAGCTCTGTGTCGGGGAGCCGGTAGCAGTAATATCATGTAATGAGCCAAGCTCTGGAACAGAGACTAAAGCACCTCAATAATAAAGTATATATGTATATAATCAGCCTGTAGCCTGTGTGTTTCTTCCCATCCAATGTAATCACACGTCTAATGTCTACGACGTCTTATGTCCATAATACACAAGATCATGACCTCTAGCTAGTACAACGAGTCATAATGATATCTATGTATATACAAGTCTTATGTCACAAATCCTGTAAGCCTATACAGAATCACCATGAATAACTTTGGAAAGATTCTGTCATATGAATAATGTCAAGTATCCTATGGTATAACGTACTTGATAAAGCAAGCACGTAAAAATATATAGGATCGTGGTATCAACTCTCTAAATGATGTTACACGACTCCGCGTACGGCATCGACACCCGAATCTTATTCGGACGTTAAGCAACGTCTCACGATCCTAAGTTAAATTGGTACAAGACAGAAGTATATAGAAATAACTCAAGCAAATAATAGCACAAGATCCTCTGCATGTTGGCAAGGTACACTTGCCTGTGTTTTGAGCTCCGTTAGTTGCTCTGATATAAGTGAAATCTTCAGGTATGCCTCCGGATGTTGAAACAAACATCACCATTGCTCTCAAAAACTTAAAATAGCTAGGATTGACTACCCATAAGTCTAATTTGAACACATGGAAAGAATTGACAGTTTCTGGTCAAAATAGGGTCTACATGTGGCCCACTTCGCAATAAAAAACGTGCTAGAGATAAAGTTCTTCAAAATTTTCAAACTTAGTGTCTACAAGTCCAGAATGATTATACAAACCCAACAGAACATCCAGAACTAGATTTCGATGAGCCGATCACAAAATCGTCCGTCAAGTGGAACCGTGGGGCCTGCAAAATAGTGTTTCGTCAATGTTCTCAGAATCGAACCAAACTTGGGTCACAGGACCAACGTAACGTTAAGAATCCGATGGCATAAGTTTCGTTGAGAAATGACAAGCACACACAAAATTATGACGTGTCAGAACAGATCGATAATAGACTTTTCGACGGATACGTGTTAATTCCGGTGTACACACACATCCAAATCAACTTCCATAAAATCTCACACATCCGCGTTGACGATACGTGCCTTTCGGTATAATTTGCACACGACAAAGTTGCCTGGTATAGCGGGATGCACCCCGTTTCGAAAAATTTTGGGTTTAGAAAACCAAGTTTTTGGTCAAATTCAACAGCAAATAAAATACAACATATATTAAATTAAAATAAACTAATTAAAGAGATTAAAATTTGGTTATGTTCTCTAAATTACTGTTCAAGTAAAATTTAAAAATATTTATTAGCTTGGAAGAAAATCAGACATAAACATGGGTGATTGGAACAGTTTCTGAAATACAAACTGGATCATTTTTTCCTATTTTGCATCGCTGATTACGACCGATACAGGACACGATACACCAAACTAATTATATAGGGTTAAAGTGGGTCATGTGGTCTTCGCATAGGATTCAACGAGTCATAAATTGGTCTACTGTGCAGGAAGATACAGGGGTGGAAAGATGGGTACCTCGATGCTCGCTATTGGGCGGCTGTGCGGAGGCGTCTTGCGGCATGCGGCGGCGATTGTCCGGTGGTTGTTGGCGGTCGGGACTTGTAAGGATTGGAAGACGAGTTGATGGTGGTGGTGGTCAGCTATGCTAGGCTTTAAATTGGGGGGGTGTGAAGGGAGTTACGGGGAGCTGAAGAGAGGGGGGTCGGTTGGTTTGGGAGAGGAAATGAAGGGGTGCGGGGAAGCTGAGGGGGATTTCGGTTTGCTACAGTAAATGAGGGTTAGTGGGTTTTAGATTGGTGGATTTCAGGTATGGATTTGGTTCGGTTAGTTTGGCTTGGGTTGGTTTGATTTAGTTTGGGTTGATTTTGTTGGTTTTGGTTGGTTTATTTAAAACAATAAATACATATATATGTATTTAGCTATCAAAAAATAGTTTTAGACCCCAATAAATTCCAAAATAATTATACAATATTCTATTATTAGTTATACACCCAAAAATATAATTTTTGCACTATTTTAACAATTAATTTAATACATAAAAATATAAATCCATGAACTAATATTTATTATAATTAACTAAAAATAATAAAAAATTTCTGCAATAATAATTAATGAAAATTTTAAATTAAAATCTAAAAATCAAGGTGTTTACAATCTACCTACCTTAAAAGAATTGCATCCTTGTAATTAAGAAAATGAAACATAACCGGTCAAGAAAGGTTTGCTCCAAAAGAGGTGATGCGGTTGCAAGACATGTTTGTTGAAGCACGACACAAAGGATAAATAACCATAAACAAGAAAAAATTAGGAGGAAGGGTGAGGATTTTGTTCAAGCAGAACACGTAGGGAAGAAATAAAAACTTTTCTCTAGGCAATGAGAGATAAGTAACTCAAGAGTAAAGGATCCTGGTTATAACGAAGATCAACTACAGCTTATGAAAGCTTGGGTACCAATAACATATTACTAATCTAGACTAACAAGTTCATGCTAACATAATACTAGGTATATGCTAGGTAATAGAACTAACAGGCACATGCTAAAGTATTACTAGGAATATTCGCTATTATAGCTAGCTATGATGAAATAAAATCTTACTCATATTCGCTACTCCTCGAGTTTGTGCCTCCTCTACTGTCATCGTAAAAGCCTGTCCACGTCCCTGTAGTGGTACCCTCTGCTGTTGTTGGGTCTGCTGGAAGAGTGCTGCCTGTGGTATGAAGGGTGGCCTCGGCTGATATCCTCCTGGTGCTGGTAAAGCTTGTCGGTTAACCATCGGTGTTCGTCGGTGAACCATCGGTGTTTCTCTTCGATGCTCCATATAATTTTTGGTTGAATGTTGGCTGGATCCGCAAACCAAACAAAATCCTAATTTGTGTCGGCATTCCTTGGCGAGATAGCCTACCTTGCCACAACAATGACAAGTAGGGAGTCCTAGTGCTAGTGCTGGTGCTGGTAGGGCTGGTCGATGAATCATCAGTGGTCTCTCTCGAAGCTCAGGGCAATCCCTGGTTGAATGCTGGCTAGATCCACAAGCTAAACATAATTCCCATTTGTGTCTGCATTCCTTTTCAATATGGCCTACCTTGCCATAGTAGTAACAGGTAGGAAGGACTAGTACTAGTGGTGTAAATGCTTTATATGGTGGATTCATCTATGGTCGCTTTGCAGCTCCTTCCTACTGCGCTCGATCTGGTGCTAGTGCATGTCACCGCTTCTGGCTGGACTCTCTTCTGATGATGTATTCCATGCATCGAGCTGCTACAAGGCCGTCTGTATATGAAGTAGGTGCAACGGAGCCGATCAATCTCTGTAGTCAAAGATAAGTCCGTCAAAGAACTTCTCCATCTTCTCCTCTTTTGTCGGAATCAGAGTTGGGCAAAGTGACTCAAACGTGTGAACTCTGCATTGTACTCTTCTACTATCATGTTGCTATAATAAGGCAGTTAAACTTATCCCTAGGTTTCGCTCTGGCAATCGCTGGAATATACATCTCCTGGAAGAGTCTAGAGAACTCCTCACAAGTGACTCAGTTTGGTCCGAGCCGTCTTTCCTCAGATAGCCACCAGTGATGTGCATTGCCCGTCAACTGCATCCTGACGGCAGTCATCCAACGCTCCCTCGGAAGCTCAGCTGCATCAAATTAGTATTGAGTATTTGTGAGCCACTCATGAACTTCAGTGGGCTCCTCCTTACTTGAAAAGATACGGGGCTTCAGCTGGCAGAAATCAGTGATAGATCCCGTCGGTGGTCGTCTAACTGGTGGATTCGCCTGCTCCAGTACGGTCACTATACTGTTTCTCAGGTTCTCTGCCTCGTAACGCTGAGCCTCTTGATGAACCTGTTGTTGGGATTGCATCATTGCGTAGAACATTTGAAACATCATTTGTCCATCCATAGGTTGTCCTGGTGGAAACACGGGCATTGGTGGAGTAAATTGCGGCGGTGGTGGAATATCGTCTTGCCGGAACCTCGAGGCATGCTGATCTGCTTGATTGCTTTGTTGAGTGGAGGAATCTCAACTTAGTGGTGTCACCCCATCGTTGTAAGTGACCACAACACCTTGTGGTGATCCCGCGTAAGTTTTATCGCTGGCTCATAGATCTATTACTCTGCATACAAAGTAAACTATAAGAGGCGCACAAAGGAATCAAGGCAGGATGCAAGTCAAGAAATTATTTTAAAGTCGATATAGAGGTCAAGAACAGATTAACAAGTGGACGGGATCTAATAATTTATCCTATCCTAATTGCAGGCTTGCTCGGTTCCTTAGTTGAAATCGAAGCAATATAATCGTAGACCTGCATGGGCCACCATAAAAACTATGTCACGTCCCAGTCCCAAAATACCGAGGGACTAGCCACGTGGCAATGGCCAGTAGCGCAACTCTAATGGGCAAACCCAATTTAATGGACCCGTTAGAGTGCACTTAAGCTGTAATAAATATCAATACAGCCTACACCATCTATCATAGAATAATTCTAATCTCATCCACAGAAAGAAACATAACTAAATATGATAGACTAATCAAGATATTAGATAAAGGAAATAGTCTTTCATTAAGTCAACATATGTAGTGTCTCGGGGAACAACCCGATAAAATAAGAAAAGGAAATAAGTCAATACATAGGTCCATGAGTCAAGATATAAAATAACTGGAAGCATAAATAACTGAGTATGTAACAGAATACTCAGGAGAAATCCTCTGGCACAACCTCGTCTTCTGATGCCAGTACTGCTCCAACGTCAGCTCTTATCCCGTATATCTTGGGATAATCCTCTTCTGCTGTACCTGGGGACATAATCCGGATCCAGGTCATCAGGGGACATAGCAAGGTACAAGAATAACTCAAGCCAAATAAAATACAATATATAAAAATAGACCCTCATGACAAGCTATGTACAGCTATGTAAAATACAAATGAGAGCATCACTAGTACTCAGGCTAAGACCACTACAAGCTCTGTGTTGGGGAGCCGGTAGCAGTAATATCACGTAATGGGCCAAGCTCTGGAACAGAGACTAAAGTACCACAATAATAAAGTATATATATATATAATCATCCTGTAGCCTTTGTGCCTCTTCTCACCCAATATAATCATACGTCTCATGTCCACGACGTCTCATGTCCATAATACGCAAGATCATGACCTCTAGTTAGTACAACGAGTCATAATAATACCTATGTATATGCAAGTCTTATGTCACGAATCCTGTAATCCTATACAGAATCACCATGAATAACTCAGAAAAGATTTTGTCACATAAATAGTGTCAAGTGTCCTATGGTATGACGTACTTGATAAAGCAAGCACGTAAAATATATAGGATCGTGGTATCAACTCTCTAAATGATGTTACACGACTCCGCGTACGACGTCGACACCCGAATCTTGTTCGGACGTTAAGCAACATCTCACGGTCCTAAGTTGAACAGGTAGAACACAGAAGTATATAGAAATAACTCAAGCAAATAATAGCACAAGATCTTGTGCAAGTTGGCAAGGTACACTTGCCTGTGTTCTGAGCTCTGTTAGTTGCTCTGATATAAGTAAAATCTCTATGTATGTCTCTAGATACTGAAACAAACATCACCATTGCTCTCAAAAAACTTAAAATATCTAGGATTGACTACCCATAAGTCCAATTTGGACACATGGACAGAATTGACAGTTTCTTGTCAAAACAGGGTCCACATGTGACCCACTTCGTACTGAAAAATATGTCAGAGATAAAATTCTTCAAATTTGTCAAACTTAGTGTCTACGAGTTCAGAACGATAATACGAACCCAACGAAACATCCAGAACTGGATTCCGATGAGCCGGACACGAAATTGCCCATGAAGTGGAACCATAGGGCCCGCAAATGGTGTTTCGTCAACGTTCTCAGAATCGAACCAAACTTGGGTCACAGGACCAGCGTAACGTTATAAATTCGATAGTTTAAGATTCGTTATGAAACGATAAGCACACACAAAATTATGACGAGTGTTAGAACAGGCTGATACGGGACTTTTCGATGGATACGTGTTAATTTCGGTGTGCACACATATCCAAATCAACTTTCGTAAAATATCACACGTTCGTGTTGATGGTGCACGCCTTTCAGTACAATTCACACATGACATAGTCACCTCGTTTAGCAGGACGCAGCCCGTTTCAGGAAATTTTGGATTTAAAAAACCAAGTTTTTGGTCAAATTCAATATTAAATAAAATACAACATACATCGAATTAAAATAAACTAATTAAAGAGATTAAAACTTGGCTATGTTGTCTAAATTACTGTTCAAGTAGAATTTAAAATTATTAACTAGGTTGGAAGAAAATCAGACATGAACATGGGTGATTGGAACAGTTTCTGAACTACAAACTGGGTCATTTTTTCCTGTTTTGTGTCACGAATTACGACCGACATAGGATACGATACACCGAACTAATTACACAGGGTTCAAGAGAGTCATGTGGTCTTCGCATAGGATTTGATGGGTCATAAATTAGTCTACTATGCAGGGAGATACATGGGTGGGAAGATGGGTACCTCGATGCTCGCTACTGCTCGGGATTTTGGGCGGCTGTGCGGAGGCATCTTGCAGCGTGCGGCGACGACTGTCCGACGGTCATCGACGGTCGGGACTTGTCAGAATTGGAAGAGGAGTTGATGGTGGTGGTGGTCGGTTAGGCTAGGCTTTAAATAAGGGGGTTTGAAGGGTACGGGGAGCTGAAGGGGGGGTCGGTCGGTTTGGGAGAGGAAACGAAGGGGTGCGGGGAAGCTGTGGGGGGTCTCGGTTTGCTACAGTAAAGACAGGTTAGTGGATTTCGGGTTAGTGGGTTTCAGGTATGGATTCGGTTCGGTTAGTTTGGTTTGGGTTGGTTCGATTTAGTTTGGGTTAGTTTGGGTTGATTTATTTAAAATAATAAATACATATATATGTATTTAGGTATCAAAAAATAGTTTTAGACCCCAATAAATTTCAAAAAAATTATACAATATTTTATTATTAGTTATACACCAAAAAATATAATGTTTGCACTATTTTAATAATTAATTTAATACACAAAAATATAAATCAATGAACGAACATTTATTACAATTAACTAAAAATAATAAAAAATTTCTACAATAATAATTAATAAAATTTTTAAATTAAAATCTAAAAATCAGGGTGTTTACACTTGCACCTGGCATGGTTCTCACGAATATTCTATTTGTATCTCAATTACATTACACTTTAATTTATGTGGCCCATCTTATTGATGATATAAATTGTGTTATACATTTCACTTAAAAATTGTGCATGATACAGGACCCCAGCTTGAGGACCCTGATTGTCGTCGGTGAACGGCGGGATGGACTCTACTACTTTAGTATTGTACCAAAGATTCAGGCCTTGGCAGTGACTGGGACGACTTCTCTTGACATTTGGCATCAGCGACTTGGGCATCCTTCTGATAAAGTAGTAAAGTCACTTCATGTTGTCAGTAGCTCTAGTAGTTTAGTGAATAAGACATGTGAAGTTTGTTATCAGGCAAAGCAAACTCGAGGTATCTTTTCTGCCAGCGACTCTCGGGCTGTTGCAATTTTTTATTTGATACATTGTGATGTTTGGAGGCCGTATCCTACGTCTTCTTCGTGTGGAGCTCGATATTTTTTGACGATTGTGGATAATTTTTTTCGTGCTATTTTGGTGTTTTTGTTGATTGATAAGACTAAAGTATACAAGATATTCTCGTCATTTTTTCTATGATTGTGTGGCAATTTAATTCCAAAGTTCGCATTGTACGAAGTGATGATGGTACTAAGTTTAATTGCCTGCACGACTACTTTGCACAAAATGGTATTTTGTTTCATACATCTTGTGTAGGTATACCTCAGCAGAATGAGAGGGTCGAACAAAAATATAGACATATTTTGAATGTGGCACGTGCTTTATGTTTTCAGGAAAATTTGCCAATTTTTTTTGGACTGAGTGTATTTTGGCGGCTGGTTATTTGATCAATCGAACTCCTTCGAGCCTTCTTGGTTTTAAAACTCCCTATGAAATATTATTTGGTGCTCCTCCTTCTTATGATGAATTACTTGTTTTTGGTTGTCTTTGTTTTGCCCACAACCAAAAAACTAAGATGGATAAGTTTGCTCCTCGCAGTCGAAGTATATTTTTGTGGGATACCCCCATGGTAAGTAGGGTTGAAAATTGTATGATCTAGCTACTGGTGATTTTTTTGTCTCTCGAGATGTTAAATTTATGAGAATGAGTTTTCCTATTTTGTTGAAGATGATCGTGGTAATATGGCTCCTCCTGACCTAGCGCCCCTTGTCTTGGTCGATGATGCTTTGGGGTATGATCTACCTCATATAGATAGGATGGACATCGTGGAGGCTGAGGCCACTGTGGAGGACAGCGCGGCTGAGGCCGAGGCCGTCGTGCAAGATGCGGCAACGGAGGCCGCTATGGCGGCTGCGACAGCAGAGGATGAGGCGGCAGTGGTGGTGTCGAATGGTGAGGGTGCACTAGGGCGTGGCATACGTACCAAGATTTCGTTTGTGAAGCTCCGTGACTTTGTTACAAATATAATATGAAAGTTGTCTCATAGTCTTCCCTTCCAACGTTCCACCACATCCAATCACTCCTCAAGTACTCCTTATCCTATAGCACATTTTTTGAATTTTGACCAATTTTCTCTGGGACACATGAATTTTCATGCAGCTGTAACTGCAGCTACAGAACCGACCTCCTTTAAAGAGGCGAATAAAGATGCAGGGTGGCGAGAAGCTATGCAGAAGAAGATACGACATTGGAGGATAGTAGTACCTGGACCATGGAGATGCTTTCGCTAAAAAATATGCTCGGGGGAGTCGGTGGGTGTACAAGATAAAGTATAACTCTTATGGGAGTGTTGAGCGACTTAAAGCCTTTGGTGGTTTTTGAAAATCATCAGGTTGAAGGGATTGATTACAGTGATACTTTTCCTCTGGTTGTAAAAATGGTTACTGTTCGTGCCTTTCTAGTTGTAGCCTCAGTAAAAAATTGGGAACTACATGAGATGGATGTTCACAATGCCTTTCTACATAGAGACCTTACCGAAAAAGTGTATATGAAACTACCACCTGGTTTCCAAACCAAACACCCTGGTCAGGTATATCGGCTTCAAAAATCTCTTTATGGACTTAAACAGGCGTCTCGTTGTTGGTTTACGAAGTTGGCATCTTCTTTGCGGGAGTACAAATTTTGCTAATTGTACTCTGACTATTCATTTTTTACTCTTCATAAGGGCGATGTTCAGATAAATATTCTTGTTTATGTCGGCAATTTGATTCTCTTTGGCAATAATTCTGCTACTCTTACGGCCTTTAAGAATTATTTGAGTACATACTTTCACATGAAGGACCTTGGAGCGTTGAAGTTTATTCTTGGTGTTGAGGTAGCTCGAAGAAGTTTATTCACGGTGTTGAGGTAGCTCGAAGTGCGGAAGATATTTTTATGTGTCAACGAAAATATACACTTGACATTATCTCTGAGACATGATTGTTGGGGGGCAAAAACAACAAGCTTTCCCATGGAACAACATCATCAACTGGCACGCTCTACAAGTCCACTTTTGTCTGATGGGAAAGCATATCGACTGCTTGTGGGACGGCTAATTTATCTTTCGTTTACTCGGCTAGATTTGGTTTATGTTGTTCATATCTTGTCGCAGTTTATGCATGAACCATGGCGTGATCGTTGGGATGCGCTTTGAGGGTTGTTAGATATCTGAAGGGTTGTCCCGATCAAGGCATTCTTCTTCGCTCTGACTGTGATTTGTGGCTCCCGGGGTGGTGTGATTCTGATTGGATGAGTTATCCCATCATACGACGCTCTTTTTCTAGTTGGTTGGTTTTTCTTGGTGATTCACTCATCTCTTGGAAGACGAAGAAACATATGACGGTGTCCCGTTCTTCGGCCGAAGCGGAGTACCGTGCGATGGCGGCGGTCACGTGTGAGCTTAAGTGGCTCAAGGGGTTGCTTGGTAGTTTGGGGATGCAACATTCGTGTGCTATGGATTTATTTTGTGATAGTCAATCTGCTTTACATCTTGCACAGAACCCAGTTTTTCATGAGCGAACAAAATACATTGAGGTAGATTATCATTTTTTGAGGGATGATGTTCTTGCTGGAGTTATTCACCCATCTCATGTGCCAACGGATGGGCAACTGACAGATATTTTTACCAAAGTTTTGGGCAAACGATAATTTGAGTTTCTTTTGCGCAAGTTGGACATTTATGATTTCTATGCTCCAACTTAAGGGGGAGTGTTGGGATTAAATTGTATCATTAAATTGCATTTATGGTGATTAGCTATCTATGGTGATTGGCTGGCTATATATGGTGATTGGGGTATTGCGATTAAATTGTATTTATGGTGATTGGTTATGTGACTTAGGTCCCAAGTTGATATATGAATGTATATATATATATGTAATATCATGATTAATAAAATACTTTGAATATTTTCTTCTATTACTTCTTCACACATATATCCCGTAATTAGCCTCAACTTGACCAATTTGTGAAAAAGGATGCATTGTAACTCCAGAGGTGAGTTCCCAAATGGATCACCCACAGAGATAAACTAGAGGTTTGGCCGATTAAAGACCGACTAGATTGAAACAAATGTCCTCAATTGAACTACTATCTAGGGGTGAGCATTATTCGGTTTTGCACCAAAAACTGAGCTGAACTGAAAGATATTCGGTTCGGTTTGAAAAAAAATTGGTTCGATTTCGGTTTCGAATTTAAAAATACTAAAAAAATCTTATTCGGTTTCAGCTTTGTATTTCGGTTTCAATTTTGGTCAAAAATCAAAAACTGAAAACCGAATAAGATTTATGCAATTATGTAAATATTCTAATTCTATACATATTTTGTAAGTAAAAATGTGTATATTTTGAAAACAACAATTCGATGTATATGCTTTGAAGCCAAACTTTGGACACAACTTTGAAATATAACAAATATATGTATACAATTATAATTTAATATAATTTAACCACGATTTTAATTTTTTGTCCGATCTATTATACAATAGCAATAGTCCAAACGAACAAACCGAATAGCTTGTTCGGTTCGGTTACGTTTTTGGCTAATTTCGATTCGGTTTCGATTTTGTTTTTTTAGAATTTCGATTTATTTGATTTTGACTATTTCGGTTCGGATGAAAACGAATAAACCGAATACTCACCCATACTACTATCTCAATACTGAGATTTGTTCTACAGCAACCTCTTTTACTAAAGACCTTGAACCTTGTCTTCCAAACTACTAAATTACATACTTTACAATTAAGATATCAACTATTTATCAAAAATCTTTTGAAAAAATTATTTCAATTTTGGACTGGTTTTGAAACCATTTATTATTAAAAGTTGCTTATGAGACCACTTTTTGAGAAGCAGCAACAATCCAAAACCAAGTCTAAGAATCCCCTGACTTAAACTACATTCATCTAGTAAGGAAATATTTCATTACCTTTAAAAAAAATTATTGTTTTCTAGCCATTATATTCTCGTCTTCCTCCGCTCTTCTTATCCCAAAAAGATGAGTTCATCTTGAGATTATAATAAGCAATTGGTTCATCAGTTCTTGAGCTCGTAGTTAGCAATTGGTTCACGGGTTCTTTAAGTTCATGACATGCATTTAATGAATTCATTGGTAGCTAATATTTTCTTTGGTTAAGTAATGAGTTCTTCTTGGGTTATGGTCCTCTTAAGCTCATAGTAAACTTTCTACAATTATCAAGTTGTTTCGTTTTCAGGTCCAAAGACAATTTTATTGGAGGCTCTTCAAACGTGAATATAATGATTCCCAACTTAGGCTATCCGAACTCCATAGTACTAAAAGACAGACTGCAGTCAACACTCAATTTCTGTATGCACATATCATTTCAGCACATCAGGACATGGTTTTGAAACATTTCAAAAATCTGTACACAAATATCTAACAGCACCATGTACCATAAGAAGTGTTCTGTTTTATTTCTTAACACAAACAAATATAGAGCAGTTCCATTCTTAACTTTCATAAAGATGGAAAGAACAATTTCCCAATCATCACTGTTTATCAAGAAAGTGACGAATGATACATCAGCAATAAGATGATTCCGAGTCCACGCACTCTCCCACACCCAGTGCCTCCTCAGCATGAAATGGCTTCTTATATGACTGCAGCAAAAGAGAAGAGCAGACGACACTCAGCGATGAGGCTGCCATGCATGCCCCAGCCAGCCACGGTGGCAGCCTGATGCCCCTAAATGGGTACAAAACCCCAGCAGCGACTGGCACGCCAAGAACATTGTAGCCCAGAGCCCACACATAGTTGAGCCGTATCCTTGAGAGAGTCTTTCTAGAGAGATCAATGGCTGTGATCACATCCTCCAGGTTGCTCTTCATCAGGACAACATCAGCAGCTTCGATAGCGACATCAGTGCCTGCAGCAATCGCCATTCCTACATCGGCAGCAGCCAAGGCTGGGGAGTCATTGATGCCATCACCCACCATCGCGACAGTTAATCCTTTCTTCTGCAATCCATAAAAAAAAAAAAAAAAAAAAATTCATCGCAAACCTTTATCCTAAATTTCTGGGGCTGCATCCTCCAGGATGAAAACCCAAAAGTTCCATGAAATAACACAATGGTTACCATTTTTAATTTTAGTATAGCCTTTAAGGCAATTAAAATTATTGTATTTTGTTCTGTTTGTAGAGTTTGCTTTTAAGGCAATTTCTACAAACAGAACAAAATAATAATTTAAAAATTATATTTTTTTACATGCTGTGAAGAAATGATAAATATGGAAAAATGTTACTTTTATTATTTTGATGCATGAGCCTTTATATAGCAGAGTTTACATCAATATTGTTTAAACTAACTCATGAGGTTACAACTGAATCCTACAATCATGGTTAGAGATAATTACAAAGACAAAATCAGATATTGTCTAAACTAACTCATGAGGTTACAACTGAATCCTACAATCATGGTTAGAGATAATTACAAAGACAAAATCAGAGAAAGACTAAGTCAATAACTTAATACCCTCCCGCAAGCTCACGATCGAGTACGAACGAGAAGCTTGGACCGTAAGTTTTGAAACCATGAGGAGCCAACAGCTTTGGTAAAAATGTCCGCTATCTGATCAGCAGATTTGACATGCCTAACAATCAGAGCACCTGCCTGAACTTGTTCCCGGACAAAATGATAGTCGATTTTGATGTGCTTGGACCGTTGGTGAAAGACCCGGTTTGCAGTAAGAAAAGTGGCACTGAGATTATCACAAAGAAGAATGGGAGGACCAGGAGATGGTGCCGCCATTTCCTTGAGAAGCTGTTGAAGCCAAATAAGTTCAGCCGAGGCAAAGGAAATAGCCCTGTACTCAGCCTTAGTGCTAGAGCGAGCAACCACATTCTGTTTGCGAGAAGACCAGCTCACAAGGTTGCCTCCAAAGTAAACCAAGAACCCATGTTGAGAGCGGCAGTTCTCGGGATCAGAAGCCCAGCCAGCATCAGTAAAGCAAACAAGCCGAGTGTCACGAGCAGGACGGAAGAAGAGGCCGGAATCGAGTGAACCCTTGAGGTAGCGAATGATTCGTTTGACCTCAGCCCAATGATGTTCCGACGGCTGGTGCATGAACTGGCAGACCCGATTGACTGAGTAGGAAATCTCAGGCCGGGTGATGGTGGCATATTGAAGAGCTCCTACGATGCTGCGGTAGAGATGGACGTCGTAGAACGGATCACCGCCCGAAACGAGCCGAGAACCTGGAACAGCCGGCGAGGCTATGGGTTTAGTGCTCATCATTTTGTTGCGATCAAGGAGGTCCAAAATGTACTTTCTTTGGGAGAGTAGAAGACCAGCTGAATTACGATGGACTTCAATTCCCAAGAAAAAGTTGAGATCACCCAAATCCTTCAGAGAGAAAACCGAGTTGAGATACTTGACAAACTCATCAATGAAGGAAGAGTTGGAACCGGTGATAATGAGGTCATCCACATAAACAAGTACATAGACAACATCGGAGCCATGACGTTTGATGAAAAGTGAGGTATCGGAGATGCATTGCCGGAAGCCGTGATGAAGCAAAGCCTGGTTGAGCTTCTGAAACCATGCTCGCGGAGCTTGCTTGAGGCCATAAAGTGCCTTTTTGAGGCGACAGACATATGACGGCCGATCGGGGGAAGTGAAACCCGGTGCTTGCTCCATATAGACAGTTTCTGCTAGATCACCATTGAGGAAGGCATTATTAATGTCAACCTGACGGAGGCTAATGACGAGTGACAGCAATGCTCAATACCACCCGAATCGTGGTAGGCTTGATGACCGGGCTGAATGTGTCGAAGTAGTCAACTCCCTCTTCTTCATTGTATCCCTTGGCAACAAAACGGGCCTTGTACCGGTCAATAGAGCCATCTGGTTTCTTCTTGATCCTGAATACCCACTGACAACCAACAATATTAGAAGAGGAGGGCATAGGAACCAAGTCCCAAGTCTCATTAGCAATTAAGGCATCAAACTCTAGTTGCATAACATGTTGCCAATTAGGGTTCTTTTTGGCTTGTAAGAAAGTTTTAGGTTCAAAATCAGAGGAATCACAGGGAATGGGGTGTTTGGTAGTAGTGTGGGCTTTAGGTTTAAGGGAATTAGTGGAGGCTCGAGTGACCATACCGTGGGTCAAAATGTTGGAGGGGCAGAAATACGAGGGAGCATGTTGATATGGCATAACCGGCGAAGGGATCGGTGGTGGAGAAGGTGGCACCACCGTGGGGGAATGTGGCGTGAGGTCGAAAGGAGATAAAGACGACGGCTGAATGGGAGTCGGTCGAGAAGAATCTGAAGGAGAAGATGCAACCGTATCACGCCCCAGTCCCAAAATATCGAGGGACTAGACACGTGCCAATGGCCAGCAGTACACACCGATGGACAAATCCAATTTAATGGATCCATCGGGGCGTACTTAAGCTGTAATACAACAGTAAGGGTCTACTAATCTCATCCACAGAATAAATATATCAATATCATCAAAAGGAAATAAAACATCATCCCGTCACAAGTAATTAAAATCGGGGAACAACCCGATATTAAGTCTGTTACAATTGTTCATTTCAACAAGAATTTAAAAGAGTTTATTTGCCAATAAAACTGAGCATAGATGAAGATATTCAGGAGAAATCTTCTGCAATCACCTCGTCCTTAGGTTCTGGTACTGTTCTGAGAAGTGCTTCTGTTCCGTACACCTCAGGATAGATATCCTCTGCTAATCCTGGGGACATAATCCAGATCCAGGTCCTCAGGGGATATAGCAAGGTACAAAATAACTCATGCCAAAATTAAATGCAGTGCAACAATAAATGAAACAAATAGGTTAAATATATAACCAGCTAAGTGATATGCAAGTGAGAGTTTTAGTCATACTCAGGCTGAGACTACTAACTACAGGATCGGTGTCGGAGAAACCCATAGCAGTATTTTCTCGAAGGGCCAGTACGGTACCAAAGCTCTGTGTCAGAGTCTAGGGCACATCCATTAAAGTATTATATATATATATATTCAGCCTTTTGTATGGTAAATCTCTCCCCACCCAATGTAATCTCACGTCTCATGTCTATGACACGCTGGATCAAAACTAATGCAGCAAGTCAGAATAAAATATAGGAAAATAATGTCCATGTCATGAAACCTGTATCCTATACAGAATCACCTTGAATATTTCAGAAAGATTCTGTCTCATGATTAGTGTCAGGTGTTCTGGGTATAACGTATTTGATATGGCAAGTACGAGAATGGAAAGGGTCACGATATCCATCTCTAGGTGACATTACACAACTCCGCGTATGGTGTTGGCATTCGACTATTAATCGTACGCTAAGTAAGTCACACGGTCCTAGGTCAAGCATGTACGACAATGTATAAATAAGTCAAAGAATATGTAACAAGAACTGCAGGATTTGGCAAGGTATACTTGCCTGTGGTTCTGGCTCCAACTATAGCTCTGACCTCAGTGGGAATTGCAGATACTGCTCCGGTTGCTGAAATAAATATCACCATCAGATCCAAAAAATATTAAATAGCTAGAAATGCCTGTCGACAAAAATGATATTTTCAGGTCAAAGCGGGGCCCATATGTGGGCCGCTTTGCACCGAAAAACGTGTCAGGAACAATGGACTCCAAATCTGTCAAACTTAGTGTCAACAGGTCCAGAATGATGATACGAACCCAACGGAACTTCCAGAATTGGATTCCGATGAGCCGATCACAAAATCGCCTATCAAGTGGAGCCCTGGGGCCCACGATATGCGATTTTGTCAACGTTCTCAGAATCGAACCAAACTTGGGTCACAGGACCAGCGTATTACTACGAGTCCGATGGCGCAAGTTTCGTTTCGATCCGACGTGTGTACCCAAAGTTACAGCGAGATTCCAAAACGGTGGATACGGGGCGTTGTCGGCGGATACGCGTTGATTCCGGTGTGCACGCACATCCAAATCAACTTCTGCGAAATTTCGCACGTCCGTATCGACGGCGCGTATGTTTCGGTGAAGACCGCACGCGACCAAGTCGTCCCGTTTGGCGGAGCGCACTCAGTTCTGGGGTAAAATAGGGCGTTGGTTTTCCTGTTTTTGGATCGCGGTTTACGATCGCCACAGGACGCGACGCACCGAGCGGGTTGCACGGGCATCGAGGGGGTCATACAGCCTACGCGTCACAACTGACGGAACCAAAAATGGGTCAACGAGGAGAGAGAACGGGTTACCTGAACAGGGCTCCGTGAACCGAGGATTTTTCGTGTCCGCGTGTCGACACGACACTGTGCTGTGTCTTGTGTCCGGACTGTCGTGTCCGCGTGCTGCTGGGTGGATTCGCCGGAGGAAGGCGACTCGGGGCGGCCGGGGCTAGGGTTGCTGGGGGCTGGCCGGAGGAAGGTGGCTCGGGGCGGAGAGGTTCAGCCGGAGGCGGAGGGGGATGGTCGGGGCAGACGGAGGCGGAGGCAGAGGCTCGGGCTGCTGCTGGAGGGCGGAGCTGGAGGGCGAGGGCGGCGTCGGCGCTGGAGTGAAGGCGGGGCGATCGGGTGCTGCGGGCTGAGGGCGGAGGCTCCTGGAGTGGAGGTGGTGGTCGGGTGGCCGGGAGTCGGGGACGACGGGGAGGCAGGGGAGTAGGAGGAGGAGGCCAGGCGGAGAGGGGATTTTATAGGAGAAAGGAAGGAGGTCGGCGGACGGCCGATGCGGGGAGGGGAAGGGGCAAAGGCGGCGGTTACGGGAGCGGGGAGGCCGAGCGGCGGCGGGTCGGCCGGCGAGGGGAGGCCAGGGGTTTCGGGGAAGAGAGAGGGGCTGGGCACTGTTCACCCGGGTCGGGTCGGGCGGTTGGGGATCCGACCCGATCCAATAAGCAATGAATGCGGGTCGGGTCTAGTGGGTTTCCAGTCGGCGGGTTAGACCCGAATCCGAACCGCATGGTTCGGTTTGGTTTAATTGAACCGGGTCTGAGTTGGTTCGGGTTGGTTTATTTGAAATAAACTGGGTACAATTCAGGATTTTATTTGGTTTATTAATTAATTAGTTTTTAGGGCTTTAAAAATGCTTCCGGGGTCCAATAAATTTTCGAAAAATTACCCTATGTCTAATTTTTCATTTTACACCAGAAAATATTATTTTCATAATATTTTAATATTAATTAACATCATTTAAAAATTGTTTAAATTCAAAATACCTTAGTTTTATTTAGAGAAAAATTCCAGAAAAATTACAGAAATTTGTGAAAAATCCATTTTAAAAATCCTGAAAAATCAGGGGGTTTACAAGCCGAGAGTGGTGTTAATGCAGCTTCTTGAAGCGGAAAAAGAGAGAGGTCAGGACGAGGCGAATCTAGCTGTCCGGACTGAGAATTATGCTCCGGAAAAGGAAAAGAAGACTCATCAAAGACAACATGACGAGCAATGTACGTTCGAGAGGAAGAAACGTGATAGCACAGATATCCTTTATGTTTAGCACTATACCCTAAGAAGATGCACGCCACAGAACGGAATTCCAACTTGCTACTGTTGTAAGGGCGAAGATAAGGAAAACACAAGCAACCAAAGGATTTCAGAAAATGATAATCAGGTTGACGCTGATATAGGCATGCATGAGCCTTTATATAGCAGAGTTTATATCAATATTGTTTAAACAAACTCATGAGGTTACAACTGAATCCTACAATCATGGTTAGAGATAATTATAAAGAAAAAATCAGAGATTATCTAAACTAACTCATGAGGTTACAACTGAATCCTACAATCATGGTTAGAGATAATTACAAAGATAAAATCAGATAAAGACTTAGTCAATAACTTAATACATGCAATACTTGAGCTACTATCCAAATGATATATTGCAGTTTTTATTCATCATTTAATATAAGATGAGATATAGTTGATTGTTCGCACACATTTACTTTATGATGTAAGGTAGCTTTCAGCAAAACGTAGCCAATTACATTATTCTCTCTTCACATTGTACCTGCATTAATTTTTTCACCATCCCTTCTTCCTCTATCTATTAATGAAAATAATACAATGCAAGTATAACTGCATCAGATGAATATATACAAAAAAAAAACAAATAAATTTAATAAAGAAACCTTTCAGCCAAACTTAAATCAAGAACTCTTTTAAATTCACAAAAAATAATCAGTCCATGGCAAACTAGAACCAACAAGTAGCAAGTAGTTGGTGAGAACTAGGCTCATGAACGATTGAAATACTTGAATGTTAAATGTAGGAACTAAGAACTTGAATTCCTCCACATGGTGACAAATAATGTTAGTTTAGGACCACACTAAGTATAAAACTTTATCACCAAGAAAGAGAATTAAATGTGTTATCTTGCAGAACTACATGACCTTGGCTGAATTAGCAAGATGATGGTTAATATAAGTTGACAGTTATATGCCAAACTTCTCCTGGAATAAAAAAAAGTGACATACCATTTAATCTTACCTGCTAGTCTTTTATTCTTTCAGCCTTTCCTGCTGGGTCAGTCTCCGCAAACACTGTCTTTATCCCAATCTCCCTTGCTATGGCGGTGGCAATAGCCCAGTTATCGCCAGTCACCATAATGCTTGTGATCCTCATTGAACTCAGAAATGAAACCACTCTACCTGCCTCCGGCTTCAAGGGATCAGACACAGCAAAAGCTCCACAAATCCTACCATCAACTGCAACCAGAACACAAGTTCTGGCTAATTGCTCGGTCGCTGACATGTACTCCTGGATTTCGGTATCTAAGCTGATCTGGAAGGCAAGCATGAGCCTCTTGTTCCCCACCAGAACGCTCATCTCCCCAACATCAGCCCTAATTCCAGCACCTAGATGCACCTCAAACTCCCTCGATTCAACCATGTGGTCATCGTGATGTCCATATTGTTGGTGGAGTTTCTTCGTGTGTTCCACGATAGCTTTAGCCAAAGGATGTTCACTATTTGCCTGCCAAAAAGATAAACTAATACTAAAGAATACGTTAAAAATGGACCTTCAGTAAAATGACATGGAAAGAGGCTGAACACAAAAGAAATCTCAAACAAAGAGCCAGCAGCATGTCAAACGTCTTCTTTCTGATTGTTCCCATGAGCTCGATGTGCATCACATATCAGATTAAAATGGTAGTATGCTACTCTTACATATGGCCTTGCCAGAATTAGACATAGGTAGCCAGGTAAAATCAAGTTTTTTCAGAACAAAAACCAAATAATTTTCGTACAAGCAGGACATGTTGAGGTTATATTTTCACAATGTTCTACAAGAACCACAAGAAGATTCTAGAAATCTAGGACACTAATATTGGTGCCTTTATTGGATGTATAAAACATGAGACAGACACACCAAACTAAGTGGGGCATCACTTTTCCGATGTCTATTGTCTTGTTCAGTTCTTGTTCATGTAACGTAAGTTGGAAGTATAAACATATAGTGTCCAGGTTAGAAAATTTTAAAAATGTTCAAAAATTATGGTCAATAAAGATTTTATAAAAAAGTTGGAGAAAATACAATCAACAAAGGCATAGGATCTAATGACATTTCACTAGATATGTACGCATTTGGGCACTCCAATAATATCGTTAGTTAAGCTCTTTAAGAAATTTAAATCTCTAATAAATTGTCTAACGAAAATGTTAATATAAGTTACGTCAAGCCCAACCAGCATTGTGGTTGGCCAAATGGGCCTTAAAGTTTCTCATTCAATGAAGTAGGCTACTTGAAACAACTTGTCTGTGGTATCAGAGTATCTCCCTCTCTAGCGTCCATTTTTTTATTTCTTTCTTCCTCTTCATTGATATCATCATTGACCGATCACCAACTATAGATAGTCAACGAAACAACTTGATTGTTGCTTCTACACAAGTTGCACCGACCGACCCATTCATTTCTTCCCCTTCACTAATGTTGTCACCGACTCTCCCTCTCTAGCCTCTAGATTGTCCAATCTCTTTGTTTCCCTTGATGCAACTTGTGCAAAAACAATTTCAATAAGCATTGTCCTATCTACATGATTGTCAATGGATACTTTCCAATGATTGGGACATAAACTGGACGAACAAATTCCTCTCATAGGGTTATCGCCCAAGCGTCTATACCCCTTCAAGACCGATATGTTTTCAGTGCCACAAACATTGTTCAATGGGATGATTTGTGCACATGTTGTCCATGACCAATGTTTATGCAATCCTATCAAATAAATAATATCAATAAAATAATACAATAGTCTAAAGAACAATATGAGAATCCTCTTGTGGTCATGCCGCCATTCCATCTTTTGTACGGTCATGCCGTCGTTCTTTTTCTATATTCTTAGATCCTCGGCTCATATACGGTGCCTCGACGAACATCACAATTCCACATCCATAGCAATGCTGCATTTTCTTTTAATTTTCGTTCTAATAGTACCACAACTATTTAGACAAGAATACCAAAATGATGCCACAATAAGACTCTTATTATTAATCGATAATATATAAAGCTCGTTCAAAGCACGAAATATGGAATAAACATTCAATTCATTGTAGTTATAGAATTCTTTTTACTGCACAACATGAAGCATCAATTCTTATCTTTCATAACATTCTCTATAATCCTCTTATAACTGAGATAGTAGTCATCATCGCCTTAGGGCCTTTAAATGTTCTTTTAGGAGTATACCACTTTCGCATCAATTCTATTTTATTGATTACCAATCTCATTCATAGAAGCAAGTATAATTTCAATCTTTTTTTATAGGTTCTAAGTTCATTTTGTACTTTCATTACTCCAAGTTTATGTTGGTGATAATCTTGTTAGTTTGTTTAGATTGTTTAGTTGGTTTAGATTATTAATTGGTTTAGATTGATAAGTTGTTTGTTGAAACAACTTTGATATATTTATTATTTTGTCTATCTCTTTACATCAAATGTTCAACTATATATAGCTACCATTTCATTCAATAAAAATCACCAAGTTTATTCATCCTCCACAAAACTTGTGTCCTGTTTCCTCTTTACTGGGCTATTTTACTTCATTTGGTATCAGAGCTCGGGTTGAGGAACAGCGAAGTTATGGCAACCAAAGACGAGCAAGGCCCCACGATGTCGACGTCATTCACCTTCAAGTACCCCATGCTGACACGGACCAACTACGCGGATTGGTCTCTCTTAATGAGAGTCAACATGCAGGCGCAAGGCCTGTGGGAGGCGATCGAACCCGGGAAAGCCGACTACCGCGACGACAGGATGGCCCTGTCCGTCATACTCCGTGCCGTGCCGCCAGAGATGCTGCGGACACTGGCAGTAAAAGACACTGCCAAGGAAGCATGGGACGCTGTGAAGATGATGCGGATGGGGGTCGAGGGCGTGTGCGAGGCCAAGGCGCAGAAATTGCGCGCTGACTTCGAATCAATGAAGTTCAAGGACGGCGAGTCCGTCGAGGACTTCGCGATGCGGCTCACGGGACTCGTCAGCGACCTGCAACTACTCGGCGACGAAATGGACGACGAGAAGGTAGTTAAAAAAATTCCTTCGAGTCGTTCCATCCAAGTACACACAAGTCGCCATCGCCATTGAGACTTTAGTGGATTTCAAGACGCTGTCAATTGAAGAGCTTACCGGTCGTCTTCTAGCCGTCGAGGAGCGGTACGATCTTGGCAGCAACTCCGACGACACAAGTAGCCGCCTTCTCCTCTCCGAAGAGGAGTGGATCGCTCGCACGAAGCAGAGGAAGGAAGGCGACGCCTACTCCGACGGTGGCAAAAGTTATGGTCGTGGGCGCGGCAAGCCAAGAGATCGTGGTCGCGGCAACACGAACTATGGCAACGACAACGCGTCCGGTGGCACGCGCGACAAGAAGGGTAAGTGCCACAATTGTGACATCTACGGCCACTGGGTGAAGGACTGCCGCAAGTCGAAGCGCGATGAGCGTGCCAATCTGACGCAAGTCGACGACGATGAACCAACACTGCTCATGGCCATGCTTCATGAGGAAAAAATGCAGTTCCCAGAAGAGATTTCTCCAGATTCCAACCCGTGTCAGAATATTCTGACAGAACCCAAAGAGAATTCGTCCAAAGTAGAAAGCACTTGCCTACCCGACGCACGTCAGCCACATCATATGGAGGAATGTATTCATGTGAATCATGGTAGCAGTCAAGCTGATGAGGCTAACATCAATTCAGGTGACAATGTAAATAAAGAAATACAGGTGAAGAAAGATTGCAAGATAGATGTGGTAGTTTCAGCTGCTCCTGATAACCAACTACTCCAAATCCTCGCCACGAAAGAAGCTATGGAGGTCGCCGAGACGATCCCCTCCACCGGCGAAGAGATCCAGTCGTCGACTCCCCAACCGGCGGAAGAGATCGTCTCTGCCAACGATTCTAAACCCACCGAGAAGCGCGAGAGGGAGTGGGAGACCGAGCGGTCGGACCTGGTCGACGGGATGTGCTCGCTGCAGGCGAGGCTGGACTCAGAAACCAGGGTTGCAGAGGATCTCCGCGCGCGGCTGGGGATGTGCAGCCAGGCCCTGGCCCATGAGGAGGGACGGAGGAAGGCACTCGAGGCCCTGGTCTCCGAGTCGAAGGCGTTGTACGAGAAAGTCGTATCGGAGTTCGAGGAGGCCAGGTCGAGCATCGCGGCAGCAGGGGAGCAGGAGTGCTTCTACACGCCGGCGTACCGACACCGGGCTCCGGATCTGGATGCAGCGGAGCAGGAGAGCTTTTACTCGCCGGCGTACCAGCACGGGGGATCGATGCGGATGGAGGAGGGGTTTTCCACGCCGAAGGCTAATGCGGGTGGCCATGGGGGAGAAAATGGGGAAACTGTTGAAGCTGTTTTCGAAGTCACAAAACATGAACAAGAAGTTAAAGTGATCAATGAGGTAAAAAAGAAGGCACAGGCGCTAAAAGATATGCGGGATTATTCATTCCTGCTCTCGAATGATGCAGATTTTCCTGTTTTGGAAAAGGGGCAGCAGCAGCAGCCTGTAGTCCGAAAGCGAGCTCCAAATTCTGATGATCGTCCAGCTCAAGATTCATTGAAGCTCAAACCACCCATGGGCAAGCATATGCCTGCGAGGCCCGTGTCCAATGGCGACCAGATGAAGACTTCTTTTGCGAAAAATCTTCAATCAAAGACTAGACTGGACCCAGTCAAGGAAGCTGTTATGAGCAGATCCACGCCAGTTTCAGCTGAGAATAGAAAAGTTGTTGGTGGTAATGGCTCCAGCCGGCCTGTAGGGCATAAACCTTTACCCTCAAAGGTTTCTTGTACTACTACAGGTGCAAATAGACCTGCAAAGGTCATGAATGATCCCACTTTAAAAAAGAAGGTTCTATCTGCAGTGCCTCATTCTTCGAGTCAGAAGAATGCTTACTCTGAACAGAAGAGAAGACCGAGTGAAAGGATGTATGAAGTTAGACCAGCACCAAGATAGCCACCGCCTTTGTCCAAACCTCCGCCTTCTCAGAAAATCCGTGTCCGGGATAGCCGTGAGGACCAGCTGAAGAAGAAGCCGTTAAAAAGGAGAACTGATGAGGATAACGAAGAGAATCATTTCCTAATGATCAGAAGAAAGTGAAGCATTGATACAACAAGATTAAGGGAGTGATTGTTGGTGATAATCTTGTTAGTTTGTTTAGATTGTTTAGTTGGTTTAGATTATTAATTGGTTTAGATTGATAAGTTGTTTGTTGAAACAACTTTGATATATTTATTATTTTGTCTATCTCTTTACATCAAATGTTCAACTATATATAGCTACCATTTCATTCAATAAAAATCACCAAGTTTATTCATCCTCCACAAAACTTGTGTCCTGTTTCCTCTTTACTAGGCTATTTTACTTCAGTTTATAGAATTCATTAATCGAAGCAAAGCAAAAATCTAACATTTTCAAAAAAAATCTCATTATTATTCAATATAAAGTAAACATCTTCCTAATAAATAGTTTTTATGTCTTTTGTATTAGGGTCTCTAACAAGAAGAGGAAGGAGAGATTCTTTATTAAAAGTGAGAGATCCAGGAGGAAGAAATTTGACCATTCAATGTTAGATGAAGTGCTTAAGGATTGCATCAACGAACTCTTCCACGAAACTAGTACTTCTGTCGTCCTTGTTCTTTTGCAGCAGTTCGCCTCCTTCCATCGCAGAAGCCTTCCCTTTCGCAATGTCTATCCTTCTTTCTCTTTCTCTTTCAAGATAATATAATAGGTGGAGTAAGGAATGAATAAGAGTGAGGGTCTCTGTATATGCTCTAGAAGTGGTTACATAGGGATACAACTCTTATTTTCGTATCAACAAATCTCATCTACCCAGGCTATGTATATTTAACCTACATAGAATCCACCCAGGCCATGTACATTTAACCTTCACAGATCCCAATTCAAGAATAACACAAAATAATATTATTCCAACCGATCTTTAATAATAAAATTCATCCCTAAAAGAAATGGTTCAATGAACTTTGTCATGTTTTCAATCGAAGAAGATAGAAAGCTAATATGAATATCCTTCAGCATATCAAATCATGACCACCAAGGCATTTTAAGATTTTCATAATCCTTCAAGATACTAGATCTCAAAAAGTTTTAAAAGATATTCTAAATGGATATCACACCTCAAAGTGGGTCTCACCCAATTTTATTCAATATCCAAACCCATTAAGCAACCCAATAAGCCATGCTAATTTAAATATATTTGGAATAAGAGAGCTAAGTCTAACCCAAAGCAACCATATCGAACTTAAGCCGACAAAACTAGGCACAAGGGACAACTATTACCAAACCAAAGGTCTAGCCAGCTAAGACCAATTAATTCTAAAGGAACAATTTATAAGTAATCAAATAAGGTTCAAAGTATCGGTATCAGAATCGGTATCGGACAATTTCTATGAGTATCGGGATCGGCGGTATCGGCGGTTTCGGATCGGAGTATTGGATTTTTTGGTATCGAAAAGCAAATAACTATTAGTAAATTATTAATATTTTAGAGAATATATTTTATACATTTATGTATAATTTAAAGTATTTCCAATATTGTTTCTTAGTATTTTTGATATTAAATGAAATAGTAGTCACCCTTGTCGATTGATTTATTTGCGATAGATAAGTTTTCCTCTTTTATATATTTTACAACCTTACTATGTACACCCCTTGCTAATTGGTCTTTTTAATTCAATTTTATTTGCCGAATTGACCGAAAAAAGACCTCTAATGTCGGTATCGGTCAGTATCGGGTATCGGTCGGCATCATATCGGGACATGCCAAACTGTATCGGTATCGGCCGTATCGGATCGATATCGACCGATACTTCAAACTATGTAATCAATTCCAAATCCAATCCAAGGAACTAAACCTACTCATAGTTCTAGGAAGTCCAGTCAAGCCAAAAGCAAAAAAGTCAAGTCATAATCAACCAAATAAATTCCAAGGGACAAAAACCAAATTGCAAGTCCAATCATTAAGACTAGCTAAGCCAAACTTAATCTCAAAGTCAAACATCAAGTCTTACCAACTCTAATATAATGTCTCAAACCCTACTTTCGACTTATGCTTATTACACTTGGCTATTGGATTTCTTTTGTGATTAACTTTGGTTTGGTTCAATCAATAATTATCATAGTACGTTTAATTATAATGAATAAATATTGGAGTTATGTAATGCCCCAGACCCTAGTTTGGAATGCTTGTTAGACTTGACTTCAGATTTTATTTTTTTGGTTAGCTTTGGCTTGATTCAATCAATAAATATCATGGTAGGTTCAATTATGCTGAATAAAGATTAGAGTTATATAATGTATTGTTCCGCTCAGTACGGTGCATTACGAGGGTGCGTCGACTCGAAGAATGACTGATTGGGTTTGATTTCATGTGCATGTAGTATGCAGAGTTCTCTATGATTAGAGTACCGCCTCGCAACGGACAGTGGCACAATATGAGAATCGTAGTTTGGATCGGCGGGCTAGTTTAGAGCAGTGCGAAAGATTATAGGATTTTAGAGGTGGTGCAGTCTTGCTTAATCTGGTCGGAATGATGAAGGAGCACAGAGTGCTCATATGGTTATACTAGTTAAGAATATCGTGCATCGCATCAGATTGTACAGTTAAGGAATCAGGCTGTATCGGCTCGGCAGAGCGATATACAAATCTGTAGAGGTGGGTAGGCTCTGGCCCTTCTTTTCTACTCCTTCATGTCTTTAATAAAACATACCCTTGTGTGCTTGCAATATCGTAGATTCAATGATACCTGGTTCAGATAGATAAAAATTACCATACATGTTGAACACTAAGGAAAGAATATTAAATAACTGTACCGGAACGTATATCATTGCACGAGTATCAGGTAGTAACGCTTCATCAGCGAAGCGAGCAGTCGTGGCACAAAGCCACGAAACTATCAGTCTGGAATGTGAGGTTTCGTCAGCGAATTAAACAGTGTGGTTCGATACCACGAACTGTTAGAAGGGATACGATACCCAAGAACAATCAGTATGTTGGGGTATGCTGGTCGCCAATCGAAACATCGAAAGAGTATGTAGTTAACGTAAGAATGATAGAATGTACCGAGTAGATATAATTCACTTCATTACTTTAGTTTCGGTGCCATGAATGTATTTTATAGTCAGCTATTCATGCATTTACATGATCAAGGACATGAATAACTGTGTACAAGGTTTAACTTTCCTCGAAATGGTATTCGAGACACTGGAACCAAATCAACCTAAGAAAAAATTATGAGAACGTGCTTCATATGTACGGGTATTGCGGAAACTACAGTTGGGCTTGCTACCCGGACTAAAAGGACGTATCATAATACTTGGTATTTAGGACCTTCGGCAGGACTTGCAACCCGAGTGCGAAGTGATCTCCGTCTTACCGAAGATAAATTCCAAGATGGCTCGAAATGCTAGTGACCTTCATATAAATAGACGACATGAAAATGTATGTCTTATGCAGGGCCATAAGTATTTACCTTGCCTTGTGCAAGAGTGGACGCATTTGTGGTGGTAAGAAGTCACTATTAAGTAACGCGGTTTAATATGTTTCTTGTTTTACTTACGCTATCAAATATAACATGCTTACATACGTATAAGCTGTATTATAATGGTCGCTATTTTAATAATCCAGTAAATATAAATATCTATGCCTCAATCCACAATGAACAGAATATACAAGAATGAGTTACATGTGCTAAAGTCGCCCGCCCAGTAACACACAAACTCGAATAGACTCGAGAAAGAAATATGAGTCTATAAAACTAGGCTACATCGGCAGATGAATGTTTCGAATAATAAATGAGAGAGAATATGGAAAACGAGGTCTTATACAAAAATCCGCCTTTTCTTCGGTGTTTACAAACAAGATTGTACAATTTAATCCTATACGAGGATGTCTATGTACAATTTATTTAATCTGGATAAATATTGCTATAGGTGTCTGATCTGCAGTCGATCACTTTAGCCCTTAGACCACACGATGTTGAAGAAGTACCGTGGAAGACAGAGAGCAGCTTCGAAGGTTGCTAAAGAGGGTGGATGCCCGATGCTAAAGATGTCGATCCCTTCTCTTTGCTTGAGCTCTGGATTCTTCTCTCTCTCTCGACCTCCAATTTTCCACCTTTCGACCTTTTTCCTCGTTGATAGAGGTCTCTATTTATAGAGTTTTTAGTGACAGTGATCACACAGTCGACGTAGAAACCGAGTAGTGGAAAGTACATCACCCTTTTACACGACGGTTTAAATTAACCAATACCTGCGTATAGATGACCTTTTGAATGAGCAAGTGATGCGTGTCCAACTAAGGGACAAACGCGTATAACTGCTGTGAAGATCATGGCGTAGAAGCCACGTAGGTAGTTATCCCTTGTGTAGAAGAGGTTGGCGTAGAAGCCAAATGACTGTCACCATGGCGTAGAAGCCAAGTAGGCATAGAAGCCGAGTAGGCGTAGAAGTCAAGTAGGCATAGAAGCCAAGTAGGCATAGAAGCCGGGTAGGCATAGAAGCCGAGTGGGCATAGAAGTCGAGTGGGCATAGAAGTCGAGCAGGCATAGAAGCCGAGTGATGTGGATATTTTAGCCGAAATTATGGCTCTTGGAGATACAATCAAATCTCTTGTATTAAATGCAGAGATCTGCCCCCACCCTGCGCATTAAATACAGAGGCTTATCTTTAAGATTTGCCATCATTCTGCACATTAAATGCAGATATGCGCCTCGAATTCTGTACGAAGAGTAACTGCTGATGTGGCGGTCTGTCTGCCTTCTGCGGAGCGTAAGAAGCTCACGTCTGCCTGTGTAAAACTGGACAGCGTATCCCCTTTGTATGCATAAGAGCAGTTGGCGCAAAGGGAATGTCACTAGACGATGGTTCGGTAATATTTAATCAAATCTCCTGCATTAAATGCAGAGATCCGCCATTATCTTGTGCATTAAATGCAGAGGCGTGTTTTGAAGGTCTGCCACCCTTCTGTGCATAAAATGCAGAGACGTGCCTCGGACATCTGTCAGTATTCGGCACATTAAATGCAGAGACGTGCCTTGAGAACCTGTCACCGCTCTGCGCATTGAATGCAGAGACGTGCCTTGAGCCCTGTACGAAGAGCAGCTTTTGACGTGGCAGGTTGTTTGTCTTCTGCGGAGCGTAAACAGCTCATATCTGCCTGTGTAAAACTAGGCGACGTATTCCTTTGTATGCGTGAAAGCGGTCTACACCAAGGAAATGGCAGTAAATGACAGCCTGGGTTGCAGTGCCGCACCATCATTATAGCCGTCGCTTGGGTTATCGTGCAGTACTCTTGGTCAGGAGTCAGACGTCAGGTTCACTGCACGATTTGTCAGGTTCATTTCGGGGAATACGAAGCGTCCCTCGTACACTTCAATGCTGCATTAAGAGCGGATAAGTTTTACGCCATAAAGGCGATGTAGCACCTCTTTTATGCTGAAGCGGCCTGGACACATTGCATTATGCGGATGGTCCTTTGAGCCTATATTTTACGCTGTGCTCAGCGAAAAATCTCTGTTGCATGTTGACGGCTCTGAGGTCGTCTATTTTATGCTGCTCTGCCTCAATATGCTGCGTAGAGCTATCCGACGTATTTTTCATGCTTCTACAAGACCCCCTTCAAAGCTTTTAAATTCCTCATAATTTGAAACGCTTTAAATGAAGCATGAACCGTTCCTCGGAATTTGAACCGCTCTGAATGGAGCTTGAAACGGTCAAGTCTGACACGTTCTTTCAAGGCTGACTTTATGGCGGAGTTATTGGGGATCGGTGTGATCTCTTTCGCCTATAAAAAGGCTGAGGAGTTTAACCTGTTCTTCCCATATTTCCTTCATCACACAGAGATGATGGCCGACGTTCGTCAGGTCGACTTGAGAAAGAAGGAGACCATGCTCTTCCAGCATGTAAGGAGCCGAAAAAGACGGCATCTTCGAGCAAATGTCCTCTGCAACGATGGATCATGGAAGGATATCATAGCCTCCTTTGCTCGGGATAATCAGCAACTTTGTATGGCGGTTCTTCGGGAGAGAGGAAGGGTCGTATTTGACCAGGCAGCTTGCAAGTGGTGCCTTCTCCCGTTACCTGCGGACGAGGGCAGACAAACTAGCTGCTGTCCGAGATTGAGTTGGATGAAATATCTCAACTCAATCTGTCATGGCGCTGGACGTAGGAAAGCAGATTTACCCTGCTTCCTAGTATTAGAGGATGGATCTAGGCCTATTTTTGTATCCTCCTACCGTTGATCATATGTCAGTCGGTTTGCGGTCACCGATTGGCTGCTGGAGGAGATGGATGAAGAATGCCGCCCATGCGAGAACCTGGCCGAAACAGATTCTGGGCGCGATCTTTAAATAAAAATGAGAAACCCTTTATAGACGGGATTTTCCTCATATGTAACCATGAAAATGAAGAAAAACCCTTATAAACTGGATTTTCCTTATATGTAATCATGATTTTTAATAAGATCGTCTTCTTCTTTGCATATGATCATTTTGCCATACTTTGCTGTGAAGTCTGAATATGTGTAGCTTCGACACATCTGATACTTTGCGCTGACTCTGTTTAGAAAGAGTGCTAGGTCCTGTCCTGTCTTTTACGCATAACTAAGGATGCGCAGAAAGCCGCTTTAGCAGTCGAGTGTTCGAACTGTCCTGCTGTTAGAAATGAGGAACCGCGTAGAATTCTGAACTGTTTTTACTTCTGATAAACATAATTTTTGTTGAGACCGTCGTCTTCAAGAATGATTTCTCGAAAATCCCTTGGAACAGGGCGAGAACTGGCTGTCAAAACTGAGTCGCCATCTTGAACTGTTTAGACGAAATATTCAGACTGGATTCTGGATGAACTTCGAATCGACCTATGAAGAAGAGTAATTTTCAATGTTGAACTCTGTATACTTTGGGTACTTAGGATATTTTGAGGTCAAGAAGGAGTATCTTCTATGTGAACTAATATAATTGACCGTCTTGAGAATTTGTTCAGATGTACTGTACTGGCCTGCGCATTTTTCAGATATGCGAAAAGTCGTGGAGCGTGAAATCATAAGTTTGTTGCCTCTGAGCGAAAAAAGCCACCGAGCGCAAGATCATAGATTTGTAGCTATTGAGCGTGAAGTCGTAGGTTTGTAGCCTCTCAAGCATAAAAGCTACTGAGCATAAAAGCATCCGGGCGTAAAACCATAGACTTGTAGCCTGTGAGCGTAGAACCGTAGATCTGTAGCTGTCGAGAGTAGAAAGCTCCTTAGCGTAAAAATTATAGATTTGTAGCTTCTGAAAAGAAAGTCTTCCGAGCGTGAAGTCGTGGATCTGTTGCCTCTGAGCGTAAAAAGCCACCGAGCGTGAGATCATAGATTCGTAGCTGTTTGAGCGTGAAGTCGTAGGTTTGTAGCCTCTCGAGCGTAAAAGCTACCGAGCATAAAAGCATCCGGGCGTAAAACCATAGACTTGTAGCCTGTGAGCGTAGAACCGTAGATCTGTAGCTGTCGAGCGTAGAAAGCTCCTTAGCGTAAAAACTGCGAATCTTCTTCGCACGAAAACTTTTCGAATTCGCTGACTGTCCGCCTTCTCTGAGTAAATAGGCTGACGTAGTTCCCAATCATAACCAAATATTAAATGTGAGATTTGGTTCGGGATTCGAGGAGTCCATCCGAACTCTATATATACTACAAGTTTCTGAGAGAAAAACTTTTTATCCGTCTTCTGCGAAAGAAAGCTTTTGTCTGTTCGAGTTCTTCTTCGTTTCTTCTCCGAGTCTTCAAAGTCTTTAGTAATGGCCTCGAAACAAGTCTTCTTCTCTAAGGGAAAGAAGGTTGCTTCTTCTTCTCGTTCTTCTGCTCAAGCAGGGGCGACTTCCGTCGGGCACGGCGAGCTTTACTCTGAACGAAGCATCCCGCCGACTAGCAGTGCACCCGGCCTTAAAGGTAGAGTTTTTTTTGGGACGAAAACGAACGACTGAAAACCCTTCGCACACGTTATACGTGAACGCGCTAGGTCATCTTCTGTGTTGATAGCCTCTTCGAGGAAGATGATGCACAGAGATGTTTCATCTTTTACGCCCATATTTCTAATGTGTCAGCGCAAAAAACTCATATTTTTGCAGTCTGACGTAAAAGCTTTCACTGTCGAAAGTTGGCGTAAAGAACATATAATTTGAGTGTTACGCAGGGATGGAAATTCAGGCGTAATGACCCAAATTTATCTGTCTGGCGTAAAGCACAGACTGTATACTGCCAACCTTGAATTTTACGTTTAGGAAATAGATTCCAGCGTAATAACTCAAGTTTTTACAGCCTTGGCGTAAAGCACAGACTGTTGATTTTTGCATATGCTGCAAGATTATAGAAACTGACTTATCTTTCTTGTATTTTGCAGTTAACTTGCATGCGTCTCCGCTAGCCGATGTGATGGGCTCTGTCGCCGGGATGCTGCACTCCAACTATCTGGAGGATCTGTCGCACATGACATTTCCTATCTCCGGGCCCCAGTATCCTGAAGGAAGGAAAATTTTGATATCGGCTCAGGGCGAGCGAACGCTGCTGAACATGATCAACGGAGAGCCCTTGACGTACATATATGGAGATCAATACATAAAGCCGGTTTTCTTCTTCGGGGACATGATCGACAAGCAGTCCCAGACGAAGCCCAAGAAAGAACTCTGGGTTTTCCCTGCTGGTAACTTAGTTTTGAATCTGCCCAAGATATCGAAAGACTATCCCATTTCGGCATTCTTCCATGCTATACATCCTAGGAGGATGTTGTGGACGCTGACTCCTGATCTTCACGGCAGGCCGGGGAAGATATTTTATCTGAAAGGAGCGGACCAGGGGTCAGGGGACTGTACCCGGACAGTGTCCCGAGTGAAGACAGTTTAGTGATCCAGCTGGTCCAATTACTGACTTTCTGCAATAATTTCATGGGGCACGGGGGAGTATACCCTAAGGTGAACCCTCGGACAGGTGGGTGGATCACCCCCACAAATCTTCGATGGGCTCGCTTAGCTGATTGGGCCCTGAAGCATTTTCAGATCGAGCTGGAGAGCATTGGTCTGTTTGCAGCTGTGAGTGCCACCAGCGTTGGGTTGCCTCTCAACCCCAACCTGTTTCTGGCACTGATGGAGCGATATATCTCGCTCACCGGGACTTTCGCCACTCCACTGGGGGAGTTGGGATTGGCCCTCCACGAGATGGCAGAGATCTCAAAACTGCCGATAGGGGATACTCCATATGAAGAGTATGTTCCCACGAACCGAAAGCTGGGGGATTCAGACCCTCGGGTAATGGAAGTGTATCAGGAGCTGATGTGCCACTACCTTGCTTGCACCGCCTTTTATAACGAGCCTTCAGATTTGGCTCACGTCAGTAAATGGACGTCCTACCTCTTCTTTCACCGGTCCAGGACTGCTAAGCCGGAGAAGGTATTGGAAGGCAAGGATCTGCCTTTGAATCCTCTGAGCGTGCTTAATACTCAGGTAGTTGACGATCTCATGGAAGATGCTGGGGCTCCGGACTTGATCCTCGACGAGGGGATAGAAAAGTATCCCGTAGGCACCAAGGCCTATAGTTATTTGAGGCGCTGCCACAGGCCTCTGTCCAGGGAAGCTCAACTGGCTGGCTTCCTTTCCGTATGGCTGCGCCGACTAGTGGTACCCGGCATCGCATCTGCGGACCGCATTCACCGTAACACGCTATGGCCTACAGTGCGTCTGGTGTTCGGGGCAAGACTGGGCTTGCTCCCTGCCATGGTGTGCCGCTTTCAAGCTGGCCTGAGGGCCATGACTGATGGGCTGCTCGCCGATGAAACTCGGCGTGATAGCTTTCCCAGGGTAGAATTACCATACCTGTATATAATGGGATGGTTAATTCTTCATAACCCCAGGGTTATGTCTCCCAGCTCTGGCAGTAGTTCGGGGGCTAGTTTCTTGTTGAACAATCAGAAATCCTCCTGGAACGTGACCACAGTTATAGACTGTCGGCGGGCTCTGAACCTCAGTCACAGCTGGAAGCTCTTCTGCACTGTCCCCTCTGTATATCTTAATCAGCAGGGGATCAGACTTCAGGACGTAGGCGACGGGAAGGCCGTTCTTTCTCCCGAGTCTTTTAATTGGTTGGTCTGCATTAGACCTTCCTACCTACTGTACAGGAGTGAAGAGCATTGCTTCTTCGAGCCCTACCTGCCTAGTAGGTTTGCCAGGCAATTCGGGTATGACCAGTTGCACGTGGGCAATGCCGTCACCAACTTCAGGTCCCGGGGCGGACTCATTGATGGAGCCAGAGGATGGCGATATTTCATCATGGGTTGCACTGAGGCAACTTTTACCGTTCCCATCCTTTCACTCTCCACGGAGCTACGCATTTTCCACTCGTATGCCCAGTTCTATGTGGCAACCAACACCTTCCATCGCAATTTTGATATGCATGGAAGTTTTAGGGTGCCTTCTTCCAAGTCTGGGGGAAGAGTCGAAGTCCCCTCGGTTTCTTCTAACGAGGGTGAGGAGTCCGTCACTCCAGATGAGCCTCTGTTGGCGGTATCGAGGGTTGAAGTACCTCTGCCTGTTGGGCCTTTAGTGATCTCTGGGAAGCGAAGGGCTCCTACTCCGAAGGAGACTTCCCCTCGCAAGAGGAAGAAGAAGAACGGTTACTCGTCCTCTCCGGATTCCTGGTATTGAGGCTCCTAGAAATGAGCCTGCATCTCCTCATGTTGGGGACGATTCTTTGATTGGAGGTTCCTCGCCTTTTAGAGAGGGGACCTCGACAGTCCCGGCTAGCGGCGCCGGAGAATTTCTGCTGGAGGCTGCTGTCGCTGCTACCGCTTCAGGTAGTGGAACGAGATCACTTTCGGGGCTGAGCCAAATGAGGATATCTTTATCCGGATCAACATCGGGAGAGACGCCTGCCGCGTTTGTAGGTGCGCCCAACGAGATTCCAGTCGATGAACCTCGGTTGGAATTTAACGAGGACCTGGAAGAGCATTCGCCAGTGCTCCTTAGAGCACCCCTTCTCCAGGTATGACAGCTTGCCTAGCATAATTAAGGAATGATTTAGCTGTACTAGCCGCGGACGCGTCATATACACCATTGGCCATGGGTAAATATCGTCTTTCATGCCTCTTCTTTTAGAAAAATTAACGTCATGCTGATATTAACTTTCTTTTGTCTTCTTTTTAGGGGAAGACATCTTCGGGGAGGGCAGTATAGATGAGTCCTTTGGCTCTGTGTCAGGTCCTGGCGGCGACACGGAGGCACCTGATTTTGAAGAGGAGACATCTTCGGGTGCCGGCTTGCCTGTCGAAGAGATTCCGATATCTCAAGAGGAGGACGAGCCTGTCATTGCGACAATGCCTCCTTTGAGTACACCGGTTACTTCGTCCGGTGTTGGCGCTTCTTCTTTTGTCGTACCTCATGTTGAGGCGACGGCCGTGGCAACATCGTCTGTTGTTGTTCTTGGAGGGGGACTCGCCACTATCGCGGCCACTCCCAGCGTCCATTCGGATCTAGCTGCTGTGACCGAGCAGTACACTCGTATCTTCTATGTCACCTTGAAAATGTTAATATCAATGGTGTTGGAGAAGAATTTGGGCTTGCGTCGCTGAGGAGGGCCTCCCGGGCCTCTATAGTGCCAATCCGAGAATTCAACGACACTGGGGTAGCTGACGCGCTGGAGGAGATAGTTAATGGTTTGGAGTAACCCATTAACGAATACTTGCAGCTAGCTAGAGGCAACATTGACGGTCTCGTTCAAGCTAGGTACGACTCCCTGACTGCGCATCTTGCTAAACAGATGGTATCTCTGAATAAGTCCATCGAGGCTCAGCAGCGGGAGATGGACGAAGAACGTGTCCAATTGGGGTATGTCGTCCCCTAGTTGACCCGGTGCGAAGCCGATTATGAGAAAGCGGCAGCGCAGGCCCGTATATTGAAGGATGAGCTCGTTCGAGTAGATGCGAAGGTTCTCTCTTTGTCGGCGGCTCGAGATGTGCTGAAGGAGCGACGGGGGACTGTTCGGCAGAATCTGAAATATGTGGGTATTATCCATGCTGATTTTGTGCGGGCTCGGTCTGAGCTAGCTGCTTTGGGCAACGATGCGACAAGGTTGGAGAGGGCTCGTGCCGACGTCTTGAACTCCTGGGATGAGAGTATGGTTGCTCTGGCTCAGCAGATTCACGATCTAACCGCTCCCCCACAATGATGTACTTTTTTGCTTTTTAATGTACTTTTGCTTCTTTTTCTGGGAATAATAAAGAGGCTTTCATCTGACTTTGTGGACCCATCATTTTGGAATATAAATGACAGGTTTGGGTGAAAGTGATATACTCTCGATATGGACGTGATATACTCTCGATAAGTTTTAGCAGGACGTATCTATTCAGAGGTAATATGAACATGATAGAATACGATCCAACTAGTTTCGTTTTGGAAGTAGTTTTGTCAGAATGAGGTTTTCGCCATATTCTACTTGAGAAAAGTAGGTTAAGCATAGTACCTTTTCAGGAATTTGTCATTGATAGGAGCCATTAACAGGTCTCCATTAGGCTTGGCTAACCTGTAAGCGCCGTTTGAGAACGTCGTCTCGATCACATAAGGGCCTTCCCATTTGGGCTAGAATTTGCCCTTACTTCTGTGAGTAAGAATCATCAGTCTTCTCACAGCTAAGACTAGCTCGCCAACTTTGAATACTCTTTCCTTTACTTTTTGATTAAAAGCTCTGGAAATACGTGCTTGGTAGAACGCGATGCGCCATTGAGCTTGGAGGCATTTCTCGTCTAATCCTTCTAGCTCTTGAAGCCTTAAAATATCGTTCTTTTCTTGAGTCAGCTCATTAGCCATGGCTATCCTGAGTGACGGAATCTGGATCTCGATGGGGAGAACTGCTTCGCTCCCGTAAACTAATGAGAATGGGGTACAACCTGTCGGTACTCGTACCGTTGTGCGGTATGTCCAGAGACATTCTCCCAGCTTCTCATTCCAATCCCTCTTGTTCGTGGAGACAAACTTTTTTATGTGCTTGATAATGGTTTTGTTGAATGCTTCCGCCAAACCATTAGCAGCAGGATTATATGCCGTAGAGGCCATATATTGTATCCGATTTTTATCGCAAAATCGATGAAACGCTTGGCTGATGAATTGAGGCCCATTGTCATGAATTATCCTCCGCGGTATCCCGAAGCGATAAATGACGTGATGCTTGATGAAGCTGATCATATTAGATGCCTTCACCTCAGCAAAAGGGATCACCTCTGCCCATTTGGAGAAATAATTCGTGATGGCCAGTATGAACCGGTGACCTCTGGAAGAAGACGGGTGAATAGGACCAATGATATCCATACCCCATGCTTCGAAAGGCCAGGACGCAACCGTGGGATGTAGATGTTCAGGAGGTTGATAGATGAAGTCTGCATGGACCTGACAGGCTCTGCACTGTCTTGCATACTTTATTGCATCTGTGATCATAGTAGGCCAGTAATAGCCCATTCTCCTGATGCGATCCTGTAGCTTAGGCCCGGGTTGATATGCCCCGTATACGCCATCGTGAGCTTCACGGATGACCTGCCGTGCCTCATTATTTGAGAGACATCTCAATAGCAGTCCGTCGTAGGTCCGACGATATAGACACTGTGAGGATGCCTCGAAATAGAAGCGTAATAATCATCTTTTGACGGATACTGCCTCTTTAGGGTCCTCCGGCAAGATTCCGTATGCTACGAAATCTATAAAGGGACTTCTCAAGTCTCTCCTGGGAGGATCCGTGTTCACAGCGTAGCTGCATTCTATGTGAAAGTTGTTTTTCACACAGAATAAGTCTCTGCTAAGAAGGATTACCGAATTCTTCCTTCTTAATGGAATAGCTAAATCTGCAGCTAGACTAGCTAGGGCATCAGCTTCCAGATTCTGAGATCGGGGCACATGCTCTAGGAAGAATCCTTTGAATGTCATGGATATCTCGATCGTTGCTTGATGATAGGGGATGAGGTCTGGATTTCGGACTTCATATATTCCTCTGACTTGATTGACGATCAGCAGAGAGTCACCGAAAGATTTCAGAGATTCGACGCCCAATTCTTTAGCGACTTGGAGCCTGATTAGTAGAGCGTTATACTCTGTCACATTGTTAAAATAGGGCTCGCTAAGAGAATACGCTCGGTAGATGACGAGCTTATCAGGAGTAACCAGGACAATTCCTACTCCCGAGACCACGTTTCCACTAGGACCAGTCCAGGAGGCACCATCGAAGGATTGTTGCCATGCATCGCCTTCCATTGCGGAATTACACTCTGCAACTTCGTCGGGAATGTCCTCGTACAGCTTGGAGGCCTCCGGGATCGGATGAGCAGCTAGGAAATCAGCCAATGCTTGGCCTTTGACGGACTTCTGCAGAGGATTGACCCTGGAGATGATGTGAATGGTTTGGCCTGTGACATAGTGCCGCATTTTCTGGATAGCGAACATCAGAGCCAAGCATTCTTTCTCCACTGGGTTGTACTGGTGTTCGGCTCCGACCATCATTCTACTGAGGTAGTAGATAGCCTGTTCATGGCCCACATTATTCTTTTGTATGAGAAGAGCTCCCAGAGAATGATCCATCGCTCGAACGTACAACACGAATGGTCTTTCTATGACGGGAGGCACCAGAACTGGCGGACTAGTGAGGTAGTATTTGATATCACCGAACGCTTGCTGATAGGCTTCATCCCATACAAAGGATACACCTTTCTTCATGAGACGAGAAAAGGGCTAACATCTCCCAGAGAGGTTGGATATGAATCTCCGGATATAAGCCAGACGACCTTGAAATCCCCTGAGTTCTCTCATATTACAGGGCAGTCACATTTCTAAGATGGCCTTGACTTTATCAGGGTCCACTTGAATGCCTTTGGCGGTAATGACAAATCCCAGGAATTTGCCGCTAGATACCCCCAGAAAGGACTTTGTAGGATTCATTTTGAGTTGATGTTGACGCATCAATTCAAATACTGTCTTCAAGTCTTGGATGTGATTATCCTTGAGGCGGCTTTTGACAGCTACATCGTCCATGTAACACTCCACTGTCTTGCATAAATGCTCGTGGAATATGTTACTCATAGCCCGTTGGTACGTAGCCCCGACGTTCTTCAATCTGAAGGGCATGACCGTATAGCAATATACCCCCAATAGTGTCTGGAAGGCAGTGTGTTTCTCGTCCTCAGGATGCATCTTGATTTGATTGTATCCTGAAAATCCGTCCATGAAAGATATACGTTCAAAACCGTATGTATTGTCAATCATGACATCTATGATGGGAATAGGGAACTCATCCTTGGGGCAGGCCGCATTCAGATCTCGGTAATCGATGCAGACACATACTTTCCTATTTTTCTTCATGACCGGGACAATATTGGTGACCCAGTCGGGATGTTGTTCTTCTCGGATGATGCCGTAGGCTATCAACTTCTTGACTTCAGCTTCAATGGCGTCCATCATATCCGGGCGGAACCGGCGTTGGTGCTGCTTCACAGGCTTTGAATCGGGTAATATATTGAGCTTATGAGTGGACACCTTTGGATCAAGGCCTGGCATATCCTCATAATTCCATGCAAAGACGTCGATATATCCTTTTATCAGCTGGATAATTTCTTCCCTTTCTGCTTCGGAAAGATTATCACTGATAAATATCGGCTTTGGCGAAAGTTCATCCCCTACGTCAATCTGGATAACTTTATCTTCAGTGGGAGGTTCTCTATGCTCGAAGCGGAACTCCCATTGTGTATCCATTTGCTGAGCCCAAGCGTCATTCTCGAACAGTTCAGATTCTTGTTCGTCTGCTTTGAAGGAATCTGTCACTACCATATTTACTGATAATGTTCGTTCGAGAGCGTGAGATGAGTTGGAGGGCGCTGAGCGGTTCTGAGAAGAGGAAAAGATATCCTCGTTCGACTCAGGAGCTGCAAGGAAGGTGATATACCCTAACCCGAAGCTGGTTCGTTGATAGTAGGAATCTCCATGCAGCGGCATTCGTCTACCTTTTCCGTAGTTGAGACCTGGTTTTAGCTTCAAGTCATAACCCATACTTTGCATGATCTTCAGATCTTGCGGGCTGTATCGGTGAACCTGCATATTACCAATGTCGTCGTCGGGAGAATCCTCTTGTACAGTTGGTCCATTGCACATGCGGCCGAAGACTATTGAACGCTGACTGCTGCAAGTAGGCGAGACAATAAAGATTGAATCCTCATGTGGTCCATATGTCGTGGTGACATTGGATGATGATGCTACTTCCCACATATACGGATGATAGGAATCTATAGCTCCCAAGAACTTTTGTGCTATAGGTTCTATATCGTCATGGGGAAAGGATTCCTGATTCGGAATTTGGGCGTCAATATACTGGAAAATGGAATATTTATTATCATCTGAAACTTTGTTCCCGGTTGCATTTACATCCATCGGCTGATTGCTGCGCCGGAGGTTGATGACCAAGGATGGAGGCTTCTGGTTCAGAGTGATCACTAGAGGATCACCCCCTTTTCCTGACCTGGTTTTGTTCAGGTGGATCGCCACAGGCTCTATGGCTTTTGGACGAGTAGTTCGTCCTTTCACCTTGATTGACAACGGTTGTTCGGCAGATGGTTCTTCTGGCTCCCGGTGGGATTCCTTCTCTACTTCGGCTAACACCTCTTCTGTGTAGTCTTGAGAGTACAACACGGCATCGGAGTAGTAGGATTCTACTCCTCTAAACGGGTTCAGGTCAGCAAACTCCATCTGTACTGTTCCTTGGGCGTCTACATATTTGAAGCATTGATGTAGAGTTGAAGGAACAATATTGTGGTCGTGGATCCAAGGTCTGCCCAGCAGAATATTGTAGGATACCTCAGAATCAGTGACATAACATGTAGCCACTGATCTAAGGTTGCCAATCTGGATCCTCAGACGAATCTTTTCCAACGGCTTACTTTTTTTGGCGTTAAAATCCACGATTGTAGTGGTGGTGTAAGCCAATTCGCTGGTAGGAATCCTCAGCGGTATGAGCAGACTATGAGGAATGATGCTGATTGATGATCCCGGATCTATGTGAATCCGGTCGACCTCCACGGAACCGACGTACCCGGTGTAATAGAGGGGTCTGTCATGCCTGTTATGTTTTAACAACATGTCATCTTGAGTGAAAGTGATATTTGGGACCACCTCCATCACACTGTGGCATTGAGGACATGCCACGGGTTCTTCGTCCGACCTATTATTCGTTGCACACGAGAGTGCAAATAATAGGTTTGGGACAAGCCCTGCCAGAGGTAATATGGACATGGCAGTCTTTTGTGGACCTAACACCACTGACGTACTTAGGGTTAAGCACGGGTGTTAAGTTGAGATGACAACCGATATTAGAGGTAATATGGACGTGTTAATCGATAGCCAGAAACTCGGAGAGTTTGTTCAGAGGTAATATGAACATGACAAACTTCTGGGTAGCAATTCCATTGGGGATGGAGGTGCATATCTGCTCAGAGGTAATATGGACATGGCAGTTTTTGTGGACCTAACACCACTGGCGTACTTAGAGTTAAGTACGGGCGCTAAGTTGAGATGTCAACCGATATCAGAGGTAGTATGGACATGATAATCGATAGCCAAAACCAAGAAGGTTTGTTCAGAGGTAATCTGAACATGACAAACTTTTGGGTAAAGAAATGAAATGCTTGGATGATGAACATAAACTTATGTTTGGACAATTCACTGTGGAGTGATTTTCCTGAAGAATCCATTGGAGAAACTTTTAGGGACTCTTCCTCAGGTACATTCTTGAAGAGAGCAAAAAAAGAATAAAAATCCAATTGGTAATGACCGTCCCTTTGTTTACAGATGCAAAGTGATTACCTTGGCCTCGATCAACTCCTGAATTCTCTTTTTTAGCACATAGCACGCCCTTATGGGGTGATGAGTGTACCGATGGAAGAGACACTAATCTGGGTCATCAACTTTGCCAGCCCTCTCAGGATGTCTGATGTTGGATAGCTGAAGCTTGCGTTCCTCCATCAACATATTAAAGATTTCAATGATGTCGTCTTCATTGAAGGAGAAAGTCCCTTTTGGTCTTCGGGCTCCTGATGCCTGAGTTTTACGGTCTTCCGGGAAGATCATCGTCGTTGCATCATCTTTGGATTTTGAGGGAATTCTACCCCCAGCTTTGGATGCTGCCCTGTTTTGACGAGGTAGGCTACCCCCAGACATGCTGTGGTATCTGTCCACAGAAGCTAATTTAGCAGGACCTGCCTCTGGTTGTACAGGACTAGAATTTAAAGATTTGGGTTTCGCAAGAGACGCAGTATACCCCAACCCAAAACGAGCTTGTTGACGGTAAGAGTTACCATGCAACGGTGTTCGTCTACCCTTTCCATAGTTGAGGCCTTATTTCAGCTTCAAATCATAAACCATGCCTTGTATAATTTTTAACGCCTGCGGGCTATATCTGTGGATTTGTATTCTGCCAGTTTCAGACTCGCAAAATTCTTCCTGCATGATCGGGCTACTCCACATGCGACCGAAGACTATTGGATGCTGGTCGTCGCTAGTTGGAGGAATAATAAAGATGGAATCTTCACGTGGTCCACCTGTCATGACGATATTAGATGTTGATGCATCTTCCCACAAGATCTTCCCGCGTTTGACCGTTAGGGGAACTGAAGCCTGTTCATGACCCTTGTCTTCGTGTTTCTGGATCAGATATTCACGCAGGTCAGGAGTCTTTACAGAAGAAGAAGAAGAAGATGGCTTGTTCCTTCTGTTCTCATTAGTGGGCATGCGGATGTTGGGAACCACAGTTTTCCCTGTGCCACCTGTATACAACATGTTGGACATCTGGGTAGCGGATAATCCCCGAGGAGGGTGTCTTTCCGCAAATTGAGCCTTCTTTACACTGAGGGGCTTCTCCTAGCGTAATTCGGAGCTCTGATCCGGTTGGCGTAAAGCTGAGGATGTCCTCAGTCGGCCGTCAGCTCCTCGCGTAATCCGGAGGGTGGGCAGATTGTTCCCTTGCTGGCATAAAGGCCGAGAAGTTGAGTAGTACGCCGCTTGCTTTCCCTTGCGTAGATTGCAGGTTTCATCTGCTTTTTCGCGGAAGGCAGATGCATATTTACTCGTGGAGCACGTTTGGAACTCCTGACTTGGCGCTAAGGCATTGTCAGAAAGTTTGTCTGTTCCACCAGGGATGGGAGACTATTTTCTACGCGTAGAGCGCGGTGTAGGCTTCTGGACTAGCGCTGAGGCATTGTCCGAAGTTTTGTCTTTTTTGCCAGGGACGGGAGACTAAATTTTACGCGCAGAGCGTGGAGTATACTTCTGGGTTGGCGCTGAGGCCTTGCCAGAAGTTTTGTCTGCCCTGCCAGAGACATGTGACTGAATTTTATGCGCAAGGCGCGAAGGGAGCAATGCTACAACCTCGTTGGTCGGAGAAATCGGAGAGGTCGAAGAGTCCACAGGAATGGTAGAGGATGCTTTGGCATCCAGACCTTATGCAGCTTCCTGTTATCTTAGACAAAGAGAGAGTGAGAGCTACCCCCGGTTCGAAGCATGTCTTCGTAGGCAGACTGGTCGAATTGGACGACCAGTGTCTTCTTCACGGATCCCACGGATACCACATCGTGTTGAGCAATTACTTTCTCGTCAGAAGAGAAAGATGTCCCCAGTAGAGTCGCCATCTTGTTTCGGATAATAAACGAGAGAGAATATGGAAAACGAGGTCTTATACGAAAACCCACCTTTTCTTCGGTGTTTACAAACAAGATTGTACAATTTAATCCTATACGAGAATGTCTAAGTACAATTTATTTAATCTGGGTAAATATTGCTATAGGTGTCTGATCTGCAGTCGATCACTTTAGCCCTTGGACCACACGATGTTGAAGAAGTGCCGTGGAAGACAGAAAGCAGCTTCGAAGGTTGCTAAAGAGGGTGGATGCCTGATGCCAAAGTCGTCGATCCCTTCTCTTTGCCTGAGCTCTGGATTATTCTCTCTCTCTCTCTCAACCTCCAATTTTCTACCTTTTGACCTTTTTCCTCGCTGATAGAGGTCTCTATTTATAAAGTTTTTAGTGACAGTGACCACACAGTCGGCGTAGAAACCGAGTAGTTGAAAGTACAGCACCCTTTTACACGACAGTTTAAAATAACCAATGCCTGCATATAAATGACCTTTTGAATGAGCAAGTGACGTGTGTCCAACTAAGGGACAAACGCGTATAACTGCTGCAAAGATCACTGCGTAGAATTCACGTAGGTAGTTATCCCTTGTGTAGAAGAGGTTGGCGTAGAAGCCAAATGACTGTCACCATGGCGTAGAAGCCAAGTAGGCATAGAAGCCGGATAGTCATAGAAGCCGAGTGGGCATAGAAGCCGAGTGGGCATAGAAGCCGAGCAGGCGTAGAAGCCGAGTGATGTGGACATTTTAGCCGAAATTATAGCTCTTGGAGATACAATCAAATCTCTTGCATTAAATGCAGAGATCTGCCCCCATCCTGCACATTAAATGCAGAGGCTTGCCTTTAAGATTTTCCATCATTCTGCACATTAAATATATATACGCGCCTTAAATTCTGTACGAAGAGTAACAGCTAATGTGGCGGTATGTCTGCCTTCTGCGGAGTGTAAGAAGCTCATGTCTGCCTGTGTAAAACTGGGCAGGGTTTCCCCTTTGTATGCGTAAGAGCAGTTAGCGCAAAGGGAATGTCACTAGATGACGGTTTAGTGACATTTAATCAAATCTTCTGCATTAAATGCAGAGATCCGCTATTATCTTGTGCATTAAATGCAGAGACATATTTTGAAGGTCTGCCACCCTTCGGCGCATAAAATACAGAGATATGCCTCGGGCATCTGTCAGTATTTGGCGCATTAAATGCAGAGACGTGCCTTGAGAACATGTCACTGCTCTGCGCATTGAATGCAGAGACGTGCCTCGAGCCCTGTACGAAGAGCAGCTTTTGATGTGGCAGGCTGTTTGTCTTCTGCGGAGCGTAAACAACTCACATCTGCCTGTGTAAAACTAGGCGTCGTATTCCTTTATATACGTAAAAGCGGTCTATGCCATAGAAATGGCAGTAAATGACATCCTAGGTTGCAGTGCCGCACCATCATTATAGTCGTCGCTTGGGTTGTCGTGCAGTAATCTTTGTCAGAAGTCAGGCGTCAGGTTCACTGCACGATTTGTCAGGTTTATTTTGGGGAATATGAAGCGTCCCTCGTACACTTTAATGCTGCATTAAGAGCGGATGAGTTTTACGCCATAAAGGCGATGTAGCACCTCTTTTACGCTGAAGTGGCCTGGACACATTGCATTGCGCGGATGGTCCTTTGAGCCTATATTTTACGCTGTGCTCAGCGGAAAAGCTCTGTTGCATGTTGACGGCTCTGAGGTCATGTGTTTTACGCTATCCTGCTTCAATATGCTGCGTAGAGCTATCCGGTGTATTTTTCATGCTTCTATAATGAATAAACAATATGAATAAATAACCATAACTTCGGTAAAATAATATAAGTACCTGGTACCAATGCCTGCAAGACAAGCAACTCTATCAGCAACTCCAAAGGCTCTATAACCGTCTAAGCTACAAAACTGGCAGGGGACCAGGTCCTCAGAGGGACGTAACCAGGTACAAGAAATAACATACCAAAAGTAAAATAGTATAATGCCACATACTCAAGGGTAAACTATTATAACCATCTAAGTGATATATAGGTGAGGGCTTCACTCGTACTCAGGCTGAAACCACTACAGGCTCTTGTAGAAGCATGAAAAATATGCTGGGAAGAGCTACGCAGCCTCTTGATACAGAGCAGCGTAAGCAGAGGCCTTCAGAGCCATCAAGCGTACAACAGAGTTTTCTCCGCTAAAATACAGCGTGAAGAATAAAGCTCAAAGGACCATCCGCATAAGTGCAGTACGTCCAGGCCGCTCCAGCGTGAACAGAGTTCTTCATCGCCTCCATGGCGTAAAACTCATCCGCTCTCAAAGCAGTGTTATAGCGTACGAGGAACGCTTCATCTTCCCCGAAATGAACCTGTCAAGTCACGCAGTGAATCTGACCTCTGACTCCTGACAAAAGGTGATGCACGGCTACCCAGACGACGGTTGGAAACGATGGCAGACCTCTCGGGACGCGTCCCACAGTATGATGGCGGATCTCACCATTTAATGCAGAGGATTTGGTAAAACATCACCAAACCGTCGTTTACTGGAGTCCCCTCAGCATAAACTGCTCTTTTGCATACAAGGGAATACGTCGCCCTGTTTTACACAGGCAAACATGAGCTATTTTATGCTCCGCAGCAGACAAACCGTCTGCCACGTCAAAAGCTGCACTTCGTCCGGGATTCGAGGCACGTCTCCACATCTAATTGCACAGAGCGGTGACAGTTTCTCTCAAGACACGTCTTTGCGACGGGTGCACAGAAGGCCTGCAGACCTTCGAAACACGCCTCCGCATTTAATGCATAAGATGATGGCAAATCTCTGCAAGAGATTTGGTTATATCTTCAAAAGCCGTAATTCCGGCTAAGGCATCCACATCAGCACGGTATGCAGCGGCTTCTACGCCCATTCAGGATCTGTGCTCAAGCGGCTTCTACGCCCATTCTGGCACGATATGCAGCGGCTTCTACGCCCATTCAGGATCTGTGCTCAAGCGACTTCTACGCCCATTCTGGCACGATATGCAGCGGCTTCTACGCCCATTCGGGATCTGTGCTCACTCGACTTCCACGCCTACTCAGTCTCTAGGACCACTCAGTCTCTACGACTGTTCGGCTTCTATGCCTGCTCGGCTTCCATGCCTACTCGGCTTCTATGCCTGTTCGACTTTTATGCCTACTTGGCTTCTATGCCATGGTGACGGATATTTGGCTTCTACGCCAACCTCTTCTACACAATGGATACCTACCCACGTGGCTTTTATGCCATGATCTTATAGCAACCGTACGTGTTGTGTCCCCTTAGTTAGACCCACGTCACCCGCTCAGTCAAAAGATCATCTATACGTAGGCATTGGTTACTTTAACCGTTGTGTAAAAGGGTGCTGTACTTTTCACTCCTCGGTTGCTACACCAACGGAGTGGTCACTGTCACCAAAGACTCTATAAATAGAGGCCCCTGTCAATGGGGAACAAGGTCAGAAAATTTGGTCAAGAATACCAATATCAGATCCAAGGTCAACAATTGGAGAAGATCGAACAAGGAGGAGTAGAGAGAGAGAGCCCGGAGCCCAGGCAAAGAGCGAGGATCGACGACTTCGGCATCGTGCATCCACCCTCTCCTACAACCTTCGAAGCTGCTCCCTGTCTTCCACGGCACTTCTTCAACATCGCGTGGTCCAAGGGCTAAAGTGATCGACCACAGATCAGACACCTATAGCAATTTATACCCAGATTAAATAAATTGTACTCCCATATCCTCGTATAAGATTACATTGTACAAGTTTGTTTGCAAACCAAAGGGCGCGGGTTTCGCACAAACCCCGTCATTGAAATACACTTTTATTCTTTCGTTTAATACCACAAATAAGATGGCGACTCTGCTGGGGACATCTTTCTCTTCTGACGAGGAAGTAATTGCTCAACGCGATGCGGTATCTATAGGAACCGTGAAGAAGACGCTGGTCGTTCATTTCGACCAGTCTGCTTACGAAGACATGCTTCGAACCGGGGGTAGCTCTCACTCTCTCTTCGTCCAAGACAACAGGAAGCTGCACAAAGTGTGGATGCCCAAGACATCCTCAACCATTCCTGTGGACTCTCCGATCTCTCCGACCAATGAGGTGGTAGCATCGCTCCTTCCGTGCCCTGCACGTAAAATTCAGTCTCCCGCTACGCGCGGTACAGACAAAACTTCGGGCAAGGCCTCTGCGCTAACCCAGAAGTATCCACTGCGCTCTACGCGTAGGAATCAGTCTCCCGCTACTCGCGGTACAGACAAAACTTCGGGCAAGGCCTCTGCGCTAACCAGAAGTATCTACTGCGCTCTACGCGTAGGAATCAGTCTCCCGCTACGCGCGGTACAGACAAAACTTCGGACAAGGCCTCTGCGCTAACCCAGAAGTATCCACTGCGCTCTATGCGTAGGAATCAGTCTCCCGCTACGCGCGGTACAGACAAAACTTCCGATGGTGCCTCAACGCCAAATTGGAAGAACAGATCACGCTCCACGCGCGAAACAACATCTGACTTCTACGGTAAAACAGATGAGCGCGGTGATCTCTGCAAGGGGAAGCAAGCAGGCGAATATTCAGCCTCTCGGCCTTTACGCCAGCAAGAGAACAATCTGCCTATCCTCCGGATTACGCGAGAAGTCGATGGCCGACTGAGGACCTCTTCAGCTTTACGCCAGTCTGAGCGAATCTCCAAATTATGCCAGGCGAAGTCCCGCGGCGTAAAGCAAGCTCAGGTTGCTACTCCTGACCTACGCGAATGCCTAATCCAGAAGCGTAAGGAGAGGGGACCTTCAAACATGTCTATTACGCCCCCTAGAGAGCAATGTTGTAATAGTCATAAGATTGTGATTGACTGCTGCTGTTCTAAAGCAAAACGGTCGGTCTTCGACCGATTGAGCTACTCTCAGTCTTTTTCGGAAGAAGAGCACGCGTATACGTTTGTGAACATGGCTTCACGCATACCCAAAAGAAGGTCGAGCTCAAGACGTCATCCCTCTGGGCCTCCGAGCCAAAGAAGATTCGAAGACCTCCTCTGGAGCACTGAAGCTGGGGTGTTCCAAAACACCCGGGCAAGGTCACAACAACCAGCTCCGTACTCGTCTGATTTCGACACTGGGGGTCGCCAATCTCCCAGATCAGATGCTGAGAGTGTAGAGTCGACTTCTGCGGTGACCTATACTAATCCTTCGATGACACCCAGGGAAGTGGGAGCTTACGCCATTGAAGACGAACGCAAGGAGGCTTCAGGAAACGCGGAACAACGCATCACTGTGCTAGAGACGTCTCTGAAGCAAATACAATCCTTAATGGAGAACATGCACCAGATGATGCTAACTCAGCACGCGACTGCCATGGCTCAAGCGTCGGTCCCGCCAACTCAGATACGTGTGGGGGTGGACTTACCACCATCCAACCTAAGCCATGAACCTGCTCTAGATCAAGAGTCAGCAGTCCCTCCACTTCCAACTGAGAATCCGATGCAGGCAGTGCGGGAGTTGAAAGCCCAGTTTGACGCCTTGAAGCACAAAGATCAGCTCAAGAAACTGGGAATCAACCAGCCTTACCCGGCTATCTGGGAAGAAGTCCCTTTTCCTCCGAAGTACAAACCTCAGACTATGGCTCTGTTCGAAGGAAAAACATCACCAAGTCAATACATGAACTATTTCAGTATGATGACGGTGTTGCTACAAGGGAACGACGCCCTCCTCACTCGGGTGTTCAAGGGCTGCCTCTCAGGAGTAGCCTATCAGTGGTATCGTAGCTTGGCGGACAACTGCATTACTTCCTTCGAGGACTTCAAAGCGCTATTCTTCACACGATTCTACGAGGGTGGAATGGACATGTCTATGTCCTCCCTCATTGAAGTCAAGCAAAGGGAAAAGGAAGACGTTCGCACCTTCGTCGAACGTTTTCGTCAGGCCACCTTACAAATGCCTCCAAGAGTTCCAGACTCGGCGTTAGTAGACATTTGCAGGAAGAACCTCCTTCCTATAGTCTCGGTGTTCACAGGACCATATCAGTTCCATGAGTGGCACTCGTTCATCGTCTCGGCAGTGGCCGCCGAAGACAACAGTCGCAAGACGCGCGATAATGGCATCATAATCTCCGCCTCCGATAGAGGCAAAAGGTCATCTCCCAGCGGCGATCATCCTCGCAGCTCCAAGGGAAAAGAAGCTCTGACGGTCAATACGTCCAGACAAAAGACGGCAGCGACCACGCAGACAAAGCCCGGGACTTCCAGGCCCGTCGAGGTCTACTCTTTCGACGACGACGATATCCCTAGTATATTTGAGTGTCTCATCAAAAGTGGCAAGATCACCCTGCCGGAGCTAAGGCGGCCCCAAGAGGTCGGCAGTACCGACGACCCCAAATACTGCATCTTCCACAGTCGCTGAAGAGCTGGGGGTCGAATCCCTGGAAGCTTTCGGTGATTCTCTGCTTATCATCAATCAAGTCAGAGGAATATACGAAGTCCGGAATCCATACCTCATCCCCTATCACCGAGCGACAATCGAGATAGCCATGATGTTCAAAGGGTTCTTCCTAGAGCATGTACCTCGATCTCAGAATCTGGAAGCTGATGCCCCGGCCAGTCTAGCTGCGGACTTAGCTACCCCTATAAGAAGGCAAGATTCGGTGATCCTTCTTAACAGAAATTTATTCTGCGTGAAGAACAACCTTCACATAGAACGCAGCCACGCTGTGAACACAAATCCCCCCGGAAGAGACTGGAGAAGTCCCTTCATAGATTTTGTCGCATACGGAATCTTGCCAGAGGACCCCAAAGAAGCAGTATCCGTCAAGAGACGATCATTACGCTTCTATTTTGATGCATCTTCACACTGCCTATATCGTCAGACCTACGACGGACTGATATTAAGATGTCTCTCAGACGACGAAGCACAGCAGATTATCCGAGAAGCTCACGACGGCGTATGCGGAGCGCATCAGCCCGGTCCTAAGCTACAGGATCGTATCAGGAGAATGGGCTACTACTGGCCCACTATAATCACAGACGCGATCAGCTATGCAAGACAATGCAGAGCCTGTCAGGTTCATGCAGACTTCATACACCAACCGTCTAAATATCTACATCCTATGGTCGCATCCTGGCCCTTCGAAGCATGGGGAATGGATATCGTCGGTCCCATTCACCCGTCTTCCTCCAGAGGCCACCGGTTTATACTGGCCATCACGGATTACTTCTCCAAATGGGCAGAGACGATCCCTCTGGCTGAGGTAAAAGCGTCTGACGTGATCAACATCATCAAGCACCACGTTATTTATCGCTTTGGGATTCCTCGAAGGATAATCCATGACAATGGGCCTCAGTTCATCAGCCAAGCGTTTCATCGATTTTGCGATAAAAGTCGAATACATAATATTGCCTCTACGGCATATTATCCAGCTGCTAATGGTTTGGCGGAAGCTTTCAACAAAACCATTATCAAACTCCTGAAGAAGTTCGTCTTTTCAAACAAAAGAGACTGGAACGAGAAGCTGGGCGAATGTCTCTGGGCATACCGCACAACGGTACGGACACCTACAGGTTGTACCCCTTTTTCACTGGTCTACGGGAGCGAGGCAGTTCTTCCCATCGAAATCCAGATCCCGTCGCTCAGGATAGCAGTGACTAGTAAGTTGACTCGAGAAAAGAATGACATGTTAAGGCTCCAAGTGCTTGAAGGATTAGACGAGAAACGCCTACAAGCTCAACAACGCATCGCGCTCTACCAAGCACGCATTTCCAAAAGTTTTAATCATAAAGTGAAGGAAAGAGTGTTCAAGGTCGGTGAGCTAGTTCTAGCCGTAAGAAGGCCGATGATTCTTACCCACAGAAGTAAAGGCAAATTCCAGCCCAAGTGGGAAGGCCCTTATGTGATCGAGACAATGTTCTCGAACGGCGCCTACAGGATAGCCCAGCCTAATGGAGACCTGTTAATGGCTCCTATCAACGGCAAATTCCTGAAAAGGTACTATGCTTAATCTCCCCTGCTCGGGTGGGACATAGCAAGGATCTCGATTCTGACAAAACTACTTCCAAAACGCAATTGGTAGGGTTACACTCTATCATGTCCGTATGACCTCTGAATAGATGTGTCCTGCTAAGAAGTTTATCGAGAGTCTATCATGTCCATACTACCTCTGATATCACTCTCACCAAAACCGGTCATTTACATTCCGAAATGATGGGTCTACAAAAGTCAGAAAAGAGTCGCCTTTATTTATTCCCGAGAGGGAGGCAGAATTACATCTGGGCAAGCAAAAAGGGGAAAGGATACATCATGATGGCGGGTGAGTCAGATTGTGAAACAGCCGCTCCAGCGCAGCTATCCTCTCATTCCTAAGAACCAAGGCGTCGGTACGAGCCTGCTCCAGCTGTGCCTCGGGAGTGTCCGTGAGGGTCAGATCAGCCTTTGCCCGAAGACAGCCCGCGCGAGCAGCTTCTGCACGGTCCAACTCCCGTCGCGTTGTGCTCAGTCGGCCAAACGCTACCTCCAGACCCGACAACGACTGGGAAGCCTACTCCTCTGCCCGAGCGAGTTCTTCCTTCAGCATGGAGACCCTCGCTGCATTCCCTTCATGCTTAGAACGATACTGCGTCTCAACGGCAAGAGCCTCTTCCACGACAACTTTTCTCCTATCCACCTCCAGCTTATGCTTCTGGATAGAGTTGTCTAGGCTTTCCAGCTTTGTAGCAAGCCGTGCAGTCATGAGGTCAAACCGAGCCTGAACATCAGCATCGAGGCCCCGAGTCAGCCACAAATGTTCGTTAATAGGTTGTTCCAACCCATTAACCACCGCCTCCAGGGCGTCAACTACCCCGGGATCACCGAGCTCCCTGATGACCCCGATTGAAGCGAGAGAAGTCTTCCTCAGGCGCTCAAAATCCAGACTCTTCGCTAACACCATTGATACCATCGTTCTCAAACCGGTGTAGAAAAGGCTGGTATGTTGCTCGGTCAACGCAACTAGATCCGACTGAACGCCGGGAGCGCCCGTAATGTCAGCAAGTCCCTCTCCAGGGATGATTGCAGATGAGATGGCCACAGCCGTCGTATCAACACATGGCATAATCGAAGAAGGTGCGGTAATGGCGGTCGAAGTCATCGCCATACTCACAAGAGGCAAGGTCACGACGACGTGTTCATCCTCCTCTCGAGGTGACGAAGCTACTCCGGGCGTACTGGCCCCCGAAGCCACTTCCTCATCAAAGTCGAACGCCTCCTCGTCAGAAGCCCGAGCGGAACCAGAATGCGCTTCAACGCTATACTCCCCGTGGGCGCTATCCCCTGAGAAGAAGACGAGAAAGTCAATATCAGTATGATGACAATCTTTCTGAAGGGAGGCATAAAGACGACATTTACCCGGAGCCAACGGCATATACGACGCATCTGCAGTCGATATAGCTAAACCACGCCTTAATGACGCAATGCGAATCGTCATGTCTGGAGAAGGAGGTGGGCCGACCGACATCGCCGAGAGTTCTGTCAGGCCTCCACCAAGACGTGGTCGAAGTTCATCGGCTGGAATCTCGCCAGACGCGCTCACTGACGCGGCAGGAGTCATGCCCGCTGCTGGCCTCGGGAAAGATTCTCCCATCTGCCTCGGCCACACAGGCAATCTCGCTCCGCTACCTGGAGCAGTAACCGCCACAGCCACCTCTAACGAGGATTCTCCGGTATCGACGACCGAAACTGTAGGAGGTCCCTCTCTAGAAGGCGAGGAACCTCCAGCCAAAGAATTATCCTCGATGTAGGGAGAGGCAGGCTCAACCCCAGGAGCCGCAATACCAGGAATACGGAGAGGACGAGCAACCGTCTCCTTCCTCCTCTTGCGAAGAGAAACTTTCTTCAGAGCAGAAGCCCGTCGCTTCCCAGAAGAGACAACCAAAGCCCCCGCAGGCAGAGGCACTTCGCACCTCGGCACCGACACCAAAGGCTCGTCCGGAGTACCAGACTCCTCACCTTCGTCCGAAGAAACCGAAGGGACGTCAACTCTTCCCCCAGGCTTGGGAGAAGGCACCCGAAAGCTTCTACGTGCGTCGAAATCACGATGGAAGGTGTTAATCGCCACGTAAAACTGGGCGTAAGAATGGAGAATGCGAAGCTCCGTGGAGGTTGTAACGACCGGCACAATGAAGGTTGCCCTCGTACAACCCATGATGAAATATCGCCACCCTCTAGCTCCATCAATGAGTCCGCCCCTGGACCTAAAGCTGGTAACGGCATTGCCCACATGCAACTGATCGTACCCAAACTGCCTGACAAACCGACTAGGTAAGTAGGGCTCGAAGAAGCAGTGATCTTCGCTCCTGTATAGCAGATGGGAGGGTCTAATACAGACCAACCAGTTAAAAGCTTCAGGGGAAAGGTCGGTCTTCTCTCCACCTGAATCCTCAAGCCGTACCCCTGATTGATTGCGATGCACGGGGGGAGCAGTACAGAGGAGCTTCCAACCGTGGCTGAGGTTCAACACCAGCCGGCAGTCTAACATTGTGCTCACATTCCAGGAGGAATCCTTGTAATTCAGCAAGAATATACCCCCCGAGCTGCTACCGGACCCAGGAGACATCACCCGGGGATTGTGGAGAATCAACCATCCCATCAAATATAGGTATGGTAATTCCACCCTGGGAAAACTCTCACGTCGAGCTTCATCGACGAGCAACCCGTCAGTTATGGCTCTCAAGCCAGCCTGTATACGGCACACCATGGAAGGAAGCAAGCCCAGTCTTACCCCAAACACCAGGCGCACTGCCGGCCATAGGATGTTCCGGTGAATGCGGTCCGCGGACGCGGTACCTGGCACCACTACTCGGCGCAGCCATATGGAGAGGAAACCAGCCGGCTGGGCTTCCTTAGACAAAGGCCTGCGACAGCGCCTCAAGTAACTACAGGCCTTAGTGCCTTCCGGGTACTTTCCTACCCCCTCGACAAGAATCTGGTCCGGAGCTTCAGCCTCCTCCATAAGAGTCTCCACAACCTGGGCACTAAGCACGCCCAAACAGTTCACGGGCTCATTCTTGCCACCCGAGGCTTTCTTCGACCTGGTGGCCCTGGCTCGGTGGAAGAAGAGGTAGGACATCCACTTGGTGGTATGAGCCAAATCAGAAGGCTCGTTATAAAAGGCGGTGCACGCGAAGTATTGACACATCAGCTCCTGATATACTTTCGTCACCCAAGGGTCCAAATCCCCCAACTCCCGGTTGGTGGGAACATACTCTTCATATGGAGTATCTCCCATCGGCAGTCTCGAGACAACTGTCATCTCGTGGAGCGCCAATCCCAACTCCCCCAGTAGAGTGGCAAAGGTCCCGGTGAGCGGAATGTACCGCTCCATCAGCGCCAGGAACAAATTAGGGTTCAGAGGCAACCCGACGCTGGTCGCACTCACAGCGACATATAGTCCAATGCCCTCCAACTCTCTCCGGAAGTGCGTCAAGGCCCAGTCAACTAGGCATCTCCATCGGGAGTTCGTTGGGGTGATCCACCCATTGCACCGAGGATTCTCCTTGGGATATACCCCACCTCGACCCATGAAGTCGTTACAGAAGGTCGGCAATTGGACCGGCTGGATCACCAAGCTATCTTCACTTGGAACACTGCCCGGGTACAGGCCTCTGAACAACGTCACAACGCCGGAGGGGCGACTGACGAATGACCCCTGGTCAGCTCCTTTCAGATAAAAAATCTTCCCCGGCTTGCCGTGAAGATCAGGAGTCAGCGTCCACGACATCTTCCTAGGATGCGTCGCGTGGAAGAAGGCCGAGATGGGATAATCCCTCGGCATCGTTGGCAGGTACAAAACCAAATTCCCGACTGGGAAGACCCAGGGCTCCCTCTTAGGCTTCGTCTGGGACTGTTTGTCGATCATGTCCACAAAAAGGAAAGCCGGCTTTACGTACGGCTCCCCGTCTACATAAGTCAGAGGCTCCCCGTTGATCATGCTCAGCAGCATTCGCTCGCTCTGAGCCGATATTAAGATCCTCCTTCCTTCAGGGTACTGGGGTCCAGAGATAGGGAATGCCACGTGGGACAGATCCTCCAGGTAGTTCGAGTGCAGCATCCCAGCAGCGCAGCCCATCAACTCGGCCAGTTGAGACTCACCCAAGTCAACTACAAAAGTGCAAGGATAATACGTCACCACAAGTCTTGCACGAACATACGGACCGAAAGAAACAACAGTCTGTGCTCTACGCAGGATTATGCAAATCTGGCAATTTTACGCCGGAGGTCCCCCCACAAGCGTAAAATTCAAATTTTACGATATACCCCAATTTTCGGTAGCCAGAGCTTTTACGCTCAGAACTATGAAAATATGGAGTCTTTACGCTGACATATTAGAAATGTGGGCATAAAAGATAAAAATGCCTCCGTGCATCATCTTCCTCAAGAAGAGGCTATCAGCACAGAAGATGACCTAGCGCGGTCACGTTCAACGTGTGCGAAGGATTTTTCGTCGTTTTTGTCACCCCGAAGGCTTTACCTCTAAGACCGGGTGCACTGCTCGTCGGCAGGACACTTCGCTCAGAAGGAAGTTCGCCTTGACCGACCAAAGACTCCCTCGCTGGGGCGGAAGAATGAGAAGAGGAACCTATACCCTTTCCCTTGGCAGAGGAGGTCTGTTTCGACGCCATTTTCTAAAGACTCGAGATGCTCGGAGAGAGAACGAAGAAAAACTCGAACAGTCGAAAGCTCTCTTTCGCAGAAGACAGATAAAAAGTTTCTCTCTCAGAAAACTTGGGATATATATAGAGTTCGGGCCGACTCCTCGAATCCTCAGACGGACTCCTCAAGACCCTAACCAAATCTCGCAAAATTAAATAATGGGTTATGATTGGATGCCATGTCAGCCCACTAACCTTGAAAGACGGACAGTCAGCAAATTCAAAAAGTTTTTCGTGCAAAGACGGTTCAGCAGGTCCTACGCTGAAGAAGTTTTCTACGCTCGACAGCAACAGATCTACGGTTTTACGCTCGTAAGCTATAAGCCTATGGTTTTACGCCCGGATGCCTTTGTGCTCAGTAGCTTTTACGCTCGAGAGGCCACAAATCTACGACTTTACGCTCAGCAGATACCAAATCGATGATCTCACGCTCGGTGGCGCTCAGTTTACGCTCAGAAGCAACAGATCCGCAAGACTTCACGCTCGAAGAAATTTTCTTTTCAGGAGCTACAGATAAACAGTTCTACGCTAAAGGAGCTTCCTACGCTCGACGGCTACGAATCTACAACTTTACGTTCGACAGCTACAAGTCAGGTTTTTGGCCCGGATGCCTTTGTGCTCAGTAGCTTTTATGCTCGAGAGGCCACAAACCCATGACTTCACGCACAGGAACTACAAGTCTACGATTTCACGCTCGACGGTGTTTTACGCCCGGAGGCTACAGACTGATGATTTCTCGCTCCATGACTTTCCGTATATTCGAACGGTCCCCAAGACGGTTAATTACAGGAGTTCACACAAAAGATACTCCTCCTTGGCTTCAATATATCCCAAGTACCCGAAACATACAAGAGTTCAAACATTGAGAAATTACTCTTCTCGGGTCAATTGGAGGTTCATCCAGACTCCAGTCTGAATATCTCGTCTATCAAAAGATGGCAACTCAGTTTTGACCGCCATTCCTCGACCTTGTTCCAAGGGATTTTTGAGAAGTCACTTGAAAACGAAGACTGAACAAAAAATTCTGTTCACCAGAAGTTCAGAGCTCTACGCGATTCCTCAGTCCTAGTAACAGGACAGTTCTAAAAATGTTCAAAATGCTCTACAGCGTTCTATGGACTACTCGCTATACGTAAAGGACAGGACCTAGCACTCTTTCTACAGAGTCAGCGTACAGATTCAGACGTGTTAAAGCTGCACATATTCAGACTTCACAGCAACGTATGGCAAGATGATCATATGAAGAAGCAAGACGATTTTATTAAAATCAGAGTCATGATTACATATGAGGGAAACCCGATCTACAAGAGTTTTTTTTTCATTTTCATGATTACATATGAGGGAAATCCCGTCTACAATGGGCTTCCTCGTCATCGTCGTCGGAAAACTGCACCCTGAATCTGCTCGGACAGGTTCTCGCACCGGTGAAGGTTTTCCTCTTCTTCCATGGCGGTTCATTTACTTCCACAGTAATGAACAAGAAGATCCTCCATTCGCCATGGCCGATCCAGCTGAGGGGTCTTCCACCCAGCTCGATCGGGGACGATAGATTACGGTTTGTCTAATCTCGTCCGCGGGGATCTAAGGAGAAGAGATACAGCTTGCAAGCTGCGTGGTCAAATATGACCCTTCCTCTCTCCTGGGGCAACGCCATACAAAGTTGCTGATTATCCTGAGCAAGGGAGGCTAAGATATCCTTCCATGATCCATCGTTGCAGTGGACACTTGCTCGAAGATGCCGTCTTTTTTGGCTCCTTACACGCTGGAAGAACATGATCTCCTTCTTCCTCAAATTGACCCGGCGAACTCCGGTGATCATCTCTGCATGGTGATGAAGATGTGGGAAGAACAGGCTAACTCCCCCAGCCTTTTATAGGCAAAAGAGATCACAGCGGTCCCCCATAAATCTGCCATAAAGTCTACACCGACCGTTTCAACGCTCTATTCAGAAACGTTTTGAGTTACGAGGGGCCGTTCATGCTTCGTTCAAAGCGTTTCAAATTTCAAGGAATTTAAAAGCTCTGAAGGGGGTCTTGTAGAAGCATGAAAAATATGCTAGGAAGAGCTACGCAGCCTCTTGATACAGAGCAGCGTAAGCAGAGGCCTTCAGAGCCATCAGGCGTACAACAGAGTTTTCTCCGCTAAAATACAGCGTGAAGAATAAAGCTCAAAGGACCATCCGCATAAGTGCAGTACGTCCAGGCCGCTCCAGCGTGAACAGAGTTCTTCATCGCCTCCATGGCTTAAAACTCATCTGCTCTCAAAGCAGCGTTATAGCGTACGAGGAACGCTTCATCTTCCCCGAAATGAACCTGTCAAGTCACGCAGTGAATCTGACCTCTGACTCCTGACAAAAGGTGATACACGGCTACCCAGACGACGGCTGGAAACGATGGCAGACCTCTCGGGATGCGTTCCACAGTATGATGGCGGATCTCACCATTTAATGCAGAGGATTTGGTAAAATATCACCAAACCGTCGTTTACTGGAGTCCCCTCAGCATAAACCGCTCTTTTGCATACAAGGGAATACGCCGCCCTGTTTTACACAGGCAAACATGAGCTATTTTATGCTCCACAGCAGACAAACCGCCTGCCACGTCAAAAGCTGCACTTCGTCCAGGATTCGAGGCACGTCTCCACGTCTAATTGCACAGAGCGGTGACAGTTTCTCTCAAGACACGTCTCTACGACGGGTGCACAGAAGGCCTGCAGACCTTCGAAACACGCCTCCACATTTAATGCATAAGATGATGGCAAATCTCTGCAAGAGATTTGGTTATATCTTCAAAAGCCGTAATTCCGGCTAAGGCGTCCACATCAGCACGGTATGCAACGGCTTCTACGCCCATTCAGGATCTGTGCTCAAGCGGCTTCTACGCCCATTCTGGCACGATATGCAGCGGCTTCTACGCCCATTCAGGATCTGTGCTCAAGCGGCTTCTTCGCCCATTCTGGCACGATATGCAGCGGCTTCTACGCCCATTCAGGATCTGTGCTCACTCGGCTTCCACGCCTACTCATTCTCTACGACCACTCAGTCTCTACGACTGTTCGGCTTCTATGCCTGCTCGGCTTCCATGCCTACTCGGCTTCTATGCCTGTTCGGCTTTTATGCCTACTTGGCTTCTATGCCATAGTGACGGACATTTGGCTTCTATGCCAACCTCTTCTACACAATGGATACCTACCCACGTGGCTTTTACGCCGTGATCTTAGTAGCAATCGTACGTGTTGTGTCCCCTTAGTTGGACCCACATCACCCGCTCAGTCAAAAGATCATCTATACGTAGGCATTGGTTACTTTAACCGTTGTGTAAAAGGGTGTTATACTTTCCACTCCTCGGTTGCTACACCAACGGAGTGGTCACTGTCACCAAAGACTCTATAAATAGAGGCCCCTGTCAATGGGAAACAAGGTCGGAAAATTTGGTCAAGAATACCAATATCAGATCCAAGGTCGACAATTGGAGAAGATCGAACAAGGAGGAGTAGAGAGAGAGAGAGAGAGAGAGAAAGAGCCCGGAGCTCAGGCAAAGAGCGGGGATCGACGACTTCGGCATCGTGCATCCACCCTCTCCTACAACCTTCGAAGCTGCTACCTGTCTTCCACGGCACTTCTTCAACATCGCGTGGTCCAAGGGCTAAAGTGATCGACCGCAGATCAGACACCTATAGCAATTTATACCCAGATTAAATAAATTATACTCCCACATCCTCGTATAGGATTACATTGTACAAGTTTGTTTGTAAACCAAAGGGCGCGGGTTTCGCACAAACCCCGTCATTGAAATACACTTTTATTCTTTCGTTTAATACCAGAAACAGCTCTGTGTCGGAGATCCCATAGCAGCAAGTAGTATCATGACTCCAGTATATGTACCAAAGTAAGTAATATCATGACTCCAGTATATGTACCAAAGCACCTACAGTAGTATAGTATATATATCAATAATCAGCCTGTAGTATGGTGTGTCTCTTCCCATCTAATGTAACCTCACGTCTTATGTCCATAATATCTCATGTCCATAACATGCAAGATCATGACCTCTAGCTAGTGCAACGAGTCATAATAATATCCATATAATATGTAAGTATCATATCACGAATCCTGTAAGCCTATTCAGAATCACCATGAATAACTCAAGAAAGATTATGTCACATGAAATAGTGTCAAGTGTCCTAGGGTATGGCGTACTTGGTAAAGCAAGCACGTAAAAATAGGATCATGGAATCAACTCTCTATGTGACATTACACGACTCCGTGTATGACATCGACATCCAAATCTTGTTCGGACGCTAAGCAACGTCTCACGGTCCTAGGGTAAACACACATCACACATGTAGAAGCATGAAAAATACGCTGGATGGCTATACGCAGCATATTGATGCAAAGCAGCGTAAACAGAGGCCTTCAGAGCCATCAAGCGTGCAACAGAGCTTTCTCTGCCAAACATAGCATGAAATATAAGCTCAACGTAAGGCAGTACGTCCAAACCGCTTCAGCGTAAACATGGTGCTTCATCGACTCCTGGGCGTAAAACCCATCCTCTTGCAACGCAGCATTGAAGTGTACGAGAGACGCTTCATATTCTCTGAAGTGAACCTGTCAAATCCTGCAATGAACCTGACGTCTGGACTTCTGACAAAGGGATACTGCTCGACTACCCAGGGATACTGCTCGACTACCCAGATGACGGCTATAATGATGGCACGGTACTGCGACCCAGGCTGTCATTTACCGCCATCTCCTTTGTGTAAACTGCTTTTACGTGCACGAAGGGATACGCTGCCTTATTTTACACAGGCAGACATGAGCTGTTTACGCTCTGCCGTAGACAAACTGCCTGCCACATCAAAACCTGTACTCCGTACGAGGCTCGAGGTACGTCTCTACGACCAATGCACAGAGCGATGACATTTGCTCGAGGCACGTCTCTACGTCTAATGCACAGAGCGATGACAGTTGCTCGAGGCACTTCTCTACGTCTAAAGCACAGAGCGGTGACAGTTTCTAAAGGCACGTCTCTGCGACTGATGCGCAGAAGGGCTGCAGACCTTCAAAAAATATGCCTCCGTATTTAATGCACAGGATGGTGGCAAATCTCTGCATTTAATGCAAGAGATTTGATTATATCTTCAAAAGCCATAATTTCGGCTAAGACGTCCACATCAGCACTTTGGCACGGTATGCAGCGGCCTCTACGCCCATTCAGCTCCTGTACTCACTCGGCTTCTAGGCCCACTCGGCCTCTATGACCACTCGGCTTCTACGCCTATTTCAGCTTCTATGCCTACTTGGCTTCTATGCCATGGTGACAGACATTGGCTTCTCCGCCCACATCTTCTACACGAGGGATACCTACCTACGTGGCTTCTATGCCGTGATCTTCGTAGCTATTATACGCGTTTTGTCCCTTTGTTGGACCCGCGTCACACGATCATTCGAAGGATCATCTATACGCAGGCATTGGTTATTTTAACCGTTGTGTAAAAGGGTGCTGTACTTTCCACTCCTCGGTTTCTACACCGACGGAGTGGTCACTGTCACTAAAACTCTATAAATAGAGACCTCTATCAATGAGGAACAAGGTCGGAAAATTGGTCAAGAAAACCAATATCAGATCCAAGGTCAAACTTCCAAGAAAGATCGAACCTGAGGTCAGGAGAGAGAGAGAGAGAGAGAGAGAGAGAGAGAATCCGGAGCTCAGGCAAAGAGTAGGGATTGACGACTTTGGCATCGTACATCCACCCTCTTTTGCAACCTTCGAAGCTGCTTCTTGTCTTCTACGGCACTTCTTCATCATCCTGTGGTCCAAGGGCTAAAGTGATCGACTGTAGATCAGACACCTATAGCAATATTTACCCAGATTAAATAAGTTGTACTCCTACATCCTCGTATAGGATCAAATTGTAGAAGTTTGTTTATAAACCAAAGAAGGCGGATTTCGTGTAAACCCCATATTGAATACATTTTCATTCTTTCATTTTCTACTACAAACAAGATAGCGACTCTGCTGGGAAAATACGTCATTACAAATCTTGTAACATAAAGACCAAGATACGACAGTCTGTGCTTTACTCCAAGACTGTACAAAATTTGGTTATTTTACGCCAGAAGTCACATCCAGCAGCGTAATTGGCGGTATACAGTCCGTGCTTTACGCCAGACTGCCAAAATTCTAGTTATTACGCCGGAGGTCCCATCCACAAGCCTAAAACTAAAATTTTATAGTATACACCAGTTTTCGGTAGTCAGAGCTTTTACGCTCAAAACTGCGAAAATATGGGATTTTTATGCTGGCACATTAGAAATGTGGGCGTAAAAGATGAAAACGTCTCCATGCGTCATCTTCCTCAAAGAGGCTATCAGCATAGAAGATGACCAAGCGCGGTCACGTTCAACGTGTGCGAAGGATTTTTCGTCATTCTTTGTCATCCCAAAGGCTCTACCTCTAAGGCCGGGTGTGCTACTCGTCGGCGGGATACTTCGCTCAGAAGAACGTTCATATTGCCCGACCGAAGACTCTCTCGCTGGGGCAGAAGAACGAGAAGAAGAACCTATACTCTTTCCCTTAGCGGAGGGGATTTGTTTCGGTGCCATTTCTGAAAACTCGGAATGCTCGGAGAAAGAACGAGAGAAAAAACTCAAACAGTCGAAGGCTCTCTTTCGCAGAAGACAGATGAAAAGTTTTTCTCTCAAAAGCTTGGGATATATATAGAGTTCGGGTCGACTCCTCGAATCCTCGGACAGACTCCTCGAAACCAGAACGAAATCTCCTAATTAATATTTGGTTATGATTGGGTCCTACGTCAGCCTATTATTCAGAGAAGGCGGACAGTCAGCAAATTCGAAGAGTTTTTCGTGCAAAAACAGGTCAGCGGTTCCTACGCTAAGGAGCTTTCTACGCTCGACAGCAACAAATCTACGGTTTTACGCTCGCAAGCTACAAGTCTATAGTTTTATGTCCGGATGCCTTTGTGCTCGGTAGCTTTTATGCTCGAGAGGCTACAAACCTACGACTTTACGCTCAGCAGATACCAGATCGATGATCTCACGCTCGGTGGCTTTCTACGCTCAATAGGCTACGAACTCAGGATTTTTAGCTCATCTACACTACGGATCTCTGACTTTCCGCATATCCGAACTGTAACCTCCGATTTCCAATTTCCAAAATAATTAGATTTTAATTTATTTTAAAATATCAAGTTTTATAAAATATTTCTCCTTGAAAATTTTTATTTGATTTTGAACGATGTCTGATTTTAGAAGGTAATTTAAAAATCTTTATAAAAATCATTTTTCCTAAATAACGATGTATTACAAAATAAATAAATAAATAATAATATATATTTCTAGTTTCAAATATTTATTGGCTTGAGTCATAAAATTATTATTTTGACTAAATAGTTATTTAAAAGACTAGTTGATAAAATAAAATAGATTTTTATTGGGATAGTAAATAAATGAATTACATACTTCCTAATATTTTGAAAAATGAGTTTAATTAGTAGCTAATCAAAGGCTTCTTAAAAACATTTTTTCTTAAATTTCTTTTCTATTTAATTTATCGTTTTCCGTCTCCCATTCACGCCCCATTCTTCCCACATGAAAAGCCCCTTTATATTTAATTCTGGGCCATTCATCATTGGGCCAACCCGCAACCCTTTATCCCACACCCTTCTCCCTATTTAAGTTCTCTTTCTCACAACTCCCTAGAAACCCTAATCTCCTAATTATTAGCTAGCCTCCACAATTCCCAAGCCAACAAGCCATCACCATCATCTTGTGTGCTCGTGTCCGTGTGTCCAGCATCACCGTGTCAGCCGTGATGGCCTCGGGTCCGACCCCGGGTGTCCCACCGTATCCATTTCATTTCCTGTGTCCAGATTTACAGTTTACAACCAGCTTTTCCGTGTCCGACACACCCGGACACCACCTCCACATCCACCACTGTACACAGCATCACCCGTGTCCAACACCGGACACATCCATATTGCACCACCGCCGTGTCCAGCCCCGGACACGACCCCGACACACAGCACCCAAAACCCTAACCCTAGATCTAGCCGCCGAAGCCGACGTCGTCGAGCCCGCCGCTGAGCCGAGTCCGCTGCCTCGAAGCCGCTACTCTCGAGCGAGCCGCCGCCGCCGCTGGAACGAAGCCGCCGTCGCCGCCCTGTCGCTGCCCTGGGTCGAAGCCGCCGCCGGTGGCCGCCAGATCCGTCGAACGCCGTCCTCGAGCGCCGAGCCGCCTCCTCGAGCGCCGAGCCCGCCCCTAGAACGCCGCCGCCCCTCGGTGTCGACCACCGTCGATACAGACCGCCACCGCCTCGGCGAGCCCGCGCCGACGACCGGAGGACCCCAGGTGAGCTTCCCTCTTCCCTGCTTCGGTTCAGAGAGAATTGGGAAATGGATTAGTTAAGTTATATGTATTAGATTAATCAGATCAGTTGAATTAAGTTATAAGTAATTAGTTAATTATATTAGTTAGTTTGATTAATTATTTAATAATCAGTTAATTAAGTTAATTAATCAGTAAAGTTAGTTAATCAGTAAGTTAATCAATAGTTAATATGTTAGTTTAAGTTAATTGATTAATATAATTAGTAGTTAATTATAATTAATCAAGTAGTTTATCTATATTGGTTAATTGTTATTTTTGTTAATTAAATTACATAATCAGTTTAGTATATATAATTAGTATTTTATATAATTAGTTTAATTCATGAAATTTGTATATATAATTTGGTTATTTTATATAAATTGGTTATATTAATATGTAATTAGCTAGTTTATGTAATTAGTTATTTTTTTTTATATAACAAATTAAAAGGGTTTTGATATGTAAAAATAATAATAATTTTTGGTTACATTATTAAATTAAAAATATAGTTTCAATAATCTAAATGAGTTCAAAAATTTAGTTATTGGATCGGTGACCGATTTTACCATAAATGAAAAATATTGGCTTTTACATAAATTCTAGTTTTTATAAATAAACTTTTATTTGAAACTATTGTTCAAAATAAGTTCGAAATGATTTATATACGTAAATACGTATTTCTAGTATATGTAATCAAATTAGTATTTATATATATATATATTTTTAAAAAAGGTATTTTAGCATATGTATGAGTATACATATATAATGTTCAACTAGTATAAATCAAATATGTATTTAAAAGATATATATATATATATATATATATATTGTAAATACATTTAAATTGGTGCGTGTATAAATATTGTAAGTATAATAAGTGTAATGTATATTATATACGTGTCCCTACTAGATGACCCTAGTTGACTAGTGCCCTGCCTGACATGGCCCTGAGACCAGTATTTTGACTGTGTTAGTATAGCATCTGATGCGAATGTGGTTTGCTTGTGTTATGTTTATAGGACTGTTGGTTTACCCAGGGGATACTCTGGAACAGGACATTGGTTTTACCAGCTAAGGACCCAAGGCAAGTACATTCTCTGATTAGTTTCTAATTTATGATATCTCCTATGTTCACTGTATCTAGTGTAAATATACATGTTCTCGACACGTTGGTTCCACGGATTGGTATACGCGGATCTCGTCATGAGATGTTATTCCTTATTCATGGTGTAGCTTGTACAAGACTTGTTTTCCTTGTTATCTTGTGCGTGTACAGACACTGATTCCCGGGGAGATTTGCTACCTTCCTAGGGAATCCCGTGCCATAGCGTACCATGATTGGATCTACTATACCAGTCGGGGGTTTGGGGAGTATTTTAGTGTAGATATGTGATCATACCCAACTATCCATGCATCATAGCTCACCCCACATCTCACGTCGGGTGCGGCCTGACCATCTCCATGCCTAATAGCTGTTACGTGTGATTAGCCTGACCTCTCCATGCATCATAGCTAACCAACGGTTAGCCTGACCTTCCATGAATCATAGCTAATCACATGTAACCAGCCTGATCAAGTTCCCAAGCCGATCACATGTTAAAGCTAGTACTCACACACTTAGTCATAGAATTCTTGCTCATGGACATATTGTTTCTTTTCCTGCATTTACTTACAGCATTTCCAGTACTTCTCTCATTGTACATTTCTCGTACTTATACATGCATCTGGTATGTTTTCATCTAGAACTGCTACATAGTTTATGTCATTTATATAGAACTGCTATTTAGAGATGTACTTTGCTCCTTCCTGACTGGAAAATATTTTTCCAGACTGTGACATTAGTAGACTGGTTTCTGACACTTGGGGATTGGAAGTTAAGGATTGCAGGTATGTTATGTTATCATTAGACTTGTGCTGTATTCTTTTATTTCTTCATTTCCTATCGTGCTGTAGTTGTGATTGAGTATTTCTAGATTTATTTTAGTGTTATCCGTGTCTCCTTATGGAGTTGGATACTAGTGTGAGATTATCTAGATAGTACTTGACCTAGACAGCGTTCTACCGCCGATGCTGCGGCGTAGGCTGGACGTATCCACGCTCTCGTGCCCTTATACCGGGTGCGGGTCGTGACACGTTTTTGTGGTGGCCCATGCAGGTCTGACTTCGCTAGTTGTGCGATGTCGTAGTAGTGCGACGTCATAGTTGTACTACTGCGTACCTGCTATAGAATATAGGACATAGGATACTAGGATGAGAGAGGATACTCAATCACAAATTCTTGAAAGATTTCCTGGGATGACCCCATGAGAATCTTATTTTCAATTTAAATCTTTCCTTGTTTCCGTCCGCTCTCGCTTGTTGTTACTGAACTTGATTCTTGTTGAGCAATTATTAAATTAAAATCTTGGTATCATTGTTGAGTTTGATTCTTGTTGACCAGTTGTTAACTTTAATTCCTGGTATCGTTGTTGGGTTGATTTCAAATTGAGATGAATTTTTACGGACTAGGATTTATGGTATCATCTGATGACATATATTGATGAGGACAGTGAGAAAGGTAAAACGTCTACTTTGGTTATGGAACCTAGAATTTATCGCAGCCATATTAGCTGTGGTGACGAGAACGTAGGGACCTGACTTGGATGTACATACTATAGTTATGAAGCTTAGATTCTTTCGCAGCCATACCGGTTGGCGTGGCAAAGATTCTAGACGACATGATTATAGAGTGCATACCCTAGTTACGAAACCTATCGTTTATCGCATCTATGCTTACTGGCGTGGCGAGGATTCTGAGTGTCATGATTTCAGACAGACGTGTATGATTATCAGGTTGTATCCTAAATTGGTTCTTAAAATATCATCTCAAGACTTATCTATTTCTGTTATTCCAGGACTTTGTTCCACCACTTCTTTCTTTACTAATAGTAAAGATACCTTCTGTCCTCAATTCAGTCTTTGAGCTCCTATTCCTTGAGGATTTCTTGTTAAGCATGGCAATTAGTGGCTTGTGATTTTGTTTGTGTCTTGTATTAGTATTGACTGTGTTGCTAGTGATTTGTAAGTGTTTCTTAGTTGGGCATGTGAGCAGTAGGCTTTAACCTAGAATTAACCCATAGCATATACCTTGTAACAATGGTTCTAGGATAAGGTCATTAGAGACTAAGAGTTAAGGAGAGTATAGAGTATCAGTGATAGTTCTCAGAGTTAGTATCAGAGCCAATTACCCGTCCTGGATAATCATGATTATGTAATTGAGTGATTTATGTAAACGATTAAGTATCCGGGAATTGTGTTAAGGATTTATGGAGCATGATGTCCAATTTGATGATTGATATCGGAAATGTTAAAGGTAAAGAAATGTATATGTATAAAGGGTTTAATGAGATGTCATAAGTAGAGAAATATCAGGATTTGTAATGGAAGTTGTGAAGCGTATCACGGATTAGTTTAATAGGCTTTAAAGGATTGAAGGAAATACATATACAACCATCGAGATGAGGAACCATACACATACCCATGAGAGTAAAAAAACATGAGTGTTATAGAGGATACAGGTGATCATGAGTCTAATGAGCTCGATGAGATAATCCATTAATACAGTTAGTGATATAATACCAAGAGTGCTAATGATTCTATATCGAGGATTAGTCAAGGATGACGTTAATAACAGTAAGCACTCTGTGTGTTGATAATTAGATGATATACCAATTGACATAAATTGAAATCATGAAAGAAAATACAGTTGATGATGACTTTGATCATTGGAGGTAATAGTGTAAGTGATTCGGGCAGTACAAATTAGTACACAGTTCTAGACAATAGAGGTATTGAGTGCACCTTGAGTATCAGAGACCGTGAGCACTAATATGTACATTGAGGAGTTATAAATTAAAAGGTGGAAATGAATTTTAAATTTTCAGAATTTTTAAGGAGTTGAGATTTTATGTTGTTAAAATATTGAGGATTTAAATTGATTCACTAAACATAGTTAAGGCTACAAAGATTTTAGAAGTGATTAAATTTTATTTCGATGTGAAGTATCTAATATTGAGGAGGTATATGCATTTTATTTTAAGTTGATCGGGAAGTTAAACCTTGACGATTATTTGGAGGATTAATTTTTGGTAGATATGAATATTAAAATACGATTAGTTGATATGGGTACCAGTATACATGAATAGGAAATTGTTAGTGTGCTAGAGTTAAGTGTTTGTTAGAGATAGTAGACACTACAAGTAATATGTTAACATGATCCTTCTTCCTTCCTAATGTTCCTTTTCTTTCGCCTTTCGATTGATTGATTGATTTTCCTAGTACTGTGGTTCACATGCATGATTTTCTTGTTAGAATATAACTAGTAGTACCCCCTAACAGAGACTGAAATACCATGACAAGACACATGACCTATATTTTCTTAAATTGCATGGCTGTAGGTAGAGTTTTCTTAAACCATGATCATTGGGTTTGACCATAGCAAAGATCTATGACGAGGTTATGACTGACAAAAAGAGACAAGAGGATTAAATTTGTGGATAAGCATTAATTTAAATAAAGAGTTAAGGCGTTAATAAAAGAATTGACGGATCATAAATTTTACGAAGATTGAGGATGATTGAAACTCGAGGATAAATATTGACTTGAAAGGAGAGTTAAGAAATTGACAGAGCCAAAAATTTGAGGATTTATTAATTTTAAGGAAGTCTTGATATGATTGAATTGATTATTAAAAATTTTTTTTTTTGAGAAATTCGAGAAATTATCATTTTATCTATTTGATTGCAAGATAGAAATTTTATATAGTATGAATGTTGCATTGAAGATACTGGAAGCATCGCATCGTTGAGTATTGAGAAAAAAGAAAAGCAGGAAATAAAATCGTAAAATGGAATAGTGTCAAATTAAATTCTTGGGATGAGGAGTTAGATTGGAATAAGCATCAATTGAAATTGAGTTAGAGGAGTAAGGTGATTGATGGATTGTGTTTAAAATTTAAATTTTTGGGATATGATTTTGCATTGATTGGATTTCAATTAAAAGGATCGGATAGTAAATTTTATATTTAGTTATTGACTCAAAAATTTGAGGAGATTATGATACGACTGGAATTCAATTAAAATATTGAGGATTGGAGTAGTAAAATTTTTTACATTGAGATAATAAATTCAGAGGATGAAAAAAAATATATATATATAGTTCAAAATTCGGAAACATTATACATACGGATAAAGAAATATGGAATGAAATAAAGCTCATGGTAAAGAAGATTTTAATATAATTGATTATGGGATCGTATAATTGAAGGTCGTAAGGTTAGATCATGGTATATTGAGGTTGTGATCTAAATTAAAATCTTGACCATGACAGTAACATTTGAACCGAAGAAAATAATCGAGGTATAGTTGATGCTAAGATAAACAAACTCGAATTTGATGATAAGGATTTTTGGACATTTAATAAATTTTGATTCAGAAATTCTAAGATCTAATCTAATAAAGTTTGTGGAATTTGGAACTTTTATAGATATTAGTTAATGATGAATCACAAGATTGAGAAAAGTAAGATGAACGAGGATAAAAAGGAAGGATTATTTTCAGAAGGTAGTAAAGACTACTCTTTTTCCTAGAAATCAAGAAAGGCGATTAGATGTCTCTTGATTACATTCTGGAAGATGTATTTAAGTTTCTTAAATCAAATTGTCGATCATATCTTTCGAATTAGCTATAACTTTCATGTCTATATCATTAATTATACTGGGTCTTCCTTGATTTAGTTACTTTGAAAAGGTAATGTGCATTATTCAAATTATCTGTTTTTGTGATCGTGTCTACTTCCCAAACCTAAACTTTCTAGAGGATTCAAGGCCGAGCCATGATTCCTTCAAGTTACTCCTATCTTAAACCATATTTTCTTTTTCTTCATGTTTTCTGCTGTTTGGTAAATATTCTCCCTATAGAAATATTTTTTCAATGATATATTCATCATTATGAACAACAAATTTTTTTCTATCCTAGTCATCCCTAAAATTTCGAGGACGAAATTTTTCTAAGGTGGATAGACTTGTAACCTCCGATTTCCAATTTCCAAAATAATTAGATTTTAATTTATTTTAAAATATCAAGTTTTATAAAATATTTCTCCTTGAAAATTTTTATTTGATTTTGAACGATGTCTGATTTTAGAAGGTAATTTAAAAATCTTTATAAAAATCATTTTTCCTAAATAACGATGTATTACAAAATAAATAAATAAATAATAATATATATTTCTAGTTTCAAATATTTATTGGCTTGAGTCATAAAATTATTGTTTTGACTAAATAGTTATTTAAAAGACTAGTTGATAAAATAAAATAGATTTTTATTGGGATAGTAAATAAATGAATTACATACTTCCTAATATTTTGAAAAATGAGTTTAATTAGTAGCTAATCAAAGGCTTCTTAAAAACATTTTTTCTTAAATTTCTTTTCTATTTAATTTATCGTTTTCCGTCTCCCATTCACGCCCCATTCTTCCCACATGAAAAGCCCCTTTATATTTAATTCTGGGCCATTCATCATTGGGCCAACCCGCAACCCTTTATCCCACACCCTTCTCCCTATTTAAGTTCTCTTTCTCACAACTCCCTAGAAACCCTAATCTCCTAATTATTAGCTAGCCTCCACAATTCCCAAGCCAACAAGCCATCACCATCATCTTGTGTGCTCGTGTCCGTGTGTCCAGCATCACCGTGTCAGCCGTGATGGCCTCGGGTCCGACCCCGGGTGTCCCACCGTATCCATTTCATTTCCTGTGTCCAGATTTACAGTTTACAACCAGCTTTTCCGTGTCCGACACACCCGGACACCACCTCCACATCCACCACTGTACACAGCATCACCCGTGTCCAACACCGGACACATCCACATTGCACCACCGCCGTGTCCAGCCCCGGACACGACCCCGACACACAGCACCCAAAACCCTAACCCTAGATCTAGCCGCCGGAGCCGACGTCGTCGAGCCCGCCGCTGAGCCGAGTCCGCTGCCTCGAAGCCGCTACTCTCGAGCGAGCCGCCGCCGCCGCTGGAACGAAGCCGCCGTCGCCGCCCTGTCGCTGCCCTGGGTCGAAGCCGCCGCCGGTGGCCGCCAGATCCGTCGAACGCCGTCCTCGAGCGCCGAGCCGCCTCCTCGAGCGCCGAGCCCGCCCCTAGAACGCCGCCGCCCCTCGGTGTCGACCACCGTCGATACAGACCGCCACCGCCTCGGCGAGCCCGCGCCGACGACCGGAGGACCCCAGGTGAGCTTCCCTCTTCCCTGCTTCGGTTCAGAGAGAATTGGGAAATGGATTAGTTAAGTTATATGTATTAGATTAATCAGATCAGTTGAATTAAGTTATAAGTAATTAGTTAATTATATTAGTTAGTTTGATTAATTATTTAATAATCAGCTAATTAAGTTAATTAATCAGTAAAGTTAGTTAATCAGTAAGTTAATCAATAGTTAATATGTTAGTTTAAGTTAATTGATTAATATAATTAGTAGTTAATTATAATTAATCAAGTAGTTTATCTATATTGGTTAATTGTTATTTTTGTTAATTAAATTACATAATCAGTTTAGTATATATAATTAGTATTTTATATAATTAGTTTAATTCATGAAATTAGTATATATAATTTGGTTATTTTATATAAATTGGTTATATTAATATGTAATTAGCTAGTTTATGTAATTAGTTTTTTTTTTTTATGTAACAAATTAAAAGGGTTTTGATATGTAAAAATAATAATAATTTTTGGTTACATTATTAAATTAAAAATATAGTTTCAATAATCTAAATGAGTTCAAAAATTTAGTTATTGGATCGGTGACCGATTTTACCATAAATGAAAAATATTGGCTTTTACATAAATTCTAGTTTTTATAAATAAACTTTTATTTGAAACTATTGTTCAAAATAAGTTCGAAATGATTTATATACGTAAATACGTATTTCTAGTATATGTAATCAAATTAGTATTTATATATATATATATTTTTAAAAAAGGTATTTTAGCATATGTATGAGTATACATATATAATGTTCAACTAGTATAAATCAAATATGTATTTAAAAGATATATATATATATATATATATTGTAAATACATTTAAATTGGTGCGTGTATAAATATTGTAAGTATAATAAGTGTAATGTATATTATATACGTGTCCCTACTAGATGACCCTAGTTGACTAGTGCCCTGCCTGACATGGCCCTGAGACCAGTATTTTGACTGTGTTAGTATAGCATCTGATGCGAATGTGGTTTGCTTGTGTTATGTTTATAGGACTGTTGGTTTACCCAGGGGATACTCTGGAACAGGACATTGGTTTTACCAGCTAAGGACCCAAGGCAAGTACATTCTCTGATTAGTTTCTAATTTATGATATCTCCTATGTTCACTGTATCTAGTGTAAATATACATGTTCTCGACACGTTGGTTACACGGATTGGTATACGCGGATCTCGTCATGAGATGTTATTCCTTATTCATGGTGTAGCTTGTACAAGACTTGTTTTCCTTGTTATCTTGTGCGTGTACAGACACTGATTCCCGGGGAGATTTGCTACCTTCCTAGGGAATCCCGTGCCATAGCGTACCATGATTGGATCTACTATACCAGTCGGGGGTTTGGGGAGTATTTTAGTGTAGATATGTGATCATACCCAACTATCCATGCATCATAGCTCACCCCACATCTCACGTCGGGTGCGGCCTGACCATCTCCATGCCTCATAGCTGTTACGTGTGATTAGCCTGACCTCTCCATGCATCATAGCTAACCAACGGTTAGCCTGACCTTCCATGAATCATAGCTAATCACATGTAACCAGCCTGATCAAGTTCCCAAGCCGATCACATGTTAAAGCTAGTACTCACACACTTAGTCATAGAATTCTTGCTCATGGACATATTGTTTCTTTTCCTGCATTTACTTACAGCATTTCCAGTACTTCTCTCATTGTACATTTCTCGTACTTATACATTCATCTGGTATGTTTTCATCTAGAACTGCTACATAGTTTATGTCATTTATATAGAACTGCTATTTAGAGATGTACTTTGCTCCTTCCTGACTGGAAAATATTTTTCCAGACTGTGACATTAGTAGACTGGTTTCTGACACTTGGGGATTGGAAGTTAAGGATTGCAGGTATGTTATGTTATCATTAGACTTGTGCTGTATTCTTTTATTTCTTCATTTCCTATCGTGCTGTAGTTGTGATTGAGTATTTCTAGATTTATTTTAGTGTTATCCGTGTCTCCTTATGGAGTTGGATACTAGTGTGAGATTATCTAGATAGTACTTGACCTAGACAGCGTTCTACCGCCGATGCTGCGGCGTAGGCTGGACGTATCCACGCTCTCGTGCCCTTATACCGGGTGCGGGTCGTGACACGAACAGTTCTCGAGGCGGTCGATTATAGGAGTTCATACAGAAGATACTCCTTCTTGACCTCAAGATATCCCAAGTACCCGAAACATACAGAGTTCAAACATTGAGAAATTACTCTTCTCGGGTCAATTGGAGGTTCATCCAGACTCCAGCCCGAATATTTCATCTATCAAGATGGCAACTCAGTTTGACAGCCATTTCTCGGCCCTATTCGAAGGGATTTTTCGAGAAGTCATTCTTGAAGATGAAGTCTGAAACAAGAATTCTGTTTACACGGAAGTGAAAATAATAGTTCAGAATTCTACGCGGTTCCTCATTCCTGACAACAGAATAGTTCGAACACTCGAACGCTAAAACGACTTTCTATGCAGGACAGGGCCTAAATACTCTTTCTATCAGAGTCGGCGTAAAGAATCAGACGTATCGAAGCTACACATATTCAGACTTCACAGCAACGTATGGCAAGATGATCATATGAAGGAGCAAGACGATTTTATTAAAAGATTAAAGTCATGATTACATATGAGGTGAATCCAATCTACAGGGGTTTTTCTTTATTTTCGTGATTATATCTGAGGAAAACTCCGTCTACAAAGGATTTCCCCATCGTCGTCTGAAGATCGCCCAGAAGCTGTTCTGACAGGTTCTCACTGGGCACAATTCTTCATCCATCTTCTCCAGCAGTCAGTCAGTTCCAGCAAACTGACTGACATGGCAATGATCAACGGCGGGAGAATACAGAGTTGGGGCTTGCATAAATTATGCAGATCCCATGCTTCGTGTGCCATGACAGATTGAGTTGATATATTCCACCCAACTCAATGCCCGAGGTCAGAGCTAGTTGGTGCTCTCATCCCCTGAGGTAACAGGAGAAGACGCCACTTGCAAGCAGTGTGGTAAAATATGATCCTTCCCTTCTCCTGGAAGAACAGCCATATAAAGTTACTGATTATCCCGAGCAAGGGAGGCTAAGATATCCTTCCATGATCCATCGTTGCAGTGGATACTTGCTCGAAGATGCCGTCTTTTTTGGCTTCTTACATGCTGGAAGAACATGATCTCCTTCTTCCTCAGATTGACCCGACGAACTCTGGCGATCATCTCTGCATGGTGATAGAAATGTGGGGAGAACAGGTTAAACCCTCAGCCTTTTTATAGGCGAAAGAGGTTACACCGGTCCCCAATAAATCCGCTATAAAGTCAGCATCGACCGTTTCAACGCTCCATTCAGAAACGTTTCGAGTTACGAGGAGCGGTTAATGCTTCATTCAAAGCGTTTCAAATTCTGAGGAATTTAAAAGCTTTGAAGGGGGTCTTGTAGAAGCATGAAAAATATGCTGGATGGCTATACGTAGCATATTGATGCAGAGCAGCGTAAACAGAGGCCTTCAGAGCCATCAAGTGTGCAACAGAGCTTTCTCCGCCAAACACAGCATGAAATATAAGCTCAACGTAAGGTAGTACGTCCAAACCGCTTCAGCGTAAACAGGGTGCTTCATCGACTCCTGGGCGTGAAACCCATTCTCTTACAACACAGCATTGAAGTGTACGAGAGACGCTACGTATTCTCCGAAGTGAACCTGTCAGATCCTGCAATGAACCTGACGTCTGGACTTCTGACAAAGGAATACTGCTCGACTACCCAGGGATACTGCTCGACTACCCAGACGACGGCTATAATGATGGCACGGCACTGCGACCCAGGCTGTCATTTACCGACATCTCCTTTGCGTAAATTGCTTTTACGTGCACCAAGGGATACGCTGCCTTGTTTTACACAGGCAGACATGAGCTATTTATGCTCTGCAGTAGACAAACCGCCTTCCACATCAAAAGCTGCACTCCTTACGGGGCTCGAGGCACGTCTCTACGACCAATGCACAGAGCGATGATAGTTGCTCGAGGCACGTCTCTACGTCTAATGCACAGAGCGATGACAATTGCTCGAGGCACGTCTCTACGTCTAAAGCACAGAGCGGTGACAGTTTCTCAAGGTACGTCTCTGTGACTGATGCGCAGAAGGGCTGCAGACCTTAAAAAAATACGCCTCCGCATTAAATGCACATGATGGTGGCAAATCTCTGCATTTAATGCAAGAGATTTAATTATATCTTCAAAATCCATAATTCTGGCTAAGACGTCCACATCAGTACTTTGGCACGGTACGCAGCGGCCTCTACGCCCATTCAGCTCCTGTGCTCACTCGGCTTCTACGCCCACTCGGCCTTTATGACCACTCGGCTTCTACGCCTATTTCGGCTTCTATGCCTACTTGGCTTCTACACCATGGTGACAGACATTGGCTTCTACGCCCACCTCTTCTACACGAGGGATACCTACCTACGTGGCTTCTACGCCATGATCTTCGTAGCGATTATACGCATTTTGTCCCTTAGTTGGACCCACGTCACACGCTTATTCAAAGGATCATCTATACGCAGGCATTGGTTATTTTAACCGTTGTGTAAAAGGGTACTGTACTTTCCACTCCTCGGTTTCTATACCGTCGGAGTGGTCACTGTCACTAAAACTCTATAAATAGAGACCTCTATCAATGAGGAACAAGGTCGGAAAATTGGTCAAGAAAACCAATATCAGATCCAAGGTCGAACTTCCAAGAAAGATCGAACCAGAGGTCAGGAGAGAGAGAGAGAGAATCCGGAGCTCAGGCAAAGAGTAGGGATCGACAACTTTGGCATCGTACATCCACCCTCTTTTGCAACCTTCTAAGCTGCTTCCTGTCTTCTACGGTACTTCTTTATCATCGTGTGGTCCAAGGGCTAAAGTGATCGATTGCAGATCAGACACCTATAGCAATATTTACCCAGATTAAATAAATTGTACTCCCACATCCTCGTATAGGATCAAATTGTAGAAGTTTGTTTATAAACCAAAGAAGGCGGGTTTCGTGTAAACCCCATATTGAATACATTTTCATTCTTTCGTTTTCCACCACAAACAAGATGGTGACTCTGCTGGGGACGTCTTTCTCTTCTGATGAGGAAGTAATTGCTCAACACGATACGGTATCTGTAGGAACTATGAAGAAGACACTGGTCGTCCAATTCGACCAGTCTGCCTACGAAGACATGCTTTGAACCGGGGGTAGCTCTCACCCTCTCTCCGTCCAAGACAACAGGAAGCTGCGCAAGGTCTGGATGCCCAAGACATCCTCTACCATTCCTGTGGACTCGCCGATCTCTCCGATCTCTCCAACCAATGAGGTTATAGCATTGCTCCCTCCGTGCCCTGTACGTAAAATTCGGTCTCCCGCTACGCGCGGTACAGACGAAACTTTGGGCAAAGCCTCAGCGCTAACCCAGAAGTATCCACTACGCTCTACGCGTAGAAACCAGTCTCCCGCTACGCGCGGTACAGACAAAACTTTGGGCAAAGCCTCAACGCTAACCCAGAAGTATCCACTGCGCTCTACGCTTAGAAACCAGTCTCCCGCTATGCGCGGTACAGACAAAACTTCTGATGATGCCTCAGCGCCAAATCGGAAGTACAAATCACGACCAGATGAGCGCTGTGATCTCCGCAAGGGAAAGTAAGCGGCAGAGTACTCAACTTCTCGGCCTTTACGCCAGCGAGGGAGCAATCTGCCTACCCTCCGGATTACGCGAGAAGTCGATGGCCGACTGAGGACCTCTTCAGCTTTACGCCAGTCTGAGAAAATCTCCAAATTACGCCAGGCGAGGTCCCACGGGGTAAAGCAAGCTTAAGTTGCGGAAAGACACCCTCCCCGGGGATTATCCGCCACCCAGATGGCCAACTTGTTGTACACAGGTGGCATAGGGAAAACCATGGTGCCCAATCTCCGCATGCCCACTGATGGGAACAGAAGGAACAAGCCATCGTCTTCTTCTTCTACTCCTCCTGACTTGCACAATTATCTGATCCAGAAACACAAAGACGAAGGTCATAAACAGGCTTCAGTTCCCCTAACGGTGAAACACGGGGAGATCTTGTGGGAGGATGCTTTAACATCTAATATCGTCATGACAAGTAGACCACGTAAAGATTCCATCTTTATTATCCCTCCAACTCGCGACGACCAACATCCAATAGTCTTCGGTCGCATACGAAGCAGCCCGATAATATAGGAAGAATTCCGTGAGTCTGAAACTGGCAGAATACAAATCCACAGATATAGCCTGCAAGTGTTAAAAATTATACAAAATATGGGTTATGATTTGAAACTAAAGCCATGCCTCAACAATGGAAAGGGCAGACGAACACCGCTGCATGGTAATTCTTATCGTCAACAAGCTCATTTTGGGTTAGGGTATACTGCATCTCTTGCAAAACCCAAATCTTCAATGTCTAATCCTGTACAACCAGAGGTAGATCCTTCTAAATCAGCTTCTGTGGACAGATGCCACGGCATGTCTGGGGGTAGCCTACCTCGGCAAAACAGGGCGGCATCCCAAGCTGGGGGTAGAATTCCCTCAAGATCCGAAGATGATGCAACGATGACGATCTTCCCGCAAAACCGTAAAATTCAGGCATCAGGAACCCGAAAACCAAAAGGGACTTCCTCCTTCAATGAAGACGACATCATTGAAATCTTCGATATGTTGATAAAAGAGCGCAAGCTTCAGCTACCCGACATCAGACATCCCGAGAGGGCTGGCAAAGTGGATGACCCAGATTATTGTCTCTTCTATCGGTACACTCATCACCCCACAAAGGCATGTTATATGCTAAAAAAGAAAATTCAGGAGTTGATCGAGGCCAAGGTCATCACTTTGAATCTGTAAACAAGAGGACGGTCCTCACAAATTGGATTTTCATTTTTTACGTAATAATTTGCTCTCTTCAAAAAATGTACCTAAGGAAGAGTCCCTAAAAAAAAAAAAAAGAAGTCTCTCCAGTAGATTCTTCAGGACTATCCTCACTCAAGAAAAAACTCTCCACAGTGAATTGTTCAAACATAAGCTTATGTTCATCATCCAAGCATTTCATTTCTTAAAACCAAGAGGTTTGTCATGTTCATATCACCTCTGAACGAACTCTCCGAGTTTTTGGCTATCTATTATCACATCGGTTGTCATCTCAACTAAGCACCCGTACTTAACTCTAAGTACGCCAGTGGTGTTAGCTCCACAAAGACTGCCATGTCCATATTACCTCTGAGCAGATATGCACTTCCATCCCCGATGGAATTGCATCCAAGAAGTTTGTCATGTTCATATTACCTCCGAACAAACTCTCCGAGTTTTTGGCTATCGATTATCACATCGGTTGTCATCTCAACTTAGTACCCGTACTTAACTCTAAGTACACCAGTGGTGTTAGGTCCACAAAGACTGCCATGTCCATATTACCTCTGAGCAGATATGCACTTCCATCCCCGATGGAATTGCATCCAAGAAGTTTGTCATGTTCATATTACCTCCGAATAAACTCTCCGAGTTTTTGGCTATCGATTATCACATCGGTTGTCATCTCAACTTAGCACCCGTACTTAACTCTAAGTACGTCAGTGGTGTTAGGTCCACAAAGACTGCCATGTCCATATTACCTCTGGGCAGATATGCACTTCCATCCCCAATGGAATTGTATCCAAGAAGTTTGTCATGTTCATATTACCTCCGAACAAACTCTCCGAGTTTTTGGCTATCAATTATCACATCGGTTGTCATCTCAACTTAGCACCCGTACTTAACTCTAAGTACGCCAGTGGTGTTAGGTCCACAAAGACTGCCATGTCCATATTACCTCTGAGCAAATATGCACTTTCATCCCCGATGGAATTGCATCTGAGAAGTTTGTCATGTTCATATTACCTCCGAACAAACTCTTCGAGTTCTTTGGCTATCGATTATCACATCGGTTGACATCTCAACTCAGCGCCATCCTCGTCTCAGAATGGCTTGTCACCCTCTGACCCACCTGATGCTCTCGAACAAACACTATCAGTGAATATGGTAGTGGCAGATCCCTTTGAAACAGATGAACAGGATCCTGAGCCGTTTGAGAATGACTCTTAGGCCCAACAAATGGATACGCAGTGGAAATTCTGCTTCGAGCAAAGGGAACCTCCCACCAAAGACAAAGTTATCCAGGTTGATGTTGGGGGTGAACTTTCGCCAAAGCCGATATTTATCAGTAACAATCTTCCCCCAGCTGAAAGGGAAGAAGTTATCCAGCTGATAAAAGAGTATATCGACGTCTTTGCGTGGGATTATAAGGACATATCGGGCCTTGACCCAATGGTGGCTACTCACAAACTTAACATATTGACCGACTCAAAGCCTGTGAAGTAGCACCAACGCCGATTCCGCCCGGATATGATGGACGCCATCGAAGCTGAAGTCAAGAAGTTGATAGCCTGCGGTTTCATCCGAGAAGAACAATATCCCGACTGGGTCGCCAACGTTGTCCCAATCATGAAGAAAAATGGGAAAATACTTATCTGCATCGATTATCGAGATCTGAATGTGGCCTGCCCCAAGGATGAGTTCCCTCTTCCCATCACAGACATCATGATCGACAACACCTGCGGTTTTGAACGCATATCTTTCATGGACGGATTCTCAGGATACAATCAGATCAAGATGCATCCCGAAGACGAGAAGCACACTGCCTTCCGGACACCGTTGGGGATATATTGCTATACGGTTATGCCCTTCGGATTGAAGAACGCCGGGGCTACATACCAACAGCTATGAGTAATATATTCTATGAGCATTTACGCAAAACAGTAGAATATTACATGGACGACATAGCCGTCAAGAGCCGTATCAAATATGATCACATTCAAGACTTGAGGACGGTATTCGAGTTAATGCGCCAACATCAACTCAAGATGAACCCTACGAAGTCCTTTCTGGGTGTATCTAGTGGTAAATTCCTGGGATTTGTCATTACCGCCAAAAGCATCCAAGTGGACCCTGACAAAGTCCAGGCCATCGTAGAAATGCGACCACCCCACAATCTGAGAGAACTTCGGGGATTTCAAGGCCGTCTGGCTTATATCCAGAGATTCATATCTAACCTCTCGGGAAGATGTCAGCCTTTTTTGCATCTCATGAAGAAAGGTGTATCCTTCGTATGGGACGAAACCTGTCAGCAAGCGTTCGGAGATATCAAACGCTACCTCACCAGTCCGCTAGTTCTTGTACCTCCCGTCATGGAAAGACCATTCTTGCTGTATGTCCGAGCGATGGATCATTCGCTAGGAGCTCTTCTCGTACAGAAGAACGATATGGGTCATGAACAGGCTATCTACTACCTCAGCAGGATGATGGTCGGAGCCGAACACCGGTACAACCCAGTGGAGAAAGAATGCTTGGCTCTGATATTCGCTATCCAGAAGATGCGGCACTATGTCACCGGCCAGACTATTCATATCATCTCCAGGATCAACCCTCTTCGAGTACTGATGAGCAAGCCAAGTGCTCTTAATTCCCGACTCGCGACTTGGACGATGCTGTTAATACCATATGACATGGTATACATCCCGCAGAAGTCCATCAAAGGCCAAGCGCTGGCCGACTTCCTAGCTGCTCATCCGATCCCGGAGGCCTCCAAATTATACGAGGACATTCCTGACGAAGTTACAGAATGTAATTCTGCAATGGAAAGTGACGCATGGCAACTATTCTTCGACGGCGCCTCCAGGACTGGTCCCAAGGGAAACGTGGTTTCAGGGGTAGGAATCGTCCTGGTCACTCCTGATAAACTCGTCATCTACCGAACATATTTTCTTAGCGAGCCATGCTCCAACAATGTGGCAGAGTACAACGCTCTGCTAATCAGACTCCAAGTCACCAAAGAGCTGGGGGTCGAGTCCCTGGAAGCTTTCGGTGATTCTCTGCTTATCGTCAATCAAGTCAGGGGAATATATGAAGTCCGGAATCCAGACCTCATCCCCAATCACCAAGCAACGGTCGAGATAGCCATGACATTCAAAGGGTTTTTCCTAGAGCATTTACCTCGATCTCAGAATCTGGAAGTTGATGCCCTAGCCAGTCTAGCTGCAGATTTAGCCACTCCTATAAGAAGGCAGGATTCGGTAATCCTTCTTAACAGAGATTTATTCTGTGTGAAGAACAACTTTCACATAGAACGCAGCTACGCTGTGAACACAGATCCCCCTAGAAGAGACTGGAGAAGTCCCTTCATAGATTTTGTCGCATACGGAATCTTGCCGGAGGACCCCAAAGAAGCAGTATCCGTCAAAAGACGATCATTACGCTTCTACTTCGATGCATCTTCACAATTCCTATATCGCCGGACCTACGATGGATTGCTATTGAGATGTCTCTCTAACGACGAAGCATAACAGGTTATCTGGGAAGCTCACAATGGCGTGTGCGGAGCGCATCAACCCGGTCCTAAGCTACATGATCGTATCAGAAGAATGGACTATTACTGGCCCACTATGATCGCAGACGCGATCAACTATACAAGACAATGCAGAGCCTGTCAGGTTCATGCAGACTTCATACATCAACCATCTGAATATCTACATCCTACGGTTGCATCCTGGCCTTTCGAAGCATGGGGTATGGATATCATTGGTCCTATTCACCCGTCTTCTTCCAGAGGTCACCGGTTCATACTGGCCATCACGGATTATTTCTCCAAATGGGCAGAGGCAATCCCTCTTGCTGAGGTAAAGGCGTCTAATGTAATCAGCTTCATCAAGCATCACGTCATTTATCGCTTTAGAATTCCCTGAAGGATAATCCATGACAATGGGCCTCAGTTCATCAGCCAAGCGTTTCATCGATTTTGCGATAAAAATCAGATACATAATATTGCCTCTACGGCGTATTATCCAGCTGCTAATGGTTTGACAAAAGCTTTCAACAAAACCATTATCAAACTCTTGAAGAAGTTCGTCTCTTCAAACAAAAGAGATTGGAATGGGAAGCTGGGCGAATGCCTCTGGACATACCGCACAACGGTACGAACACCGACAGGTTGTACCCCATTTTTACTGGTCTACGGGAGCGAACCAGTTCTCCCCATTGAAATCCAGATCCCGTCGCTCAGGATAGCCGTGACTAATGAGCTGACTCAAGAAAAGAATGACCTGTTAAGGCTTCAAGAGCTAGAAGGATTAGACGAGAAATGCCTCCAAGCTTAACAGCGCATCACGCTCTACCAAGCACGCATTTCCAAAGCTTTCAATCATAAAGTAAAGAAAAGAGTGTTCAAAGTCGGCGAGCTAGTTTTAGCCGTAAGAAGGCCGATGATCCTTACTCACAGGAGTAAAGGCAAATTCCAGCCCAAGTGGGAAGGCCCTTATGTGATCGAGACAACGTTCTCAAACGGCGCTTACCGGTTAGCCCAGCCTAATGGAGACATATTAATGGCTCCTATCAATGATAAATTCCTGAAAAGGTACTATGCTTAACCTACTCTGCTCAAGTGGAATATAGCGAGAATCTCAATTCTGACAAAACTACTTCCAAAACGAAACTAGTTGGGTTATATTCTATCATGTCCGTATGACCTCTGAATAGATATTTCCTGCTAAAAGGTTATCAAGAGTCTATCACGTTCATACTACCTCTGATATCACTCTCGCCCAAACCTGTCATTTACATTCCGAAATGATGGGTCCACAAAGTCAAAAAAGAGTCGCTTTTATTTATTCCCAAAAAGAGCAGAATTATATTTGGGAAGCAAAAAGAAGAAAGGGTACATCATTATGGGGGAGCGGTAAGATCGCGAATCAGCTGTACCAGTGCAGCTATCCTCTCATCCCTGGAAACCAAGGCATCAACGCGGGCCCGCTCAAGCCGTGCCTCAGGATTTTTCATAAAGGACAGCTCGGCCCTTGCCCGAAGAGAGCCAGCACGGGCAGCTTCTGCGTGATCCAGATCCCGTCGTGCCGTGCTCAGTCGACCAGTCGCTATATCTAGACCTGCCAATGACTGAGAAGCCTACTCCTCTGCCAGAGCGAGTTTTTTCTTCAACTTGCGGGCCCTCGCTACGTTCCCTTCATGCTCGGATTGGCACTTCGTCTGAAGAGAAAGAGCCTCCTCCACGACAGCTTTTCTTTCATCCATCTCCAGCTTATGTGCTTTGATGGAGTCATCTAGGCTTTCCAGCTGTTTAGTAAGCCGCGCAGTCATGAGGTCATATCTGGCCTAGACCTCAGCTTCAAGGCTGCCCCGAGCCAGCTGCAAGTATTCGTTAATAGGTTGCTCCAAACCATTAACTATCGCCTCCAGGGCGTCAGCTACCCCAGAATCGCCGAACTCCCTGACCGCCTCGATCGGAAACTGAGAAGCCTTCTTTAGATGCTCGAAGTCTAGATTCTTTGCCAACACCATTGATATCAGCATTTTCAAAATGGTGTAAAAGAGGCTGGTGTATTGCTCGGTCAGCGCAACTAGATCCGATTGGACGCCAGGAGTGGCCGCGATATTGGCAAGTCCCCCTCCAGGAATGATTGCAGACGAGGTGGCCATAACCGCCGCCTCGACGGGTGGTGCGACCGAAGGATGTGCAACAACGACGGTCGAAGTTATCGGCATACTCGCGAGAGGCGAGGTCACGACAACGGGTTCATCCTCCTCTTGAGGTGACGAAACCACTCCGGGCGAGCTGGCCCCCGAAGATATTTCCTCCCCGAAGTCGGGCGCCTTCGTATCATCGCCAAGAGCCCGAGCAGAGCCAGAAGGCGCTTCAACGCTATGCTCCCTGTGGATGCCGTCCCCTAAGAAGAGGACAAGAAAGTTGATATCAATATGATGGTAATCTTTCTAAGAGGAGACATAAAGATGATATTTACCCGTAGCCAACGGTATATATGTTGCATCTGCAGTCCACGTAGCTAAATCATGCCTTAATGAAGCAATATGAACTGTCATACCTGGAGAAGGGGGTGGGCCCACCGACACCGCCAGGTGCTCTTCCGAGCCTTCACCAAGACGCAATCGAGGCTCGTCAGCCGGAATCTAGCTAGGCATGCTCACGGACGCAGCAGGAGTTTCATCCGTGGCTGGTCCAGGGAAAGATTCTCTCATTTGCCTCGGCCACGCAGGCGATTTCGTTCCACTACCGGAGGCGGTGGCAGCAACGGCAGCCTCAGGCAGGAGTTCTCCGGCATCGCTAGCCGAAACTAAGGGTCCCTCTCCGAAAGGCGAGGAACCTCCAATCAAAGAGACATCCCCAACAGGGGAGACAACAGGTTCCTTTCTAGGAGCCTCAATACCAGGAATCTGGAGAGAACGAGCAACCGTCTTCTTCTTCCTCTTGCGAGGGGAAGTCTGCTTCGAAGTAGGAGTCCTTCACTTCCCAGAGACTGCCAAAGCCCCCGCAGGCGGAGGCACTTCACACCTCGGCACCGACACCAGAGGCTCATTCGGAGTGACAGACCCCTCACCCTCGTCAGACGAAACCGAGGGGACTTTGACTCTTCCCCCAGACTTGGGAGAATGTACCCTAAAGCTTCCACGCATGTCAAAATCGCGATGGAAGATGTTGATCGCCACATAGAACTGGGCATACGAATGGAGGATGCGCAGCTCCGTGGAGAGTGTGACGACCGGCACGATAAAGATTGCTCCCATGCAACCCATGATAAAATACCGCCATCCTCTGGCTCCATCAATGAGTCCGCCCCTGGACCTGAAGCTGGTGACGGCATTGCCCACGTGCAGCTGATCATACCCAAACTGCCTGGCGAACCGACTGGGCAAGTAGGGCTCGAAGAAACAATGATCTTCGCTTCTGTACAGCAAATGGGAGGGTCTGATGCAGACCAACCAATTAAAAGCTTCCGGAGAAAGATTGGTCTTCTCTCCACCTAAATCCTCAAGCCTAATCCCCGACTGATTGCGATGTACAGAGGGGACAGTGCAGAGAAGCTTCCAGCAATGACCGAGGCTCAGTACCAGCCGACAGTCTAAAACTGTGTTCACGTTCCAGGGAGAGTCCTTGTAGTTCAGCAAGAAACAACCCCCCGAGCTACTACCAGGGTTGGGAGACATCACCCGGGGTTTGTGGAAAATTAACCATCCCATCAAATACAGGTATGGTAACTCTACCCGGGGAAAGCTATCACGCCGAGCTTCATCGACGAGCAGTCCATCAGTCATGGCTCTCAGGCCAGCCTGTATACGGCACACCATGGCAGGGAGCAAGCCCAGTCTTGCCCCGAACACCAGACGCACTACAGGCCACAGGATGTTCCAGTAAATGCGGTCCGCGGACGCGATACCGGGCACCACTACTCGACGCAGCCATATGGAGAGAAAGCTAGACAGTCGGGCTTCCTTAGACAGAGGCCTGCGGCAGCGCCTCAAGTAACTGTAGGCCTTAGTACCTTCAGGATACTTTCCTACCCCATCATTGAGAATCTGATCTGGAGCTTTAGCATCCTCCATAAGATCCTCGATGACCTGGGCACTGAGCACGCCCAAACAGTTCACGGGCTCATTCTTGCCCCTCGAAACTTTCTCCGACTTGACGGCCCTGGCCCGGTGGAAGAAGAGGTAGGACATCCACTTAGTGGTGTGAGCCAAATCAGAAGGCTCATCATAAAAAGCAGTGCACGCGAAGTAGTGGCACATCAGCTCCTGATACACCTCCACAACCTGAGGGTCCGAGTCCTCCAACTCCCGGTTGGTGGGAACATACTCTTCATATGGGGTATCCCCTATCGGCAGTCTCGAGATCTCTGCCATCTCATGGAGGGCCAACCCCAACTCCCCTAGTGAAGTGGCAAAGGTCCCGGTGAGCGAAATGTATCGCTCCATCAGTGCCAGAAACAGGTTAGGGTTGGGAGGCAACCCAACACTCGTCACACTCACAGCAGCATACAGTCCGATGACCTCCAGCTCTCTCCGAAAATGCTTTAAGGCCCAGTCAACTAGGCAGCACATCGTGTAATGCCCCGTTCCCCCTATTCGGAGAGCGCGGCCAAGAAATATTTACGACCGTCCGAACGGGACAGATTGAATTAAGATCCTTTCCTCGTTATGGATTGGTTTCTTCGGAATCAGGTCCCATATACAATGGATTGTGCCTCGAGGATGGACTCGGCGGCAGAGTCGAGAGGGGCCTTTCCGTTGCGTTGGTTTCTTGTCCGTTTTCGTGCCGCTTGGTTGCTTTCTTGTTGGTTTTATGACTTGCATTTTCTTGAACGGTTTCAATGGATTTCATTGCTTTCGTTCTTAGGATTTCGCATTTCGTATCGAGCCTTGGAGACCGAAGCAGGAGGTATTGATCATCCGTTTGTGCGTGCAGGTGATCGTGTAGACGACGCGCGAGCGGAGTCTTAGAGATCTCTCCTTCTTCTTCCTATTCAACCAACTTGTGAGTGGCTCTATTTCGATAAGCACCTTTTTTCCAAGGGCTCCGTTCTTAATAAAATTGACTCAGTTGTGCATTCATTCAAACGATACCAAATATATATAAAGATGAATAAAAAGATAAGAAGTAGGCTTGGAACATTCATTGCTTGTCATTCAGAACCTTGCATAAATTCATTGATGCATGCACGTTCGTTGGGTATATTAATTGATCGGCACTTATTTATAGCACAAGTTGTTCTTCTTTAAACTGCTGAATGTTATTGCATATAACTTGTTGGTTGATTATGGTAGAACAGTAAAGCGGTTCCGTACATGCCGTTTCTTTAAATTCTTATATGTTAACAATGTGTTTGGTGGGTTGGTGTTAGACAAACTTGTATACAAGGGGTAACGTTCTACGAACGGTCGCCGGGGCACCGGGACCGCTTCGACCTGGGTAGAACATTTGCTAGTGTAGTCCTAGCGCTTGGATGGGTCCGTGCGTCCGCCAAAGGCTAGCTACCTGAGGCGAAATGTCAGCCGATCCATCCCCCGTCCAACCAAGAGATGTTGTTGTTGTATATTTAAACTGTGTAGACTAACTATGTCTTCATGACAGGGAAGGCTATGGTAAGTTGTACAGGTGGTTCAGACGGTACAGGTAAAGTCCCCAAACGGTGGCATGTGGAGTTATGTTATTTTGTTCTTGCATACCTGCTAAATGAAATCTGAACTAGGCAAGAATAGAAACCCACCTAAGAACATAATTGTAGCATACTCATTGGATCTCATCTCATGAGCTTGGTAAAGTTGAGCAGCTAGCCTTCACCAGTACTTTTCGAAGTACTGACCCTCGTTGTAGCAGGTTCTCCGGCGCAAGGCAACGCGGCGAGGAGCTGAAGTTCTCTCCGAACTTTTGGGATCCTTGGCGGTTCATGGCCAAGGCTTTTGGAGGCTCAAGCTAGAAGCCTTTCACTCTCTCCGTTGCTGAATATCGCTAAGGCGATGGTGCTTACTCGCACCCAAGGTGTTTTGTGTTTTTAAATCATGTAAAGGGACATAATGTATGGATCGGCTATCTTATTTTGCGTCCAAGTTTGTAAGCCCGTGGGGCATTTTATACTTTTGAGTCAAGCGATGTAAAAAGATGTTCATTATAAATAAAAGAGAAACTTTTCTATGCCTCAACCTTGTGTTATCTTATATGTCTACTCTGTTGCATTGTTCTAAAGAATATCCTTATGCCTAAGGCCTTGTGCACGCGCGCCCTACGCGTGCACGGCATCACGCCAGGGGGACGATTATCGATTAGCCGAAATCGGGGCGTGACACATCGGAGGTTTGTTGGGGTGATCCACCCATTGCACCGAGGATTCTCCATGGGGTATACCCCCCCTCGCCCCATGAAGTCGTTGTAGAAAGTCGGTAATTGGACCGGCTGGATCACAGAACTGTCTTCACTCGGGACGCTGCCCGGGCACAGTCCCCTGAATACCGTCATAACGCCGGAAGGGCGGCTGACAAACGACCCCTGGTCAGCTCCTTTGAAATGAAAGATCTTCCCCGGCTTGCAGTGAAGATCGGGAGTCAGCATCCACGACATCCTCCTGGGATGTGTCGCATGGGAGAAAGCCGAGATGGGATAATCTCTCGGCATCGTTGGCAGATACAAGACCACACTCTCAGCGGGGAAACCCAGGGTTCTCTCTTGGGCTTCGTCTGGGACTATTTGTCAATCATGTCCCCAAAGAGAAAAGACGGCTTGATGTACTAGTCCCCGTCTATGTACGTCAGGGGCTCCCCGTTAATCATGTTCAGCAACGTCCGCTCGCCCTGAGCCGATATCAAGATCTCCCTTCCTTCAAGATACTGGGGTCCGGAGATAGGAAATGTCACGTGGGACAGATCCTCCAGATAGTTTGAGTGCAGCATCCTGGCAGCGGAACCCATCACCTCGGCCAGTGGAGACTCATGCAAGTTAACTGCAAAAGTGCAAGAAAAATACGTCATTACAAATCTTGCAACATAAAGACCAAGAAACGACAGTTTGTGCTTTACGCCAAGACTGTATAAAATTTGGTCATTTTACGCCAGAAGTCACATCCAGAAGCGTAATTGGCGGTATACAGTCCGTGCTTTACGCCAGACTGCCAAAATTCTAGTTATTAAGCCGGAGGTCCCATCCACAAGCGTAAAACTAAAATTTTATAGTATACACCAAGTTTTTGGCAGTCAGAGCTTTTACGCTCAAAACTGCGAAAACATGGGGGTTTTACGCTGGCACATTAGAAATGTGGGCGTAAAAGATAAAAACGTCTCCGTGCGTCAACTTCCTCAAAGAGGCTATCAGCACAGAAGACGACCAAGCGCGGTCACGTTCAACGTGTGCGAAGAATTTTTCGTCATTCTTTGTCATCCCAAAGGCTCTACCTCTAAGGCCGGGTGTGCTACTCGTCGGCGGGATACTTCGCTCAGAAGAACGTTCACCTTGCCCGACCGAAGACTCTCTCGCTGGGGCTGAAGAACGAGAAGAAGAACCTATACTCTTTCCCTTAGCGGAGGGGATTTATTTCGGTGCCATTTCTGAAAACTCGAAATGCTCGGAGAAAGAACGAGAGAAAAAACTCAAACAGTTGAAGGCTCTCTTTCACAGAAGACAGATGAAAAGTTTTTCTCTCAAAAGCTTGGGATATATATATAGAGTTCGGGTCGACTCCTCGAATCCTCGGACGGACTCCTCGAAACCAGAACGAAATCTCCTAATTAATATTTGGTTATGATTGGGTCCTACGTCAGCCTATTATTCAGAGAAGGCGGACAGTCAGAAAATTCGAAGAGTTTTTCGTGCAAAAATAGGTAAGTAGTTCCTACGCTAAGGAGCTTTCTACGCTCGACAGCAACAGATCTACGGTTTTACGCTCGCAAGCTACAAGTCTATGGTTTTATGCCCGGATGCCTTTGTGCTCGGTAGCTTTTATGCTCGAGAGGCTACAAACCTACGACTTTACGCTCAGCAGATACCAGATCGATGATCTCACGCTCGGTGGCTTTCTACGCTCAATAGGCTACGAACTCAGGATTTTTAGCTCATCTACACTACGGATCTCTGACTTTCCGCATATCCGAACAGTTCTCGAGGCGGTCGATTACAGGAGTTCACACAGAAGATACTCCTTCTTGACCTCAAGATATCCCAAGTACCCGAAACATACAGAGTTCAAACATTGAGAAATTACTCTTCTCGGGTCAATTGGAGGTTCATCCAGACTCCAGTCCGAATATTTCATCAATCAAGATGGCAACTCAGTTTGACAGCCATTTCTCGGCCCTGTTCGAAGGGATTTTTTGAGAAGTCATTCTTGAAGATGAAGTCTGAAACAAGAATTCTGTTTACACAGAAGTGAAAACAACAGTTCAGAATTCTACGCAGTTTCTCATTCTTGACAACAGAACAGTTCGAACACTTGAATGCTAAAACGGCTTTCTACGCAGGACAGGGCCTAAATACTCTTTCTATCAGAGTCAGCATAAAGAATCAGACGTGTCGAAGCTACACATATTCAGACTTCACAGCAACGTATGGCAAGATGATCATATGAAGGAGCAAGACAATTTTATTAAAAGCTTAAAGTCATGATTACATATGAGGGGAATCCAATCTACAAGGGTTTTTCTTTATTTTCGTGATTATATTTGAGGGAAACTCCGTCTATAAAGGATTTCCCCATCACCGTTTGAAGATTGCCCAGAACCTGTTCTGACAGGTTCTCACTGGGCACAATTCTTCATCCATCTTCTCCAGCAGTCAGTCAGTTCCAGCAAACTGACTGACATGGCAATGATCAACGGCGGGAGAATACAGAGTTGGGGCTTGCATAAATTATGCAGATCCCATGCTCCGTGCGCCATGACAGATTGAGTTGATATATTCCACCCAACTCAATGCCCGAGGTCAGAGCTAGTTGCTGCTCTCATCCCCGGAGGTAACAGGAGAAGATGCCACTTGCAAGCAGTGTGGTAAAATATGATCCTTTCCTTCTCCTGGAAGAACAGCCATATAAAGTTGCTGATTATCCCGAGCAAAGGAGGCTAAGATATCCTTCCATGATCCATCGTTGCAGTGGACACTTGCTCGAAGATGCCATCTTTTTTGGCTCCTTACACGCTGGAAGAACATGATCTCCTTCTTCCTCAGATCGACCCGACGAACTTCGGTGATCATCTCTACGTGGTGATGGAAATATGGGGAGAACAGGTTAAACCCTCAGCCTTTTTATAGGCGAAAGAGGTCACACCGGTCCCCAATAAATCCGCCATAAAGTCAGCATCGACCATTTCAACGCTCCATTCAGAAATGTTTTGAGTTACGAGGAGCGGTTCATGCTTCATTCAAAGCATTTCAAATTTCGAGGAATTTAAAATCTTTGAAGGGGGTCTTGTAGAAGCATGAAAAATACGCTGGATGGCTATACGCAGCATATTAATGCAGAGCAGCGTAAACAAAGGCCTCTAGAGCCATCAATCGTGCAACAGAGCTTTCTCCGCCAAACACAGCATGAAATATAAGCTCAACGTAAGGCAGTACGTCCAAACCGCTTCAGCGTAAACAGGGTGCTTCATCGACTCCTGGGCGTGAAACTCATTCTCTTGCAACGCAGCATTAAAGTGTACGAGAGACGCTTCGTATTCTCCGAAGTGAACCTGTCAGATCCTGCAATGAACCTGACGTCTGGACTTCTGACAAAGGAATACTGCTTGACTACCCAGGGATACTGCTCGACTACCCAGACGACAGCTATAATGATGGCACGGCACTGTGACCCAGGCTGTTATTTACCGCCATCTCCTATGCGTAAACTACTTTTACGTGCACGAAGGGATACGCTGCCTTGTTTTACACAGGCAGACATGAGCTGTTTACGCTCTGCAGTAGACAAACCGCTTGCTACATCAAAAGCTGCACTCTGTATGGGGCTCGAGGCACGTCTCTATGACAAATGCACAGAGCGATGACAGTTGCTCGAGGTACGTCTCTACGTCTAATGCACAGAGCGATGACAGTTGCTCGAGGCACGTCTCTACGTCTAAAGCACAGAGCAGTGACAGTTTCTCAAGGCACGTCTCTGCGACTGATGCGCAGAAGGGCTGCAGACCTTCAAAAAACATGCTTCCGTATTTAATGCACAGGATGGTGGCAAATCTCTGCATTTAATGCAAGAGATTTGATTATATCTTCAAAAGCCATAATTTCGGCTAAGACGTCCACATCAGCACTTTGGCACGGTACGCAACGGCCTCTACGCCCATTCAGCTCCTGTACTCACTCAGCTTCTACGTCCACTCGGCCTCTATGACCACTCAGCTTCTATGCCTATTTCGGCTTCTATGCCTACTTGGCTTCTACGCCATGGTGACAGACATTGGCTTCTACGCCTACCTCTTTTACACGAGGGATACCTACCTACATGGCTTCTACGTCGTGATCTTCGTAGCGATTATACGCGTTTTGTCCCTTAGTTGGACCCGCGTCACACGCTCATTCAAAGGATCATCTATACGCAGGCATTGGTTATTTTAACCGTTGTGTAAAAGGGTGCTGTACTTTCCACTCCTCGATTTTTACACCGACGGAGTGGTCACTGTCACTAAAACTCTATAAATAGAGACCTCTATCAATGAGGAACAAGGTCGGAAAATTGGTCAAGAAAACCAATATCAGATCCAAGGTCGAACTTCCAAGAAAGATCGAACCAGAGGTCAGGAGAGAGAGAGAGAGAGAGATAGAGAGAGAGAGAGAGAGAGAGAGAGAATCCGGAGCTCAGGCAAAGAGTAGGGATCGACGACTTTGGCATCGTACATCCACCCTCTTTTGCAACCTTCAAAGCTGCTTCCTGTCTTCTACGGCACTTCTTCATCATCGTGTGGTCCAAGGGCTAAAGTGATCGACTGCAGATCAGACACCTATAGCAATATTTACCCAGATTAAATAAATTGTACTCCCACATCCTCGTATAGGATAAAATTGTACAAGTTTATTTGTAAACCAAAGAAGGCGGGTTTCGTGTAAACCCCATCTTGAATACATTTTCATTCTTTCGTTTTCCACCACAAACAACACATATCAAATAACTATAATATTTAAATAAGATAATAAAGGCAATAAACTGTGATACATCATTGTAAGGTACACTTGTCTAGGTTCTTAACTCCGTCAACTGCTCCTAGGAAAGTAGAATCTGCACGTACACCTCCGGATGCTGAAACAAACATCACCATTGTTCTCAGAATACTAGAAATAGCTAGGATTGACTATCCATAAGTCCAATTTAGACACCGGACAAAATTGACAGTTTTGGGTCAAAGCGGGGTTCACATGTGGGCCACTTCGTACCGTAAAATGTGTCGAAGAAAAAGTTCTCCAAATTTATCTCACTTAGTGTCTATGAGTCCAGAACGACGATATGAATCCAACGAAACGTCCAAAACTGGATTCCGATGAGTCTATCATGAAATTGCCCGTTATGTGGAACCATAGGACCCACAAAATGATGTTTCATCAACATTATTAGAATCGAACCAAACATGGGTCACAGAACCAGCGTAATGCTACGAATCCGATGGCATAAGTTTCGTTGCGAAACGACAAGCACACACGAAGTTACGACGAGTGTCAGAACAGACCGATAAGATATTTTTTGGCGGATACGCGTTGATTCTGGTGTGCACGCACATCCAAATCATGTTCCACGAAAGCTCACACATCCACGTTTACGTTATGTGTCTTTTGGTGCAACTCTCACACGACGAAGTTGTCTCGTTTGGCGGTACGTATCTCGTATCGCGAGATTTTAGGTATTTTAAAAACAAGTTTTTGGTCGTTTTGGAACAAGAATAATTTTACCATTATAACAAACTAATAGACACTAAAAGAATAGTAAAAATCTTGGTTATATTGTGAGAAGTCCCTTTAATTATATTTTAAAAATAATTAACGAGTTGGTAGAAAATTGGACATGAACATGGGTACTTGGACTGAAATTCTGAACTGTTTTCGAAAAGTTTTTTGGCCAACTTTCGGTCGATTTTTGAGCAAACTGGGGTGCCTAAATTCGTTCCACCTAAATAAAATCCTAGAGAGTTAGGTTGTGAACATACCAGCGAAGACGGAACATAAATCGAACGAGCGAGGAGGACAGAGGCTGTGTGCGAAGGAGGGTTCGCATGGCTGTGCGTTGTGCACAGGAGGGAGGGGTTAGCCGGATGCGCCGCTCCGACGCGGATGCTCACATGCTCTCATGCTTTCAATAAATATCATGGATTATGAACTATAATCAATCTAGTTCTAAATAGAAATATCACCATATAATTATATGTTTCACATGATTACTTAGTGTCGGTTTAGGCGAGTGGACTACCTCACTCACCAGTACGCGATACGTACTGATACCTAACTCCCCAGGTACAGAGATCCACTTAAATGTACCAAGACGTTGGAAGTTTGGATTGGTAACATAAAAATGTTCGGTTGGGGATGCTTGCTTGGATATAGAATGTAGTGTCCTGCTCCGCGTCGGCACTATGTAATCAAGGTGAGTGGGCAAAACTTTGTTCTCTGATTCTTGCATGCCTTAATAATGAATCTAAGTTATTGAATGCTTGTTTTCATAAAAGAATGATAGAACCTGCCTTGCATGATTAATAAGAGAACTCACATAGATTGTCTTTGAAACAAACTTGTCTGCTTAACTAAGAGAACCTGAAACGCTTGTCTAAGAGTAAGAGTTTGCATGAACATGTTCCCCTATCGTTTGTGCTTCGAGAGAACTATATCGTATGCTTGAATATATTCAGAGATAAGGCGGCTTGCTCGTAACAGAGATATATGGTTAGATGGTTTATCTCGTCTGTATTCTAGAGTTTATTTGATAGTGTTTTATGCATTCACATCGGTGGGACAATGGCTATTGGTGGAGAGCTGAACCTTGGTCATGGCTGCTACAGAGATATTGGAAAGCAACCATGAGTCACAGCTGCTAATAGCATCAGATAAAAGAGTCATTGGTTAGCTGGATTACAGCTACCGATCCTGAGTTTCTCGGAGACCGAACTGCATATAAGATAGCTTATTGTGTTGGCTTGATAGAGGATTGTCCCTAGAGGTACATTGTCCCTAGAGTCTTTGAGTATAGCTCAAGAGACACGCTGCGCACACCCTGATAATAGAACAATCGGCTTGTCTTGCTTGCTTGCTTATATCGAATATGAACTCTATTTTTAAAGAAGTTTCCAAAAGAAAGTAATATGACTCCGTTCTTCTGCTGCATGTAATAAATATAGGTAAAACTATAAAGATCACTATAATATAATATTTTATAACATAATTACTTAGTGTTGGTTTTAGTGAATGTTGCTTCTATTCAGTTGTTTATACTCATCAGTACTTATAAAAGTGCTGACCCACCAATAGTTTACTTGTTTGCAGGTACTAGATCGTCCGAGGAAGCGATAGGCGTGCCATATCCCCAAGACCCAGAAATCTAGTTTCGTTTGCCTCGAGCTGCTTTCGTATAGGGCGGTGGTCGGAAGACCTTCGAGATGGCCGCTGGCCGAATTTGCATACAACAACAATTATCAATCCAACATCCAAATGGTATCAGAGCGATTCGATCTTTGCCTATTCCGTTGCTATGACTCTAAGATGTGTTCGATATTGTATTGCAATAGAGCATTCCATACAATAAGTCCATAGATATTCTCAAAGTTGTGCAAAAGTTTTCTGGATTTGATTTGTTGCTTGAGAGTTGTGCATTCATGCTTGTGCTTTGCTAGAGTTTTTAATTAAGGACGATGAGGGATGAGGACTATCGCTGCTAGAAATATCGAAAAATTTCTCCTTGAAGTTTCGAAGACGAAACTTTTTGTTGGTGGGTAAGTATGTAGTGCCCCGCTCCGCGTGGCACTATGTAATCAAGGTGAGTGGACAAAATTTCGTTCTCTGATTCTTGCATGCCTTAATAATGAATCTATGTTTTTGAATGCTTGTTTCATAAAAGAATGATAGAAATTGCCTTGCATGCTTAATAAGAGAACTCACATAGATTGTCTTTGAAACGAACTTGTCTGCTTAACTAAGAGAACCTGAAACGCTTGTCTAAGAATAAGAATTTGCATGAATATATTCTACTATCGCTTGTACTTCGAGAGAACCATATCGTATGCTTGAATATGTTCAGAGATAAGGCGGCTTGCCCGTAACAGAGATATATGGTCAGATGGTTCATCTCGTCTGTATTCTAGAGTTTATTTGATAGTATTTCATGCATTCGCATCAGTCGGACAATGGCTATTGGTGGAGAGCTGAACCTTGGTCACGGCTGCTACAGAGATAGTGGAAAGCAACCATGAGTCACAGCTGCTAATAGCATCAGATAAAAGAGTCATTGGTTAGTTGGATTACCGCTACTGATCCTGAGTTTCTCGGGGAGCGAACTATATATAAGATAGTTCATTATGTTGGCTTGATAGAGGACTTTCCCTAGAGGTGCATTGTCCCTAGAGTCTTTGAGTATAGCTCACGAGACACGCTGCACATACCCTGATAATAGCACAATCGGCTTGTCTTGCTTGCTTGCTTATATCGAATATGAACTCTGTTTTTAAAGAAGTTTCCAAAAGAAAGTAATATGACTCCGTTCTTCTGCTACATGTAATGAACATAGGTAAAACTAGAAAGATCACTAGTAATGTAATATTTTATAACATGATTACTTAGTGTTGGTTTTAGTGAATGTTGCTTCTGTTCAGTTGTTTATACTCACCAGTACTTATAAAAGTGCTGACCCACCAACTGTTTACTTGCTTGCAGGTACTGGATCATCCGATGAAGCGATAGGCGTGCCTTATTGTAAACTCCCTCGACCAGATTTCAGTATTTAATAATAATTTAGGAATATTTTTCAGCAAATTAGATTTATTCTAATATTTAAATTTATTTTGCTTATATATCCTATTGATTTGTGCACCTGTCCATCACACAAATAATTAGAGCATTACACTGACTGTCATCTCCAAACAAAGGTCACATACCCCTGCTAGACATGCCAGTCTACTATCCTGCACTTTGGGCAACTCCCAGATATGCTGGCAAGAGTATCGTTTTAGTCGCACAAATATCGTTACAAACGTCCGTATTATTTAATTCCCAGATCTGTACCCATCCCTGTACCAATAGAGATTTGAGGCCCAACATGCACCTGTTTTGCCCAAACAAAAATATGTTATTATCCTACTCTAAGTATACTACATTTAGTATATTTACACCGCACTAAAATTATGGCCCTACCTGCCTCTAAATAATTAGTAAACACCGTGCACATTAATTAATAATTAATTAATACGGTGACCTGTATCACCCAAAAACCAGGCCCAGCCCCTGCCCAGGCTCACCCCCACCCCTTCAGGACCCTCACACAGCAATCTCCCTCAGTTCTGTGCATTTTAGCATTTTCAGAAATATGGTGTTTTTCCCAGACAATTGCTGTAACACCCTGTTCCGCTCAAGCGGACTGCCGTCTCAAACGACAATCGTGCAGCTGTCCCGACCCGCTTTGCCTCGATCAAGAAGCAAAGGATATCCAGACTTGTCCCTACAGGAATCCGGCTTAGACTTTCAGAGGCTCGCTCAGACGTATCGCTCTACCGAGGCGAATCATCGCTAAGGTGGGTGGCTACGGTGAACTTGTCTTTGCTTAGCCAACACACATAAAATCTGGAAATGTTTATGCTAGTCGCTAGGTGAATCACCCCCTGCATGCTAATAAATCCAACGCACCTAGCTAAGGGAATAATCCTAACTCATATTGCTTGCTAGAACATGGAAATGAAATACTGCTTGTATTCAGACCCTCGCGTGCTAAGTCCCCTAACGATTTCATCTCTCGGCTTACCTTCGGGCCCGAGCAAACGTGTCTGCTTATGTTCCTTAGAAACGCATGCTTGTCTGTTGTATGTTGCCTTGTATTCATCCAAACCCCGGAAGACTACTAAGTAGTCGTTCCGTGCCTGAACGAACCTGCAAGTATCCGGGACCGTTAGGTCACCAAGGCAAATTTTGAACCAGGAAATCTGCACCAAGAATGAATAAATCCCTGGATTACAGCTCGAGGAGCAAACTACTGAATCCTGTCTCAACAAGTTCCATATATATATTCTGTTCGAACTTGTTCGATACTGGACTTGTTCATATATATATTCTGCCACGAACTTGTTTCTGTATCTGACCCGAGACCCTGACTTGCATGTCGTGGACAACTTGTAAAAGGTGATCTTCGGATCTCGTTCCGCGGGCGGTCACCGGGGCACTGGGGCCGACCCGGTCTAGACGGAACTTCTGGTAGTCGTCTGTTTCGGCGGGATAAGTGCAAGGCTCTCCGTTTCTGTATGCTTGCACTTCATCCTCGACCCTGAGACTACAGTAGTCGTCTGTTTCGGCGGGATAAAGTGCAATGCCCATCGTGTTCATTGCTTGCACTTCATCCTCGACCCTGAGACTATAAATCTGGTCCTTTATGGCTATGCCAGTGACTTCTGTTCATATAGATAAGTCATCCTCGCTTAGCGGCTATCCGCATGCGAGTCATTGCATCGCATCAACTGAACACCTGAACGATCATGTAAAATGACCCTCGTGTTTGCATATGCTATGCCTCCTGAATGCTTATACTTGCCGTGCTTGAATTAACAATATTTGCCTTGGACAGGGAAGGATAAATGGTAAGTTGGTAAGTCTCACCGTGTTTCCTCAAACATCGTACGGCGCACTGCCCGACACGATAAGCTATTCAATGTTTGCATGAAACTGATCCTAAGGCAACTAGAAAGACAACTTAATAGTTGTGCACGGAACTTGTATTACGTGTTTGGATTTGTCGAGCGGGCGAGTAGCTTCCCCACCAGTTCATTCAATGTACTGATAATCCACCAGTTTGTATGCAGGGTGCGGGAGAACCTCGTGCGGTGCGGATGCCTCCTTCGTGCGTGCTAAGGCCAGGAGTTTCCTTCTGAAGCCTTGCAACGGTGCGTCCGGGACTGAAGCACATATACAAGACATAAGTTGTGAACATCGCCAGACCATCGCCTGTACAATCATTCCACAATTGTAGCCACTTGGCACGCTTTTACTGTTTCAGAGAGAGAGGCTTGAGCGACTTGTAATCTCGGCTATACGTCGCCTGTAACACTTATTCATATCAATAAAGAGATTACTTTACCTTGTTTCAATGCTTCCGTTATATTGTCGACTCAGTGAACCTGTTACCGATCGCCTATGCGTTCATGACTCCGCTGCACTCGGACAATCTGTGCGACTCTGTGGCTTAGAACTCTTGCCGCCAGCCAATGAACCATGGCCTTGCACGGGCGTGGCTCACGCTCGTGCGGCATCACGCCCGGATGGGTTAAGCGATCGTTCCGCGGGAGCGCTGGCGAGGGTGATTCCCGCCTAGCGGGAACGGCCGATTGCCTGCGGGAGATCGGGGCGTGACAATTACGTAATTATGCAATTTCCCAATTAATAGGACCTTTGTGCAATTTTTAAAATTATAGAGTTTTTCTACAAATTTCCAGTGTGAGGTGTCAACCTCCTATTGGCCGGTGAACCTATACCATCCATTTGGCAATGGGACCCACCTAAAAATATCTAGAAAATATCATGTAAATATCTAAAAGATATTTTTGATTAAAAATACTAAAATACCCCTAAAATCTAAACCTATTTACAAACTATGCCATTGACCTAAACCCTATAAAACCCGACCCCCTCCCCTCTTCCAAATCCCACACCACCCATCTCCGGCCACCACCTCCTTCGAACCTCCGCCTACCCCTTCGCCCCTCCCCGAGGTCCCTTCCGGCCGCCGGAGCACCGCCCTGGCCACTGCCAGCGTCGCCGGCAGCCGCTGCAACCCCAACACCAACACCCGCACCAACAGGCCACCACCACCCACGACCTCCTCCAGCGCCGCCTCCGGCCACCGTGGACCACCGTCCCCGCCCCCATCAGCTCCACCCCGATGCCCTATACCGGACCACCACCATCCCGCCACCCCACGACCACCACCCCGACCGTCATCTTCCCCGCAGTGCTCCCCCCAACTTCCCAACCACTGCCACCCCCGACCGCCTCCAACTCCTTCCCCGGCCGACTCTGACCACCGCGACCACCACCAAACTCCTCGCCACGACCCCCTCCGCCGATCCCCTACCCTGCACCGCCGCCTCCGCCACCGCCTACGCCGCTGCAGCTTCTGCAAGCCGCCGCTGCTGCTGTTGCTGCTGACAGCCACTACAGTTGCAGCCGTCGTCCCGGCCAGCCACCGACCTCTCCGCCGCCGTCCTCCCGCCGACGACAAGCCCGTGGTCCCCCCTGTCTGACAGGTATACCCCCGTATATTTACGTATATACATAGTAATATGTATATATATGTATATATGTATATATATATGTATATATATGTATATATATATATATATATGTATATTAATATATATGTTATTATATATATATTATATATTATAATATATAATATATATTATATTATTATATAATTATTTAATACTGTATATATACAGTTTATATATGTATTATTATTTTATATATATTATTATATGTATTAAGTATATATTTATGTATATGTATATATATATGTATATTTATACATATATATGTATTTGTATATATTGTATTATATAAATTATTATATATATATATTTTATAATTATTATTATTATAGTATATAATATATATAGTATATATATATATTATATATTATATACTTATATATATATATATATATATATATATATATATATATATATATATATATATATATATATTTATGTATATAGCAATATATAATTATATACATATTATAATTTATTATATATTATATAAATACAGTATATATATTATTATATGTATATATATATGTAATTCATTTTTTATTATTTATATATATATGTATATATGTATATATATATATATTTTATTATATATATAAATTATTTATATATATATTATATGAATATATTCACAGATTATATATATATATAAATAAAATATGTATTTTATATTTATAAGCATTTAAATAGTATACATGTCTATATATATTTACATACTATATGTATTATTATATACATTAATTATATATATAAGCTATATATGTATATAAGTATATTTATATATATCTTGCCTTATTTTTTATTATTATTATTACAAATATGTATATATAAATTATTACATATATAAATATTATGTAGTATATAAAATATATATATAGTATATATATATTTCTTCTTGCATTTAAATATATGAATATGTACTTATATTTATTTATCTCTATGTATGTAATTATGTATACTTATATATATATATGATATGTAATATTATTATATATTATTATGCTCTAATATTATATATGTATTAAATACATATATATTATTATGTCTTTATTTACATAAGTATAAATGCTATATATAGTATATATTATATATAGGGCTTTATATATCTATATTTAAGCACAAATATATACTATATTATTTAATATACGTATTTTAAATGATATTAACGAACCTTGTATGTCCTGAACAGAGTACCCCTACGACGCAGTCAGTGACCCCAGGTCACAGGATCCCTCGGACTTGACTGCGAGAACAGGTTCTTGGCACTTCCAGCACAGAGAAGTAGGCAAGTATACCTTGCCAAGTTTTACTGTATAATTCATTTAACTGTTGTATGTTATTTTTAGTAGACTTACATATAACTGTTGTATCTGAGATTGCCTCGGGTACCGTCAACAAGAACATTGACAAGTAGTATAACTAACTTAGTCCTTAGCAGACTTACCTGACAACTACGAGGGTATCCTAATATCCTCCTAGACCCTGACACGGGTACACGCAACATGGTTGCAATACATATTGGGATGCTAGTTTACGTACTCGATTAGCTACCAGCGCGTGTGACGTGCATCACGGCTTAGCACGAACTCAGGAAAATTCAGGAAAGCTATGACTTGGCATTAGTTACATTGGGCGGAGAGAACAACTAATAGGCGTATGGGACACCCACATCTTTTATACAGATACCGCACTCGAGGGAGTGATACGGACATTATATATATATTACTATTACCATGCTCTTCGGAGATGGAGAATTGCAGAGTGCCCATGAACGGGGGCATATGTAGCATATACTAGCCAGTCACTACAGTTGGTGAATTACGTCAGCATATGTCTAGCCCACACTTTCCCATACGTACTATGTTGTCTCACATTGTATTCACTTAGATGGCTAGCACACATTTATTTACTTTATTCAGTATTTATACATGGCATGTGTTTTATGTATCTTGTTATGTCCCACTGAGGACCTGGTTCCCTTCCAGATATAGATGAGGCATACTACCCCACAGTGTACGGTCTCGGACAGGATACGAGGTATGCCACTGAGAAGAAATTAGAGGAGCTGCCACCAGAGTCTGCTTGATCTTTAGCAGTATGTTTACCTGGAGCTGGAGCTACTTCTCTAGATAGACGATGCTCTGGTCTATCATATTTTTTACACTTTTATTATATTTTATAGTGGGTTTGTTCCCACCAGGCTTATCTGATTTGTACTATGACATGTCAGACATCAGCACTTATATATATATATTCAGTACTTATTCCCATATTTATTGATATTTTGTGGATGAGATTAGACTTTACCTGTATTAGACTTGTAGTATTTTAGGACATCGTAGCACGTTCCTTTGGGTCCATTAAATTGGATAATCCCTTAATGACGTGTCAGCTGGCCAATGCCACGTGGCCGGGTTCCATATACTTTTGGGACTGGGGCGTGATATGGTTTTAGTGGTGGCCCATGCAGGTCCAGTTAATTGCTAGTGGAATGATAACATGCCCAGCAAGCTTGCTATAGGATAGGAATACTAGGTCTCATCCACACTGACTTTATTCTTAAATTTTTGCATCCTGCTTGATTATTATTATATTCCTTCGTACTTTTCTAATTATTCTATCTTCTTCAGAAATATGGACATATCCATGGACACGCGATTGATGGGGCTGACCAAGCAACAGACCCCTCGCCAGATGTCCAAAGGACCCCAACCCCTCCGAGAGACCAGTCACCGAGAAGGATGCTGGTCTATCCGACAACCCCGTAAATTCACCAAAATCCTGCCCAGGAAGCAACACCAACCCCGTAAGAAGGGCAAACTTCCCAGGCACCGACACCACAGGCGGAGACACCTTTGCCTCCACCTCCAGCCCTCCCAGCCCTGACACCACAACTTTAGGGACAACCTCAGATATTCTAATTTTTCCAGGCCATATTGCAGGCTCAGGGGCAACAGACTGAAGCCCTGAGACAGTGTTTGATGACAGCTCTGGAAAGGACAGCTGCCCCAGCACCAGCACCTGTCCAACCAACTGGCACTATCCGAGGCTTTCGCCGGAAGGGCCCGGGAACCTTTTCAGGCAGCGAAACTCCGAAAGAGATCTCAGACTGGATCTCCAACACGGAAATGCTGCTAGAAGGTTCACAGCTTCATCCCGACCTATGGATGACCACAGTGAGGGCCCAACTAAAAGGCAACGCCCATCACTGGTGGGACTCCATAGAGCGCAGCATCGGCAAGAACCATACTTTGGAGCAATTCCTGGAATACTTCAATGCAAAGTACTTCCCAGCCACGGTCAGAAATGCTCTGTATTCCCAGTTCCTGCATTTGGAACAAGGGAATATGACCGTCGACGCCTACGACGCAGAATTCAGTCGACTTAGTCGATTTGGGGCCATCCTGATACCTAACGACTTGGAAAAGGCTATGAGGTTCCATCACGGCCTTACCTTCGAGCTCCAAAAGTATACTACGGCACAGTCGAGGATCTCCTATAAGGAGATTTTTTCAGAAGCAAGAATACAGGAAGCCATTGACCGAGGAGCAAGGCACTATAACCCAACCATACTGGCCAGAAACTAGCCCGGAACGGGAGGACCAATCCATCGTCCGAGAATGCAGTCACAGCAAAAGACGATGCCATATCAGCACAAGGAACTTCCGACTTGTCACCATTGTGGAAATAAGGGACATTATGCCAAAAACTGCCAAAGAAAGCATGGACTATGCCTGATATGTGGAAAAAGTCAACATATAGCCAAAGACTGTCCACAACACAGAGAGACAGCACCCTAGAACGGGCAAAGACCAGCAGCGCCAACCCAGAGAATGCTACCCTCTACTGGAGGTCAGCATCCCCCAGTGTCTGGAAGATTTCAGAGGGGACCACCCTTGGCCACCCAGGAAACGCAGTACAACCAAGCCAGACAACAGACCAGAGGGCAAAGGTACGGGCAGGCCTTTGTTTTAGCTAAAATTGTAGAGGAGCCGAAAAGTGAAATCATTACAGGTACCATTTGAGTTGCATCATTACCTGCAACCGCATTATTTGATTCTGGCGCTACACTGCCTTTCATATCTAGTAGTTTCGTAGCCATGCACAAACTAGCCACTTCCCCACTGCCTAAGTGCTGGAAAATTCTTACTGGAATAGGCATCGTACTAATTACCAGCACTATTTAAACGTGCTCGGTAATCGTGTATAGTAGAGTAATGAGAACGCGATTCTTGGTACTTCCAATACCAAACTCCGACGTTGTCTTAGGCATGGACTGGTTAAGCCAATATAATGCTATACTAGACTGCGGGAAGGAAAGCGTCATCTTTAGACCACCAGGTTACCCCAAGTTTGAGTACATACAGGTATAGATAGGGTATAGATAGTACCTAGAATAACAAATCATAGTGGTTAACCCTAGTTACCTGGTGACTTACAGTGTCCGAACTTAATTATTTTCCCACCCTCTAGATAATAATCAGGTCTAAGCCAAAACAGATAGGTAGATTTCTAGACATTGATTGATAGGCTCAAACCTATGAATGAAGTGATAGCTGAGTACTACAGGTAGTTACCAAATTAGATTGAAGGAGAAAGTATCGACAGATGTTAGCCTTGAGTTGGATATCGTGAACTACCAATAATGTACGACCAATTGTAAACCTGATGGTACCCATAAAGTTGGATAAAGGGTACGCATAGAGTAAAGTAGGAGAAACCTCAGGTTCAAGGTAAAAAGGGTAGAGTGGCAACAAGATGAGATTCGTGACAAGTACCTGACCAGAATTGGTCATTCGTACGGTGGAGAAAGAAAATCAAAGGACACCTGCGAGCAACGCAAGACAGACAAAAGCACTGGGCCAACGTACATCGACGACCTCTAGAGTTTCATGTGGGAGAGCATATGTTTTTGAAGATCTCACCTACCCGAGGTACTATCAGATTTGGAGGAAGAGGAAAACTAAGTCCGAGGTACATCAGACCCTTCGATGTGTTGGAACGCATCGGAGAAGTTGCTTACAAGCTAGCCTTACCTCAGACATTGGAAGGAGTACATGACATCTTCCACGTATCTCAGCTAAGGAAGTACATTCCAGATCCAAGTCATGTGTTGGACCACTCAGAGATCACTGTCGGGCCGAGTTTATCATACCAGGAGGAGCCCGTAGAGATCCTAGATCGAAGCGAGAAGGTGTTGTGAGGCCAGACTATCCCTCTAGTTCGTATTGCATGGAGACATCATGCACCAGGCGAGTCAACCTGGGAACGAGAAGAGGATATTCGGCAGCGTTTCCCCCATATATTTGAAGACCAGGGTATGTCCTAATATTTCAAATAAATCTTTAGTTCTCATTATATGTCTGTTTTTATTTCGAGGACGAAATATTCTAAGGAGAGTAGATTATAAACTCCCTCGACCAGATTTCAGTATTTAATAATAATTTAGGAATATTTTTCAGCAAATTAGATTTATTCTAATATTTTAATTTATTTTGCTTACATATCCTATTGATTTGTGCATCTGTCCATCACACAAATAATTAGAGCATTACACTGACTGTCATTGTAATCACCTGAAATTTTAAGAATTTTTACATTTAAATTATCTGGGAATTAATTAGCATTTTTCTGTGAATTTTTAATCAATAAAATTAAAAGCAGTCTAATTTAAAATGAATTTTTAAATAAAATTAAATAAATTTAAAATGTGATGAAAATCATATTTTATAGTGTAAAATTAAAAACCGAGCCTGGGGTATTTTTCCGGAAATTTATTGGACCCCGGATGAATTTTTAAAGCATTAAAATCTATTGTAAAAAAATTAACTATTTAAATTAAATTAATTAATAAAACCAACCCAACCCTGAGACTGAACCGGACCGGACCGGCCGGTCTGAACAAACCGAACCGGCCCAACCCTTAGCGGGTCGGATCCGGGTCTGACCCGACCCGCCAGCGACCGACCCGACCCGACCGTTCCAATCCCTAACCCCCAAATTTAATTCTTCCGACTTTTCGCCTGGCTGGCGGCCGTTCCCGCCGCCGTGGCCGCCGGCCGACCCTGCGGTTCACCTTCCCTGAACCCGGCGACCGCTTCCCTTCCTCTTCTGACAACGTCCGGCGAACCCTCTCCCCTCGACCACTATATATACCCCTAGTTCAGCCGGAAAACCACCCTTCACCACCCCTCTTCTCCGGCGAGCTCCTGTAATTCCGACGACTCCCCTCCAGTAGAACCTGAACTACTTGGCGGCTCCACCCAGCCGGACCCGCCGACGACCCGACGCCTCCCTTCAGAATTCTGGCCGAGCCCTCCAGAAACCGACGCTGACAACCCCATAACGATCCGACACCGACTCCGGTGTTCCCGCCGCCTCAGGCGCTGAACCAACCACCCGGACTCGTCGCCGACCTCCCCAGACCGGTTCCGACAAACCCTCAGCTGCCCAGCGAGCCACCAGCGACTAGGACACGATCCAGAACGCGAGTACAGACCAGGACACGGCTTGGACACGGATCCAGGACACGGGGATTCGAGTTAGACACGCGTAATTGGATTTTTTTGAACCCTGTTCAGGTACGCATAACTTCCTACTCGTAGCTCTGTTTCATATTCCGTAAATTTCATCGCGTAGCCTGTATGACCCCCTCGGTGCCCGTGCAACCCGCTCGGGGCATCGCGACCAGTGGTGATCGCGAGCCGCGATCCAAAAACAGGAAAAACTTAGTCCTGTTTTACCCCGGAATCGAGTACGCCCCGCCAAACGGGACGACTTGGTCACGTGCGGTCTTCACCGATACGTGCGGGTCGTTGATACGGACATGCGGGCTTTCGCAGAAGCTGATTCGGATGTGCGTGCACACCGAAATCAGTGCGTATCCGCGGACAACGGCCCGTATCTGACTTTTCTGCAATTAGCTGTAACTTAGTGTATACACGTCAGATCGAGACAAAACTTGCACCATCGGACTCGTAGCAATACGCTGGTCTTGTGAGTCAAGTTTGGTTCGATTCTGAGAACGTTGGAAAATCGCGTGTCGTGGGCCCCACCGGCTCCAACTGACGGGCGATTTTGAGAACGGCTCATCGGAATCCAAGTCTGGAAGTTCCGTTGGGTTCATATCAACGTTCCTAACTTGTTGACACTAAGTTGGACTATTTTTGAGACCTTTGACCCTGACACGATTTTCGGTGCAAAGCGGCCTACATATGGACCCGCTTTGGCCCAGAAATGTCGTTTTTGCCCTTGTGTCCAAACTGGACTTAAGGACAGGCGTTTCTAGCTATTTCTTATGTTCTGAGACTGTTGGTAATGTTCATTTCAGCTTTTGGAGGAGTTATTGTTGAACCCACTGATACAGGGACCGCTATTGGTATTCCAACCCCAGACAAGTGTACCTTGCCATAAATTGCAGTTTAATAGTTTATTTTGTTCTCTTGCTCTATTTTTTGTGACTAGTGTACATGATATAACCTAGGACCGTATGACATACTTAGTGTCCGATTACAGTCGGGTGCCAACTCCGTACGCGGAGTTGTGTATGTCATTTAGTGATGGACATTCGAGACCCTTTGTATTCCTGTGCTTGTTTATCAAGTACATCATAACCTAGGACACTCGACACCATACATTGACAGAATCTTCCTGAGATATTCAAGGTGATTCTGTATAGGATACAGGATGGACATAGTATTATACTCTTAGATTATGACTATTGCATTAGCTCTGATCTCACGTGACATGGACATGAGAAGTGAGGTTACATTGGGTGGGGAGAGGCACACAGGCTACAGGCTGTTATATATATATATACTACTATTGTGAGGTTGTAGACTCTCGAGCAGAGCTAGACCACTACTAGATATTGCTGCTACCGGCTCCCCGACACAGAGCTTGTAGCAGTCTCAGCCTGAGTACTAGTGATGCTCTCTGTTGCATTTTCACATAGATGGTTATGTAGTTACCCTGTTTATTTCATTTTCTATTTCACTGCATCTTTTTTTGGCTTGTATTATTTGTACCTTGATATGTCCCCTGAGGACCTGGAATGGATGATGTCCCCAGGTTTAGCAGAAGAGCATTATCCCGAGGTTTACGGGACAGGAGCTGAAGGTGTACCAGGAGCTGTTGCTGAAGGAGAACCTAACATAGAAGCAGAGGTGATGGCTGAAGACTTTACTTGAGCTTATGATATTGTACTCATCAGATACTTTATTTTGGACTCCTTTGTTCTGGTCTGATGAACCAGTGTTTAGACTTTTATCGGGTTGTTCCCCGATATACTCTGCTGTGACTGGACATTGATGTACTTTCCTTTATTTGCTGTTGTTCTTATTATTCTGTGTGTGGATGAGATTAGTATTATGACCTATTGTTGTAGACCTATATTACAGCTTAAGTATGGCCGATGGATCCATTAGATTGGGATGTCCATCGGTGTGTACTGCTGGCCATTGTCATGTGACTAGTCCCTCGATATTTTGGGACTGGGGCGTGACATAGTTTTTGTGGTGGCCCATGCAGGTCTACGACAAATTGTTTGGTCTCAACTTAGGGGCCAAACAAACCTGTAAAGGATAGGATAGGCTTAGGATCTCATCCATTTGTTGAAACATTTTTGAAACTCTATATCGCATTCGAATTAAGGACTTGATTATGCATCCTGCTTGATTCTGCTAAACGTTCTCATAAAGTTCATTTTGGATGCAGAAAGATGGATCCGAGAAATAGAGAAGAAGTTTCTTTTACACCACAAGACGCTGTGGTTACCTATGGAGATGGAGTTACACCAGAGAACAGAGGTCAATCCTCTCAAAGTGGACAAGAAGAGCAGCATAACTCAAGGTTCAGGCGTGATGATATCCCACCACCGCCGCAGTTCACTCCACAGATGCCTGCCTTTCCCCCAGGGCAAGCAATGGATGGGCAGTAAATGTTCCAGATGTTCTATGCCATGATGCAAGCTCAACAACAAGTTCAACAGGAGGCGCAGCGTCAAGAGGCAGAGAACTTGAGAAACAATCTAGTAAATGCATTGGAGCAGGCAAACCCGTAAGCTAGGCGACCAGCGACGGGATCTATCACTGATTTCCGTCAACTCAAGCCCTGTACCTTTTCGGGCAAGGAAGGACCAACTGAAGTGCATGAGTGGCTCACCAATACACAACATCAGTTGGAAGCAGCTGAACTTCCGCGGGAGAGATGGATGACTGCTGTCCGAATGCAACTGACAGACAACGCGCACCATTGGTGGCTAGCTGAAGAGAGGAGGCTCGGACATGACCTAGTTACTTGGGAGGAGTTCTCCAGACTCTTCCAAGAGATGTATATCCCAACCGTTGCTAGATCAGAACTCCGAGATAAGTTCAACCGCCTCATCCAGGGCAACATGACGGTGGAGGAGTATAATGCTGAATTCATTCGCCTGAGTCGTTTCGCCCCTTCTCGAATTCCTACCGAAGAAGAGAAGGCGAAGAAATTCTTTGACGGACTCAGGTTCGAGCTTCAGAGGTTGATTGGATCTGTTGCCCCTACATCTTACAATGACGTCCGTGTTGCAGCACGACGCATGGAGCGCATCACCAGGAGGGAGTCAAGCCTGAAGCGACCATTTACCTCAGCACCATCCAAGGCAGCACAAGAAGATTCTGCAAAGCGACTCCAAAGGAATCTACCGCAGAGAGCAGCACCAAGAACCCTGCCTACTTGTCATTTCTGCGGCAAGTTGGGTCACATTGAAAAGGAGTGCAAACGCAAATTGGGATTGTGCCTGGTTTGCGGCTCCAACCAGCATCTATCCAGGGACTGCACAGCACGCCGAGAGGGAGAACCACGACTAGCTCTACCTGCACCAAGGCCAGATTATCCAGCAGTGGGAGCACAGCAGACGGGAGTTAGAGGAGTCAGACCACCAGCTCCAGGAGGATATCAGCCAAGACCTCCATTGCCACCTCAAGCAGCACTATTCCAACAGGCTCGTCAGCAGAGGGGACCAGCACAGGGACGAGGTCAGGCTTTTGCATTGGCTGTTCAGGAAGAAGCTATTGCTGGAGAAGTTATAGCAGGTACCATCTTAGTAGCTTCATTACCTGCTGTAGCTTTATTTGATTCTGGGGCATCACACTCATTTATAGCTGCTAGCTTCGTAGCCACCCATAGAGTAGCTACTGCACCCCTTCCGAAGACTAAGAGAATTCTTACGGGAGGTAGAATCATACCTGTTAGTGATATCTGTAGATCATGTTCAGTAGTAGTCTGTGGAAGAGAGATGCGAGCCCAATTTCTGATCTTTTCTATGCCTGACTATGATGTTGTACTTGGTATGGACTGGTTAAGTCAGTATCATGCTACTCTTGATTGTCGGCTTGGAAAAGTTATATTCAGACCACCTGGACACTCAGAGTTTGAATTTCTTCGAGGAGCTGTAGAACAAGGTGTTCAGCCAACTCTTAGGGTATTAACTGCAGAAGGGGAGTCAAGTTACCCAAGAGTTATATCAGAGTTTGAGGATGTATTTCCCGATGATCTTCCAGGTCTACCACCTGATCGGGAAATAGAATTCACCATAGACTTAACTCCAGGAGCAGAACCGATCACTTCATCGGTTTATAGACTAGCCCCTAAGGAGTTAGTAGAGTTGAAGAAGCAAGTTGATGAACTTCTGGAGAAAGGTTTCATCCGGCCCAGTATTTCACCTTGGGGAGCACCTATACTTTTTGTACCAAAGAAGGATGGAACAGTTCGCCTGTGCATTGATTACAGGGCGTTAAACGTTGTGACCATTAAGAACCGGTATCCCTTGCCCCACATTGATGACTTATTTGATCAATTGAGTGGAGCTAGGGTATTTTCGAAGATTGACCTTAGATCCGGTTATCACCAGATTAGGGTGAGGAAGGAAGATATCCCGAAGACAGCCTTTAGAACCAAGTATGGACACTATGAGTTCCTAGTAATGCCGTTTGGTCTAACCAACGCGCCTGCTATTTTCATGAGCTTGATGAACCGAGTCTTCCATCAATACTTGGATAAATTTGTGGTTGTGTTTATTGATGACATTCTGGTATATTCCAAAAGCCATGAAGAGCACGAGGAGCATCTCAGAATCGTGCTAGAGACGTTAAGGAAGGAGAAGCTTTATGCTAAGCTCAGTAAATATGAATTTTGCATGGATAAGGTGCCATTCTTGGGGCATATTATCTCAGGAGAAGGACTGTCAGTTGATCCAGAGAAGGTTGCTGCTATTGAGACTTGGCCTACACCAACATCAGTTGCTGAGGTGAGGAGTTTTCTAGGACTTGCTGGATACTACAGAAGGTTCGTAGAAAATTTCTCAAGGATTGCAGAGCCAATAACGAAGTTGACACGGAAGGATCAGGACTTTGCATGGACAGAAGAATGTCAGATGGCCTTTGAAGAATTAAAGAGGCGTCTAACAACAGCACCAGTCTTGACTCTTCCTTCAGGGTCAGGCGGTTTTGTTATTTATAGCGATGCGTCAGGTAGTGGCCTAGGATGTGTTTTGATGCAACACGGCAAAGTTATTGCTTATGCATCGAGACAGTTGAAGGTCCATGAGAAGAACTACCCAACGCATGACCTTGAGCTAGCTGCTGTAATATTTGCACTGAAGATTTGGAGGCATTATCTTTATGGTGAGAAGGTGGAAATCTTCACTGACCACAAAAGTCTAAAGTATGTATATACCCAGAAAGAGCTTAACATAAGGCAAAGACGCTGGCTTGAGTTAATGGTGGACTTTGATATAGATTTACAGTACCACCCAGGGAAGGCAAATGTAGTAGCAGATGCACTTAGCAGGAAGCCTACGGCTTATTTCTTGACAATGCAGCCTGAGCTATTGAAAGATTTACAGGAACTCCAGATAGAGGTTATTCTACCAAGACAGAGTGGCTTGCTGGCTAATCTGGAAATTAAGTCATCGCTTGTGGAAAGGATTAAGGAAGCTTTGCCCGCTGATGCAAGATTTCGAAGACTCAAAGAGAAGACAGAAGCAGGCTTGCAGACGGGACTTCGCATACATGAGGATGGTACATTAAGGTGCGGAGATCGTCTATATGTTTCAAATGGAGAACTGAGACAAGAGCTAATGACTGAAGCCCATAGCTCCATATACTCAGTTCATCCAGGAGGAACAAAGATGTATCGAGATCTAAGGCAGTATTACTGGTGGCATGGAATGAAGAGGGAGATTGCGAGATTTGTAGCCAAATGCTTAGTCTGCCAACAAGTGAAAGCCGAACATCAAAGGACTGCCGGAATGCTGCAGCCGCTTCCCATACCATAATGAAAGTGGGAACATATCACCATGGACTTTGTCATGGGATTCCCAAGGAGCCCCAGTGGAAAAGATGCGGTATGGGTTATCGTGGACCGACTCACTAAATCGGCACACTTCTTGCCATTTAGAGTTGGACAGTCCACAGAGATACTAGCCGACATGTATATGAGACAAATAGTAAGATTGCATGGAGTGGCGGTTAGTATTGTATCTGATCGAGATTCGAGATTTACCTCTCATTTCTGGCGAAGCATGCAAGAGAGTCTTGGTACCAGACTAAAATTCAGCACTGCCTATCATCCCCAGACAGATGGTCAATCAGAACGTACAATCCAGATCTTGGAGGATATGCTGCGATCCTGTATGTTAGACTTTGGAGGGTCTTGGGAAGATCATTTGCATTTGGTAGAGTTCTCATATAATAACAGTTACCAGGCAAGCATCAAGATGGCACCTTTTGAGGCATTATACGGTAGGAAGTGCAGATCGCCAATATGCTGGAGTGACATTGGAGAGCGTCAAATATTGGGGCCAGAGTTAGTAATACAAACAGTGGAGAAGGTGAAACAAATCCAGAATCATCTTCGGGCTGCTCAGGACAGGCAGAAGCATTGGGCTGATACACACCGACGTCCCCTGGAGTTCAAGGAAGGAGAACATGTATTTCTGAGGATTTCGCCGACTCGAGGAACCATTCGCTTTGGGAGCAGAGGCAAGTTGAGTCCAAGGTACATTGGGCCCTTTGATATTCTGGAGCGCATTGGTGAGGTGGCGTATCGTCTTGCATTACCTCCATCTCTAGAGGGAGTGCATGATGTATTCCATGTCTCACAGTTAAGAAGGTATGTGACTGACCCAAGTCACATAGTGGATCATTCTGAGATCGCTGTAGGCCCAAGCCTGAGATATGAAGAACAACCGGTGGGTATACTCGGAACCAGTGAGAAGACACTGCGAGGGCAGACAATTAAACTGGTTCGTGTGGCTTGGAAGCAACATTCTCCTGGTGAATCTACCTGGGAGAGAGAAGATATCATGCGACAGAAATATCCCCACTTATTCGAGGATGCAGGTATACCTTAAGTAAATTTTTAATTTCTGTAGTTCTGTTCTACTAGTAGTTTAATCTTTTAAATTGCGAGGACGCAATTTTCTTAAGGGGGTAGATTATAATCACCTGAAATTTTAAGAATTTTTACATTTAAATTATCTGGGAATTAATTAGCATTTTTCTGTGAATTTTTAATCAATAAAATTAAAAGCAATCTAATTTAAAATGAATTTTTAAATGAAATTAAATAAATTTAAAATGTGATGAAAATTATATTTTATAGTGTAAAATTAAAAACCGAGCCTGGGGTATTTTTCCGAGAATTTATTGGACCCCGGATGAATTTTTAAAGCATTAAAATCTATTGTAAAAAAATTAACTATTTAAATTAAATTAATTAATAAAACCAACCCAACCCTGAGACTGAACCGGACCGGACCGGCCGGTCTGAACAAACCGAACCGGCCCAACCCTTAGCGGGTCGGATCCGGGTCTGACCCGACCCGCCAGCGACCGACCCGACCCGACCGTTCCAATCCCTAACCCCCAAATTTAATTCTTCCGACTTTTCGCCTGGCCGACGGCCGTTCCCGCCGCCGTGGCCGCCGGCCGACCCTGCGGTTCACCTTCCCTGAACCCGGTGACCGCTTCCCTTCCTCTTCCGGCAACGTCCGGCGAACCCTCTCCCCTCGACCACTATATATACCCCTAGTTCAGCCGGAAAACCACCCTTCACCACCCCTCTTCTCCGGCGAGCTCCTGTAATTCCGACGACTCCCCTCCAGTAGAACCTGAACTACCTGGCGGCTCCACCCAGCCGGACCCGTCGACGACCCGACGCCGCCCTTCAGAATTCTGGCCGAGCCCTCCAGAAACCGATGCTGACAACCCCAGAACGATCCGACACCGACTCCGGTGTTCCCGCCGCCTCAGGCGCTGAAACAACCACCCGGACTCGTCGCCGACCTCCCCAGACCGGTTCCGACAGACTCTCAGCTGCCCAGCGAGCCACCAGCGACTAGGACACGATCCAGAACGCGAGTACAGACCAGGACACGGCTTGGACACGGATCCAGGACACGGGGATTCGAGTTAGACACGCGTAATTGGATTTTTTTGAACCCTGTTCAGGTACGCATAACTTCCTACTCGTAGCTCTGTTTCATATTCCGTAAATTTCATCGCGTAGCCTGTATGACCCCCTCGGTGCCCGTGCAACCCGCTCGGGGCATCGCGACCAGTGGCGATCGCGAGCCGCGATCCAAAAACAGGAAAAACTTAGTCCTATTTTACCCCGGAATCGAGTACGCCCCGCCAAACGGGACGACTTGGTCACGTGCGGTCTTCACCGATACGTGCGGATCGTTGATACGGACGTGCGAGCTTTCGCAGAAGCTGATTCGGATGTGCGTGCACACCGAAATCAGTGCGTATCCGCGGACAACGGCCCGTATCCGACTTTTTTACAATTAGCTGTAACTTAGTGTATACACGTCAGATCGAGACAAAACTTGCACCATCGGACTCGTAGCAATACGCTGGTCCTGTGAGTCAAGTTTGGTTCGATTCTGAGAACGTTGGAAAATCGCGTGTCGTGGGCCCCACCGGCTCCAACTGACGGGCGATTTTGAGAACGGCTCATCGGAATCCAAGTCTGGAAGTTCCGTTGGGTTCGTATCAACGTTCCTGACTTGTTGACACTAAGTTGGACTATTTTTGAGACCTTTGACCCTGACACGATTTTCGGTGCAAAGCGGCCTACATATGGACCCGCTTTGGCCCAGAAATGTTGTTTTTGCCCTTGTATCCAAACTGGACTTAAGGACAGGCGTTTCTAGCTATTTCTTATGTTCTGAGACTGTTGGTAATGTTTATTTCAGCTTTTGGAGGAGTTATTGTTGAACCCACTGATATAGGGACCGCTACTGGTATTCCAACCCCAGGCAAGTGTACCTTGCCATAAATTGCAGTTTAATAATTTATTTTGTTCTCTTGCTCTATTTTCTGTGACTAGTGTACATGATATAACCTAGGACCGTATGACATACTTAGTGTCCGATTACAGTCGGGTGCCAACTTCGTACGCGGAGTTGTGTATGTCATTTAGTGATGGACATTCGAGACCCTTTGTATTCCTGTGCTTGTTTATCAAGTACATCATAACCTAGGACACTCGACACCATACATTGACAGAATCTTCCTGAGATATTCAAGGTGATTCTGTATAGGATACAGGATGGACATAGTATTATACTCTTAGATTATGACTATTGCATTAGCTCTGATCTCACGTGACATGGACATGAGAAGTGAGGTTACATTGGGTGGGGAGAGGCACACAGGCTACAGGCTGTTATATATATATATATACTACTATTGTGAGGTTGTAGACTCTCGAGCAGAGCTAGACCACTACTAGATATTGCTGCTACCGGCTCCCCGACACAGAGCTTGTAGCAGTCTCAGCCTGAGTACTAGTGATGCTCTCTGTTGCATTTTCACATAGATGGTTATGTAGTTACCCTGTTTATTTCATTTTCTATTTCACTGCATCTTTTTTTGGCTTGTATTATTTGTACCTTGCTATGTCCCCTGAGGACCTGGAATGGATGATGTCCCCAGGTTTAGCAGAAGAGCATTATCCCGAGGTTTACGGGACAGGAGCTGAAGCTGTACCAGGAGCTGTTGCTGAAGGAGAACCTAACATAGAAGCAGAGGTGATGGCTGAAGACTTTACTTGAGCTTATGATATTGTACTCATCAGATACTTTATTTTGGACTCCTTTGTTCTGGTCTGATGAACCAGTGTTTAGACTTTTATCGGGTTGTTCCCCGACATACTCTGCTGTGACTGGACATTGATGTACTTTCCTTTATTTGCTGTTGTTCTTATTATTCTGTGTGTGGATGAGATTAGTATTATGACCTATTGTTGTAGACCTATATTACAGCTTAAGTATGGCCGATGGATCCATTAGATTGGGATGTCCATCGGTGTGTACTGCTGGCCATTGTCATGTGACTAGTCCCTCGATATTTTGGGACTGGGGCGTGACAGTCATCCTCAAACAAAGTTCACATACCCCTGCTAGACATGCTAGTCTACTATCCTGCACTTTGTGCAACTCCCAGATATGCTGGCATAAGTATCGTTTTAGTCGTACAAATATCGTTACAAACGTCCGTATTATTTAATTCCCAGATCTGTACCCATCCCTGTACCAATAGAGATTTGAGGCCCAACATGCACCTGTTTTTCCCAAATAAAAATACGTTATTATCCTACTCTAAGTATACTATATTTAGTATATTTACACCACACTCAAATTATGGCCCTACCTGCCTCTAAATAATTAGTAAACACCGTGCGCATTAATTAATAATTAATTAATACGGTGACCCGTATCACCCAAAAACCCGGCCCAGCCCCTGCCCAGGCTCACCCTCTCACCCCCTCAGGACCCTCACACAGCAATCCCCCTCAGTTCTGTGCATTTTAGCATTTTCAGGAATAGGGTGTTTTTCCCAAACAATTGCGTAATTGCGCAATTTCCTAATTAATAGGGCCTTTTTGCATTTTATGAAATTACAGGGTTTTTCTATAAATTTCCAGTGTGAGGTGTCAACCTCCTATTGGCCGGTGAACCTACACCGTCCATTTGGCAATGGGACCCACCTAAAAATATCTAGAAAATATCATGTAAATATCTAAAAGATATTTTTGATTAAAAATACTAAAATACCCCTAAAACCTAAACCTGTTTATAAACTATGCCATTGACCTAAACCCTATAAAACCCTACCCCCTCCCCTCTTCCAAACCCCACACCACCCATCTCCGGCCACCACCTCCGTCGAACCTCCGCCTACTCCTTCGTCCCTCCCCCAGCTCCCTTCCGGCCGCCGGAGCACCGCCCTGCCACTGCCAGCGCCGCCGGCAGCCGCTACAACCCCAACACCAACACCCGCACCAACAGGCCACCACCACCCCCGACCTCCCCCAGCACCGCCTCCGGCCACCGTGGACCACCGCCACCGCCCCCATCCGCTCCACCCCGACGCCCTCTACCGGACGACCACCATCCCGCCACCCCATGACCACCACCCCGACCGTCATCTCCCCCGTAGTGCTCCCTCCCGACTTCCCAACCACTGCCACCCAGCCACCCCCGACCGCCTCCAACTCCTCCCCCGGCCGCCTCTGACCACCATGACCACCACCGAACTCCTCGCCACGACCCCCTTCGCCGATCCCCCACCCTGCACCGCCGCCTCCGCCACCGCCTGCGCTGCTGCAGCTCCTACAAGCCGTCGTTGCTGCTGTTGCAGCTGACAGCCACTACAGTTGCAGCCGCCGTCCCGGCCAGCCACCGACCGCTCCGCCGTCGTCCTCCCGCCGGCGACAAGCCCGTGGGCCCCCCTGTCTGACAGGTATACCCCCTATATTTACGTATATACATAGTAATATGTATATGTATGTATATATGTATATATATGCGTATATATATGTATATTAATATATATGTTATTATATATATTATATATTATAATATATATTATATTATTATATAATTATTTAATACTGTATATATACAGTATATATATGTATTATTATATATTTTATATATATTATTATATGTATTAAGTATATATTTATGTATATATGTATATATATATGTATATTTATACATATATATGTATTTGTATATATTGTATTATATAAATTATTATATATATATTATATAAATATTATTATTATAGTATATAATATATACAGCATATATATATAATATGTATTATATACTTATATATATGTATTTTGTTTATTTTTATGTGTGTGTATATATATATATATATATATATATATATATATATATATATATATATATATATATATATATATATATATATATATATATATATATATATTTATGTATATAGCAATATATAATTATATACATATTATAATTATATTATAATTTATTATATAAATATATGAATATAGTATATATATTATTATATGTATATATATATATGTAATTCATTATTTATTATTTATATATATATGTATATATATATTTTATTATATATATATATTATTTATATATATTATATGATTATATACACAGATTATATATATATATATATATATATATATATATATAAAATATGTATTTTATATTTATAAGCATATAAATAGTATATATGTATATATATATTTACATATTATATGTCACGACCCGCACCCGGTTTAGGGGCACGAGTGCGTGGGTACGTCCAGCCTACGCCGCAGCATCGGCGGTAGAACGCTGTCAAGGTCTTGATACTATCTAGCCAATCTCACACAAGCATCCAATCTCCATAAGGAGGCACGGATGACACAAATAAACGAGCACATACTCAATCACAGGATTACAGCACGATAAGATAGCGAAACAAAAATTAAATACAACACAAGTCTAAAGTAATAATCAAACTCAACAATTATCCAAGTCTCAATAAAATGCCGGAGACAAATCCGGTACCAAATAGTCTACTGAAAGAACTAACTAAAATATAGAAATTTCCGGCTAGACCTCCCGGAATTACAACTAGACTACCAAGTCTGCAGCTACTCACCATATGGTCCATAAAGAGTCGGACAGCAGTCCTCTAAGACATAGTCTGGAAAAATGTTTCCAGTCAGGAAGGAGCAAAGTACAAATCTCAAATAACAGTTCCATTAAATTGATAAGGTCTATAATACAATAAACATGTCATGCTAGCTTCTGAGAAGACAGTGAAATAAATGCAATGGCAATTAAAGAGAGACAGGCAATGTAAAGAGACAGGCAATAGGCAATATGATACAGTCCGTGCATGTATAAAAATGAAAAGAACAAGTATGGTATCATATACGGGTGATGTAGTATATGATTTGAAATAGGGAACTGTAATCCATTCTAAGTGTTTGAAATAGTAGTTTTAAAATGTGATCGGCTTGGGAACATGTACGATAGCTACAGGGCCTGGCTAATCATGGGTGAAGAGCATGATTAACACTTACAATTTTCTATACTACAATAAGAGGTCATGATCATATTTCTTACTAACTACTTCCCCGCCCCCAACTAGTACTGTGGATCCAACCATGACACGTCACGATACACGAGCAAGTCCAGTTTATCATGTACGATGTCTAATATACATGTCGTGTACAATGTCAATACGATAATCAATGTAACATCTCATGACTGCAGATCCAAGCTATACTAGTCCGTGTAGCACAGTGTCAAAGATTCAGTGGTAACATTTCAAGATGATTGAATTTATAGAAATTATCAAGAAATTGGAAATTATCAGAGAATGTACTTGCCTCGGGTCCTTAGCTGGTAATTATTGATGTCCTGTTCCAGAGTATCCCCTGGGTAAACCAACAGTCCTATAGACATAACACAATATAACATTTGCATCAGAAGCTACGCTAACACACAGTCTAAAACACTGAGTTCGGGACTTCTCTAGGTATGATACTGGTCACCTAGGATCACCTAGTAGGTTCACCAATTAAACATATTATTAATAATAAAATATAATACATATATATTGTTATTCCAAAGTATCTACAAGATAGGTAAAACTGTATGTACATGAATGGAAATATATTTTCTTTATGTGAAAAATATACATCACCCATTATTTAGGAATATATATATTTTTACATTTATACACACTAAATAAAAATATACCCATAAAATATATATATACATATATATATTTATACCAAAATAATAATTATACTATATACATGTAATTATACCAATTAAATATATATATATATATATATATATAACATTAAACACGAAAACATACATTAACATAATTTATATGTTACAGATAATTTTTACACATATATTTTTAATACGTATTTATAATAAAATACATTTTAATATACATATATAAAAATAGAGAAATACGCAAGATATATACATATATATATCTATATATATAAAATATATATATACACTAAGTAGAAATACACTATATACATTAACATATATATACTAAGAAATATTTATACTAAAATTCATACATGTATATGTTTATACATATCCCAAAGTGTTATTATATATATATACACTTATGTACTTACATATCAATATAACATAATTATATAACTACTTATATATATACACAAGAATACATATTAAAATATCATTTAATACGTATACACACGTATTCACCTACACACATATATACGTATATGCAAATATATATATATGTGTACATAAAGAAGGAGGGAGAGGAAGAAGAGAGCTCACTGGTGTTGGGCACGCTGGCCGGCCGGAGGAGTGAAGTTCCTGCCGGAGTTGATGGAAAGAGGGGGAGACTCACAGCGGGGGGTCGGCCGGAGAGATGGCCGGACGTCGGGGAGTATGGTGAGGGTGCTGACTGATGAAGGTGGTGGTGGTGTTAGATGATGGGTTCGGCAGAGAGAGCTCCGGCTGGGACTTCGGCCGCCGGAGTGAAATGGTGGTTGGGATGGAGATGGTGGTGGTGATGGAGATGGTGGTGGTGAGGGAGGAGTTGCTCAGCAGCGGGGGCCGGCTGATGGTGGGAGAACAGTCGAGCGCCGGCGCCGGAGTTACAGGGAGTCGGGGAGCACAGGGGCTGTCGGGAACGCCGGACGCGTCGAGGATGGGGAGTGGCCTCGCCGGGCTGTGGACAGCAGAGGGAGGAAGAGCAGAGGGAGAGGGAAGTTGGCCGCCGGAGGAGTTGCTGCCAGCGGGTCGCCGGAGCAGAGAGGGCCGCCGGGGGATGTCTTGGCCGGGAACAGAGTCTGAGGGGATGGGTGAACAGTGTTCCCCCCCCTCTTTCTCTTCTTTGAATTTTAAATTCAAAAATACAAGAAGGAGAAGAAGAAGGGAGGAAGAAGAAGAAGAAAAATAGAAGAAGAAAGGAAAGAGAATGGAGAAAATTGGGAACCTACGTTGGAGGCTTGTGAGGAGGGTGTGGTTACCTAGGTTTTCTAGGGATTAGGGCTTATGATGTGACAAGACATTATATAGGGAGAGAGGTTGTTGAAATGAAGGGTTGTGATTGACCCCCTTTTAAATGAGGGGTCCAGATTGGACATAAAGAATTTGTTCATGTGGGGATGAGGGTGAGAGGCTAATTAAATATTATTAGGGATTCCTCATTGTTTTTAAACAAATAAGGTGATGACAAAAATGCAAATTTGCAAATTAATCCCCTTAAATTTGGGTATTTGCACAGACACATGAAATGACAAAAATTTGGCGGGCGATTCGGTGTCTGGTGTTTTGTAGGGTCAGGGGGCGCTGTAAGATCGGTGTGGGCTCAATTAGCAGGGCACTGGAATTAAATTGGGATTTTAGAATTGATTTAAATAGTATCCTCAATTTAATTAGAATAAAATACAAGTTGTGTTCAGAAATTAATTAGGAGTACATGGGGCCAAAATCAGGTCAGGTCATCAATACCAATAGTGAAGAAGACTCAGAACAGAATATTACCCTAATTTGGGTCGCACGAAAAATAGGACAAGATTGTCTCCAATTTAAATTGGAACGCACAACGATACAAAATAGGAATTTATTAAATAACGTCCGCGACGATTTTTGTGCGGCCAGAATTAATGCACAGGGAGCAAAATTATGAGTTACAAAAATAGCAGAATGGAAGGCGGGCATGTCTAGGGCAAGATTGTGAAATTGGTTGGAAGACAAAAGTCAGGATAGCGCTCCAAATATCGAAGCAAAGGCAATGCACAAATAATTAAATAAAATACGGTAATTACAATCTCCAATAAATAAATTCTAAATAAATTAATCAAATACAGAATTCCATAATTTGAACAGGTCTTCATCTACTGGCTTCTAGGTCAAGTCTGCTAGCTCAAATAAATGGACACTGCATATAATATTATATTTAAATTACATATCACACATTTAAATCAAATACACTATCATGCAATTAATTTAATTGTAACTATAGTAATATTAAATAGTCAAAAATACCCCTGTTTTCAAAATGTAGTAGTGACAAGTCTACCCACCTTAAAAGAATTTCGTCCTCGAAATTCAAAATCCTCATAGTAGCATTTAATCATGCACATTATTTTTCCCTCAAAATTTAAATTCATCATCCATGAAATCAGGTTATAATCCACAAGGTCTTTTCACAATTTTCAAAAATTCTAAAATTATTGCATTCCTGAAAATCCTCGAAATGAAATCAAAGTCTATTTTTGTCAAAAAAAAATTCCCCAAAATTTTTAGTTAACAATTCAATACTCGGAATTTAATATCCACTCCTCTAATTTGATTTTAATCAATGCACCTATATATAATGTAATCTCGTCCAAAAAGTTTGAATTCAAACATTAGTCCATCAATAATTTTATTCCTCGATTTCCTCTTTCCTCAAAATACTTAACAATGCGGTACTTAAGGGTTCTCCAAATGCAACATCCAAATATAACATTCTAAAATTCTTAACTTGCAATCAAATAAATATATTGATAATCCCCCAAAATTTCCAAATTTTATAACCCGTTTAATCATGTCATAATCTTCCTGGAATTAATAAATCATAAATTCTGCCATGTTAAATTCTTGGCCCTTTATTTAAATCGATGTTTATCTTTGAATTTTTAATCATCTTGTTAATCATCTTGTCTCTCCTGTCAAGTCATAACTCCTTCATGAATCTTTGTCATGGTTAAACCCCACAATCATGGTCTAAGAAAGATCTTCCTACAATCATACAACATGCAACCTAAGGGGATATGTACGGTCATGTGTCTTTTGTCATGGTATTGCAGTCTCTGTATCAGGGGTACTACTAACTACATTATAACAAGAAAATCATGCATGCAAGCTACGGTACTGAGGTATCAGTCAATCAATCAAATAGATAGGAACAGAAGGAAGGAAAGAACAGAACCTGCTAACACATTACCTGCAGTATTGGTCTCCTCGACCGTTATCGCAAATGCCCCGCCCTGCTGGGGTGGTTCCCTTCGCGGGTGCTGAGCAATATACGATTCCACAGGTAGCCTAACTGGATCTCTATAATCTGAAGTTGCGCGCTGGCCGGGAAGATAAGGGGCTAGAAGATAATCCCTTACTCGATGTCCTGCAGCGCCGCAGTGCAAACAAAGTCCTAGTCTCGTTCTACAGCTCTCCCAAAGGTGACCTGACTTCTTACAGAAATGACAAGTCTGCCGTGTCTCTCTTGGAGGCTGTTGCTGATTCTGCTGAACACGGACTGGTGCCTAGTACTGTTGTTGATACTGATACGCCCATAGATGTTGCTGGATAGGAACTGGTGCCAGGTACTGCGGTGGATGCTGAAATGTCCATGGTTGTTGCTGAATATGAAATGGTACTTGGTACTGCTGTTGGTGCTGAATACGGGGATGCTTGGCTGGTCTTGTGCTACCATTCGTATCTCCAAAAGTATTGTGACTCTTCTTAGGCCTGAGATCCAGATCCTCTTCTGCAATCTGAGCATCCATCAAGATAGCCTCAAAGGTAGCGGTACGACGACCAGAAGTATGCGACCTTATCTCTCTCGTCAGTCCCTTTCTAAATTTTCGGGCTCGATCTCCTGGGTCTCGAATCATAGATGATGCAAAACGGCTCAATCTACAGAATTTTGCAGCGTACTCGTCGACCGACATGTTTCCTTGAACCAAGTCATGAAACTGACTTTCCAAGGTTCCCAATGCCACGTCGGGAAAGAACTTCTCCTTGAAGAGGTCCTTGATGGTCTCCCAAGTAAGTCCTTGCGCAGTAATTCTCGGCTCCGTGCGATACCACGTGAGTGCGATATCGAACATCTGACTGCCAGCGGCTTCTATCTGCAAGTTCTCCAGAATCTGGATCAATCGCAGGCTCCTCTCTATATCCTCTAGCCAGTCGTCAGCGTAGAGTATCCCTTCGGTGCCTTTAAACTCTCGAGGCATCATCCTTTTGAAGTCCACTATAGTGCCTGATCTCTGTTGCTGCTGGCCAGGAAACTGCTGGTACTGTGCTACTCTCTCCAAAGCTTGGAGAGTCACTTGATGAGCATTCTCCATGTTTTCTCTCATCAGCTCGGTTTGTGCCTGGTGCGCTTCTGCTTGCACCCTCTGAGCCTCAGCTTGAACTCGCTGAGCGTCTGCCGTCACTCTTTGGGCATCTACCATGTCCTGGATCAAGGTAAACATCTGCGTCCCGTCAATGGGCAAACCTCCGGGAATCGGAGTCGGTGGAGGAGGAAGGTTGTCCGTCATAGCTGCGGTAATCTTCTGAACAGGTGGGGGAGGAGGATCCCCGAAAATTGCAGATACTCCTACGGGCATCAGAGATGTAGAAGGAACTACGGCTGTCTGTCCCTCAGGTGGAGAGGTGGCAGACCCCTCTAAAGCTGATGTTCCCGCTCTCATAGACCGTGTCTGTGGCGACATCCTGAAGACAGATCCCAAAGAATCAATTTAGGCAAAAATACGATATCATCAAGGAAGGACAGTACAGTTCTAAAGAAGCAACATTCAAGATAAAAGATTGGAAATAAATATTCCTAGTTGTGATTGCACAGGTCAAAGATACATCCAAGGTTGATACTTCTATCCCTCTAAGTACCACAGTTCTACTACAAGCACACTCACTGCTAGCTTTCTTACCTACTGCAATCGCTGAAACTAGTTATCCTTGTCACTCAAGTGCATATCAAATGCAACACACTATACTAAGTACTGCTCTCTCCAATATAATCTTAGACGAACACCTAAGCCAGTTGGCAGTGAAATCTCAATCATGCTCAAGCCAACAGATCCTTACACATGCATCTTATATACTTATATACTAATATATCTCTCTCACTATAAAATCCTTTCCTCAAATAAAATTCCTCAAAATAACTCCTCGAATAAATTTACAGTAAAAAGGCATACACTTTCCTCAAGGTTAATTATCTAAATACTGAAATAAAAATTTTATCAATCAAAAAATCCTTACAGCTTGTCTAGGTTCATCAAATTGAATCTGAATTCCTCAGAGTTTTAATGACAATATCTCAACTTCTCAAAATTCAAGAATTTGAAATTTATTTTCAATCCTTAATTTAAAATTTAAATCCACCTTCTGTAGTCCAATAGCTCTAATGTTAATCATTTCACTGTCCTCATCGTCATACGTCATCAGTTAATACCATAAATTAGTCTGTAAACTCATCTTGATATGAAATCAAACCCTACAATGGAACAAAAATCCTAACTTAATAACTAATCAACAATCAACAAGTGAGAATGGACGGAACAAGGGAATGATTTTAAATTGGAAATTTTAACAAGATTCTCAAGGGTCATCCCAGGAATCTCTCAAGGAATTGTGATTGAGTATTCGCTCTCGTTCTAGTATCCTATGTCCTAGAATCCTATCGCAGGTACGCAGTAGTATAACAAGGATGCCACACTACTACGATATCGCACAACTCGCGAAGTCTGACCTGCATGGGCCACCACTAAAAACGTGTCACGACCCGCACCCGGTTTAGGGGCACGAGTGCGTGGGTACGTCCAGCCTACGCCGCAGCATCGGCGGTAGAACGCTGTCAAGGTCTTGATACTATCTAGCCAATCTCACACAAGCATCCAATCTCCATAAGGAGGCACGGATGACACAAATAAACGAGCACATACTCAATCACAGGATTACAGCACGATAAGATAGCGAAACAAAAATTAAATACAACACAAGTCTAAAGTAATAATCAAACTCAACAATTATCCAAGTCTCAATAAAATGCCGGAGACAAATCCGGTACCAAATAGTCTACTGAAAGAACTAACTAAAATATAGAAATTTCCGGCTAGACCTTCCGGAATTACAACTAGACTACCAAGTCTGCAGCTACTCACCATATGGTCCATAAAGAGTCGGACAGCGGTCCTCTAAGGCTTAGTCTGGAAAAAATGTTTCCAGTCAGGAAGGAGCAAAGTACAAATCTCAAATAATAGTTCCATTAAATTGATAAGGTCTATAATACAATAAACATGTCATGCTAGCTACTGAGAAGACAGTGAAATAAATGCAATGGCAATTAAAGAGAGACAGGCAATGTAAAGAGACAGGCAATAGGTAATATGATACAGTCCGTGCATGTATGAAAATGAAAAGAACAAGTATGGTATCATATACGGGTGATGTAGTATATGATTTGAAATAGGGAACTGTAATCCATTCTAAGTGTTTGAAATAGTAGTTTCAAAATGTGATCGGCTTGGTAACATATACGATAGCTACAGGGCCTGGCTAATCATGGGTGAAGAGCATGATTAACACTTACAATTTTCTATACTACAATAAGAGGTCATGATCACATTTCTTACTAACTACTTCTCCGCCCCCAACTAGTACTATGGATCCAACCATGACACGTCACGATACACGAGCAAGTCCAGTTTATCATGTACGATATCTAATATACATGTCGTGTACAATGTCAATACGATAATCAATGTAACATCTCATGACTGCAGATCCAAGCTATACTAGTCCGTATAGCACAGTGTCAAAGATTCAGTGGTAATATTTCAAGATTATTGAATTTATAGAAATTATCAAGAAATTGGAAATTATCAGAGAATGTACTTGCCTCGGGTCCTTAGCTGGTAATTATTGATGTCCTGTTCCAGAGTATCCCCTGGGTAAACCAACAGTCCTATAGACATAACACAATATAACATTTGCATCAGAAGCTACGCTAACACACAGTCTAAAACACTGAGTTCGGGACTTCTCTAGGTATGATACTGGTCACCTAGGATCACCTAGTAGGTTCACCAATTAAACATATTATTAATAATAAAATATAATACATATATATTGTTATTCCAAAGTATCTACAAGATAGGTAAAACTGTATATACATGAATGGAAATATATTTTCTTTATGTGAAAAATATACATCACCCATTATTTAAGAATATATATATTTTTACATTTATACACACTAAATAAAAATATACCCATAAAATATATATATACATATATATATTTATACCAAAATAATAATTATACTATATACATGTAATTATACCAATTAAATATATATATATAACATTAAACACGAAAACATACATTAACATAATTTATATGTTACAGATAATTTATACACATATATTTTTAATACGTATTTATAATAAAATACATTTTAATATACATATATAAAAATAGAGAAATATGCAAGATATATACATATATATATCTATATATATAAAATATATATATACACTAAGTAGAAATACACTATATACATTAACATATATATACTAAGAAATATTTATACTAAAATTCATACATGTATATGTTTATACATATCCCAAAGTGTTATTATATATATATACACTTATGTACTTACATATCAATATAACATAATTATATAACTACTTATATATATACACAAGAATACATATTAAAATATTATTTAATACGTATACACACGTATTCACCTACACACATATATACGTATATGCAAATATATATATGTGTGTACATAAAGAAGGAGGGAGAGGAAGAAGAGAGCTCACTGGTGTTGGGCACGCTGGCCGGCCGGAGGAGTCGAGTTCCTGCCGGAGTTGATGGGAAGAGGGGGAGACTCACAGCGGGGGGTCGGCCGGAGAGATGGCCGGACGTCGGGGAGTATGGTGAGGGTGCTGACTGATGAAGGTGGTGGTGGTGTTAGATGATGGGTTCGGCAGAGAGAGCTCCGGCTGGGACTTCGGCCACCGGAGTGAAATGGTGGTGGTGATGGAGATGGTGGTGGTGATGGAGATGGTGGTGGTGAGGGAGGAGTTGCTCAGCAGCGGGGGCCGGCTGATGGTGGGAGAACAGTCGAGCGCCGGCGCCGGAGTTACAAGGAGTCGGGGAGCACAGGGGCTGTCGGGAACGCCGAACGCGTCGAGGATGGGGAGTGGCCTCGCCGGGCTGTGGACAGCAGAGGGAGGAAGAGCAGAGGGAGAGGGAAGTTGGCCGCCGGAGGAGTTGATGCCAGCGGGTCGCCGGAGCAGAGAGGGCCGCCGGGGGATGTCTCGGCCGGGAACAGAGTCTGAGGGGATAGGTGAACAGTGTTCCCTCCCTCTTTCTCTTCTTTGAATTTCAAATTCAAAAATACAAAAAGGAGAAGAAGAAGGGAGGAGGAAGAAGAAGAAAAATAGAAGAAGAAAGGAAAGAGAATGGAGAAAATTGGGAACCTACGTTGGAGGCTTGTGAGGAGGGTGTGGTTACCTAGGTTTTCTAGGGATTAGGGCTTATGATGTGACAAGACATTATATAGGTAGAGAGGTTGTTGAAATGAAGGGTTGTGATTGACCCCCTTTTAAATGAGGGGTCCAGATTGGACATGAAGAATTTGTTCATGTGGGGATGAGGGTGAGAGGCTAATTAAATATTATTAGGGATTCCTCATTGTTTTTAAACAAATGAGGTGATGACAAAAATGCAATTTGCAAATTAACTCCCTTAAATTTGGGTATTTGCACAAACACATGAAATGACGAAAATTTGGCGGGCGATTCGGTGTCTGGTGTTTTGTAGGGTCAGGGGGCACTGTAAGATCGGTGTGGGCTCAATTAGCAGGGCACTGGAATTAAATTGGGATTTTAGAATTGGTTTAAATAGTATCCTCAATTTAATTAGAATAAAATACAAGTTGTGTTCAGAAATTAATTAGGAGTACATGGGGCCAAAATCAGGTCAGGTCATCAATACCAATAGTGAAGAAGACTCAGAACAGAATATTATCCTAATTTGGGTCGCACGAAAAATAGGTCAAGATTGTCTCCAATTTAAATTGGAACGCACAACGATACAAAATAGGGATTTATTAAATAACGTCCGCGACGATTTTTGTGCGGCCAGAATTAATGTACAGGGAGCAAAATTATGAGTTGCAAAAATAGCAAAATGGAAGACGGGCATGTCTAGGGCAAGATTGTGAAATTGGTTGGAAGACAAAAGTCAGGATAGCGCTCCAAATATCGAAGCAAAGGCAATGCGCAAATAATTAAATAAAATACGGTAATTACAATCTCCAATAAATAAATTCTAAATAAATCAATCAAATACAGAATTCCATAATTTGAACAGGTCTTCATCTACTGGCTTCTAGGTCAAGTCTGCTAGCTCAAATAAATGGACACTGCATATAATATTATATTTAAATTACACATCACACATTTAAATCAAATACACTATCATGCAATTAATTTAATTGTAACTATAGTAATATTAAATAGTCAAAAATACCCCGGTTTTCGAAATGTGGTAGTGACACTATATGTATTATTATATACATTAATTATATATATAAGCTATATATGTATATAAGTATATTTATAAATATCTTGCCTTATTTTTTTGTTATTATTACAAATATGTATATATGTATATTATTACATATATAAATATTATGTAGTATATAAAATATATATATAGTATATATATATTTCTTCTTGCATTTGTATATATGAATTTGTACTTATATTTATTTATCTCTATGTATGTAATTATGTATACTTATATATATATGATATGTAATATTATTATATATTATTATGCTCTAATATTATATATGTAGTAAATACATATATATTATTATGTCTTTATTTACATAAGTATAAATGCTATATATAGTATATATTATATATAGGGCTTTACATATATCTATATTTAAGCACAAATATATACTATATTATTTAATATACGTATTTTAAATGATATTTATGAACCCTGTATGTCCTGAACAGAGTACCCCTACGACGCAGTCAGTAACCCCAGGTCACAGGACCCCTCGGACTTGACTGGGAGAATAGGTTCTTGGCACTTCCAGCACAGAGAAGTAGGCAAGTATACCTTGCCAAGTTTTACTGTATAATTTATTTAACTGTTGTATGTTATTTTTAGTAGACTTACATATAACTGTTGTATCTGAGATTGCCTCGGGTACCGTCAACAAGAACGTTGACAAGTAGTATAACTAACTTAGTCCTTAGCAGACTTACCTGACAACTGCGAGGGTACCCTAATATCCTACTAGACCCTGACACGGGTACACGCAATATGGTTGCAATACATATTGGGATACGAGTTTACGTACTCAATTAGCTACCAGTGCGTGTGACGTGCATCACGGCTTAGCACGAACTCAGGAAAATTCAGGAAAGCTATGACTTGGCATTAGTTACATTGGGCGGGGAGAACAACTAATAGGCATATGGGACACCCACCTCTTTTATACAGATACCGCACTCGACGGAGTGATACAGATGTTATATATATATATTACCGTTATCATGCTCTTCGAAGATGGGGAATTGCAGAGTGCCCTTGAACGGGGGCATATGTGGCATATACTAGCCAGTCACTACGGTTGGTGAATTACGTTAGCATATGTCTAGCCCACACTTTCCCATACGTGCTAAGTTGTCTCACATTGCATTCACTTAGATGGCTAGCACACCTTTATTTACTTTATTCAATATTTATACATGGCATATATTTTATGTATCTTGTTATGTCCCACTGAGGACCTGGTTCCCTTCCAGATTTAGATGAGGCATACTACCCCACAGTATACGGTCCCAGACAGGATACGAGGTATGCCACTGAGGAGAAATTAGAGGAGCTGCCATCAGAGTCTGCTTGATCTTTAGTAGTATGTTTACCTGGAGCTGGAGCTACTTCTCTAGATAGACGATGTTCTGGTCTATCATATTTTCTGCACTTTTATTATATTTTGTAGTAGTTTTGTTCCCACCAGGCTTATCTGATTTGTACTATGACATTTCAGACATCAGCACTTATATATATATATTCAGCACTTATTCCCATATTTATGTATATTTTGTGGATGAGATTAGACTTTACCTGTATTAGACTTGTAGTATTTTAGGACAGCGTAGCACGTTCCTTTGGGTCCATTAAATTGGGTAATCCCTTAGTGACGTGTCAGCTGGCCAATCCACGTGGCCTGGTTCCATATACTTTTGGGACTGGGGCGTGACACTCATCCCTAAGACCCGGGAATCTAGTTTCGTTTGCCTCGAGCTGCTTTCATATAGGGCGGTGGTTGGGAGACCTTCGGGACTGGTGCGTGACATAGAAGACATGATATATGGAACGACGAAATCCTTTGTGAGCTAGAGAGATCGTGAGTATTGTAAGCCAAGTTGGCATATTCAGTGGGGCCATTGAGAGCCTTTGTAATCAGCTGCTTTATTAATAAAAGAGATTCGTTGCATATATTTTGTGTGACTTCCTTATGACTCTGTTCTTTCGCTACAATGTCGTCATTTTTAAGATACATCATTTAATGTTTTAACTTCTTGCCTTGTACAAGTGAAATCTAGACTTGTACGATATCACGCCCAGTGGCTACCTTTAGGTTTTGCAGGATCGAGACGTAACAAATGGTATCAGAGTGATGGTTTCACTTTCTTGGACCCTCGTTTGGAATCGTTTCAATTTCTAAGTTGCTTTCATGATCGAATGACTCTTAACTGTACTCGAAACTATACTGGATGTTCTATACAATAAGTCTATATAAGTTAAAATAATGTGTGTTTGCTGCATGTGTCAGACACCGTAAGATGTTTGTTGCATCACCGCAATAAGTCGATATATTGGAATGTAATTGTGGAGTATCTTGAGGAGTATCCGGTGTAAAAAGTCGATATATGTTTGTTGCATCACCGCAACAAGTCGATATATGTTTGTTACATCACCGCAATAAGTCGATATATCCCGAACGAATTGCAGGGGCATGCGATCAGAAGGAACTCTAGCATCGTGTTGCATTATAATTATTAGTAATTAGGATTGTGATAACCCTAGTTAGTTAAAGTATCAAGCCGTACTTATATGATTTGCCGTGATTTATGGATGATGGTTAGTCTAGACTTTACGTGATCACACCTTTATTTTCTGCACTTGTTACTCTATTGCTTATCAGTTCAGGATATGTCTCATTGCAGGTTTATAATATTTATTTTATTATCCTGAGATCATTTACATTCAGTCTTTACTTTCAGTATTTGGTTTGCTTCTATTATTGGTTTAAGTTCGGAGATTGGCTTTCTTTGTAGTACTTGCTATTTGGGGTCTGACACCACTAGTTTTGCATGGCCAAATCTAGTAGCAGCATCAAAGGATCTTTCGTACCTTCCTAAGGATGGTGACCAGGTCACCAGACCGCTTGAGTGAGTTTTCCTACTTTTCCACTCTGATATACATTCTACTTTTGTTGGCATTTAGCCATCGAGCACGTGTTTAGCTCATATTTTGGTTTGATCTGTTAGCCTACTAGCAATAATATGATTGACATATCCTAAGGTTGATCATGTATGACTCAGATTTTGGCTAGTTTATTCATTTTGTGTTTACTAGCATCATGATCATCTGTATGTTATAGTTTGGGACGCTTTACTATTATATTTTAGCTGATCTTATATCTTATTATTATTCTTATTCTTGTGATTGTGACACTAGGGTTTGTTAGACTTAGGCTTGATTGTTGGTTTGTAGTAGTGACCCCTCATATCTTACAGCTTCACTGTATATTCAGAGTACCGGAGTGCTCTAAGTAAACATAGTTAGCCGAGTTTGTCCCATTCTCCAGTATTTTGGTTCTGGGATATAATAATGACTTATTATTTCGCGCAAATCAGACAAAGAAAATGTCACCTTTATACCCACTTCATTCATATAGCCAAACTGTGTGTGTGAAAGTGAGAGGTTGGCTCCCTGAGCTAGTTCGTGTGTAATATCTCCACCCAGATCATTTGTGAAAGGCCAAATATGAGACAGACCCACTTTATGCGTGCAGCTAGACTGGGCGCATGAGTTTTTCATCACAGTTTTTGGTCTCGGGCTTGGTTTATGCGTATATGTGTGCCTAAGTGGTCCCAGAAAGACTTTGGGGACTGGCCCACTTTCAGCGCACAAACGTGTGGGTTAGTCCGATATAGCTTCCCATCAGCAGCACGCGTAACCGTTAATGGTGCATGCTTTTGGTCAACTGCTTGAGCAGCTACTCGAGCGCGCATGGCTCGTGCTGCCCTAGGCTTCTTTGAATATGCACTCACTAGAGAATAGTACAAGGAGTCCAACTTTTCCTTATTTTCATGCAATTTGTGCTGGGATCAATGCTACAGGAGATTCTTCTAAAGATAGACCTGGTCTTTCTGTTTCTACCGCATATAGAAGCCCTCATTCACTTACCTTCTGATATGGCACGATTCTTCTTTCCCGTATTCTGCTGCGGGCACTTGACCTGAGAGCCAGCACTGTTCTTCTCAGAAGTGATCACAGAGGCGGGATGCGCATCAACATGCACATCTTTGGCCATGGAGGCCAGAGGAGCATCACTCGCAGCATTTGTGTGCGACACACTAGCCTTGGCGACCCAAGTCCTTCGAGTCTTTTTAGGCTATGCTAGCCTTGGTACGGGGCTTAACCTGTCTCCTGAGAGCATATCTTCAAACGCTTGTTGGTCGAAATGAACGACCAACATCTTTTAGCTTGAACCCAGCTTCGTCGTATCAGATTGCATAATGACATTCTCGGCAGAGGAGAATGAAGTCCCCAACAGAGTCGTCATTTTTGTTCCATTACAAAAATATAAGTTTTGCTAAATTTGATTATAAATTGAACAAAAAGAAAAGTACAAAGAACTCATAAACAGAAACTCTAAGTACAAATGAATTGATTCTATTGAAGTGTGACGATGGAGATTGAGTACTGCAGTTGACTCCTTTACTCCATTGACGATCGACCGACGAAGGGGATTTGCGATATCTTTGGATCACTGGCATGAAAGATAGCAACAGATCTCTTAGATTTGCTCTCTCTTCCTCCTTGCATCTGTTTGTGAAGGAATATGTTCCTATTATTTATAGCCACCATCGAATTGCCATGCGTGCGCATGTGCTAAAGACAAATAAATGTTTTTAACCCATGAGGGTGTGTTTTGCGCTGTTGTATGGCTCTATCAACAGAATGTAGCTGAAATTTGTGCACGTATGTCACGGTGGGGCTGACATGTGGCATTTTGTTAAGATTGACCGTTTCTAAGATCTATGGGTTGCTGGCACCCGTCATCAACATGACACGTGGCCTGTGTTGGCTACTTGAAAATCTAAGTTGGTTATTAAGTTGTTGGCACCCGTCATCAGCATGACACGCGGCCTGCATAAGCTATTTGAGAATCTCGATTGGTTATAACAGAAGGATTCTGTCGCAGGAAGGTCCACCGCATGAGCTCACCGTCGCATGGGGTTTTATGAGGACACTACCGCCGCGTGGGGACTTATGAGGACATTGCCGCATGGGAACACGTCGCTGTTTGCCATTAACAAAAAGTTGTATGAACTTTGTTTTACAAACTTGAGAGAAAAGAAAAATGGTATAATAAATTCTATACGAGAATCTAAAGTACAATAATTTTGAGAAAAATGTAGCTATGGAGATCTGATCTGCGGTCGATCACTTTACTCCTTGGACTACTTAACAATGAAGAAATGCCAGAATATTCGAACACTCGGAGAACTTGGTAACAAGAAACCCTTGGCAGCATTGGCACATAGAGCTCTTATCCTTATTTACCTCTGTTTGTGTATGTAGTAGGATGCACTGACCCACTATTTATAACATCTCAACCTTGAAAACGGTTACTAGAGAATGTGTGTACAGATGAGCAATATAAACTGTGTTTGCTCATCTATGCACGTATATTTGGGGGTTCTGCCACCCACGTTCTGTAAAGTGGATGCACAATTCACTGCGAGTTTGACATGTGGCTCCCTATATGAGGAAGACTCAGGTCATGGTTGCAGTTAGTCATGCATATTTTACGAGGATTATGGGATGAGGTAGACGTCATTATAACTACTCATTGTGGTTTATTGGCGTAATTTGGAGCATAATGGAATGTTGGAGTACTTCCATTAAAGAAACAGACCTATCGACATACTGGCTTATTCAGGTGGCATATAAGTGTTGACGTATCTAGTGAGAGATAGCAACAATGGCGTGCTCTAACCGAGAAACCAATATCGGCATACTCAAGGATAGGCAACATCATTAGCATACTGCTGCTAAAGTATCAATATTGGCATATTCAGGAAGAGATATCATCAATGGTTTACTCTTATCGGAAGTAGCACTATTCGCGTACTAAAGTAAAGCAGCAATGGTGGCATAATCGGATTGAGATATAAGTATTGGTCACAAATGATAGCTTGGATCGACATGCCAAAAAAATGTGTCAGTGGCTCAATCTCCTCGACTGCTATGTCAGACTTAGGCGGTAGTTTTGGATGTGGCAATATTGGCGTGATGTACTCAAGATAGCATGTAGGCGTACTGAGGCATAGCAACGATCTTGGCATAGTGTGGCAAAGTAGGAAGTTTGGCATACAAAGACGAAGAAGCAGCATCACCAGACAGCTAAACGACAGCCTAGGTCTGTATGCTTTGGAGATCCTCAGTATTTAATGACTTAATTTCTTTGACTGCTATGTCAGACTGTCAGCTGACAGGTTTATCACATTTAATGTTTGGAGGAAACCTTGATCATTGTGTGCCACCATATTGTCTCAAGTAAATTGTGACATTGTATGCCGCTGCAAAAAATCATATAAAGTACACACCCTTGTTCTGCTGAGTTTGGAAAGAAAGTACATCGTTGTTACTTTAGGCTTGATACCTATTAGGGCATACTTTTTATGATTCTACAAGCCCCCCTTCAAAGGTTTCAAATTTTCAAAATAAATTTAAAATACTTTGATCTAGAAGCATGAAAAGCTGTTAGGATCCGATGTACGTATTGGGTTTACTAGGGATTTAGGGGAATATAGTTCATTCATGCCACATAGCCTGTAACCCATGATACATAATGGCTGATGATGGTTGGAATAACCGAGGTTTATTTATGGGAAGCTGTTGTGTCCACCAATCGACTCTTTGAGGAAATAAATTATCACTACTCGAACTTTGAGAATTATTTTGGGAGGTAACACACTGCCTTGAGGAGGTGAACCGCTACCTCTTCACCTATATAAACGTAAGGACTTGCACTTTCATGGCATTTCAAAAACCACTTATCACGACATCTATGAAAGCTTCTGGTTGGAAACCCTGGCCTCAAATGGTAGGTACTTTGAAGCATCCTTTGTCTCCATTGCTCCCAAAGCTGTCATAACTCGCACTGATCTTCGTGAGAGTAGTGTCAAGGTTGCTCTATCGTCTTCCACCTCAGCACCTCCTCCTTCATTGAGGAAGAGGAGACTGGAGGAGGATAACTTGGTGCTTGCCAATAGCATCTTATCTTCCTTTACTTTGACGCTAGAGTCCATCGCCCAGCCTGTGGAGCCTATACCAGACTCTGACTCGTTGCCACTAACTTCAGAGAAGAAGGCAATGTTGGGATCAAGGGAAGCCGTATTCCATATACTTCATCGTTCAGGTATGCGTACTATGTAGGAGATTGCGGACATTGTCGATGAGCTTCAGCTACACTCCTACTCCGACTAGTCATATTCCCCTTCTTCTTGTTTCTTCTCCCCTCTCTTTTTTGTTTGGGCCATGGCGGCCGGGATATGTAATCCTCCTCCTCTTTTGAAAAAATGCCTTCCCGCTTATCTTTAGTAAACACCATATTAAGGTGACTTTGTGATATCATGGACGAGAACACAAACACAGTGTACGTACTATTCTACATGCAGCGTAGGTTTAACTTGAAAAAGGGTGTCATCACGCGTATTATACAAAATTTTCTGTCAACTGTTCCCAAAGAGTCCTTGGAAAGATACGCTGAAGCCCAATAGCCAGCTGATGTGGCTAATTATTTAGTACAAAATTTGGCTTGATCCTTGATTTGACGCGGTCTTCAAGGCAATGCACACGGCCTTATTTTTGGGGCTTATTTGGAAACCAAAACGTTTCACTTTACTTATATAAGGAGAAAGATAGTATTCCTATGAGAACAAATCTTTCATCATAGTTCCTCAAATTCTTTCCATCGTAAGAGAAATAAGAACAACCATCTTTCGATTTAAGCCGAAGAAGAAGAGGGCAACTGCAACAAGGTACTGTAGGCATTCGAGTAGCCGTAAGAGAAGGCGTCTTCTATTAAAGGGTTTCTTTCACGATGGAACATGAAATGGTATCATAGTTTTCCCTGTTCAAAATGATCAGCAATATCATGTGGCGACTCGCCATATGAGGAAGGACTTTGCCAAGAACAATCAGAGTTGTCCCAGTCCATACAATATACTAGCTATATTTTTCTCCATCATGAGGCTTGCCACTAGGGTACAGCTCGGCCACGGTTTTAGTTATAAGACTGGGATGGAGTTCTAATCAAAACTCTGTTGGCGGCGCTTGATGGCGACGGAGGATTAGCTTCTTTGGGCTTACAAAATTGATGCATGTCCAGTTTTGTATCCTCCCACCATGGTCACTGCATCCAATGTTAAGGAGCGAGAACATGTCTAATATTGTGCTCCTTAACATTGTCCTTCAGTGCAGGTAGATATCTCCCATGAGATTTGTACTGAGAAATGAAGAGATGGAGATGGCTCTGTGATAGATCACCATCATATGTAATCATGACCCTAAAATGAAAATCCAAATGTAATAAATTTTTATCATATGTAATCATGATTTGCACACCAATAAAATTTTGTCTTGATTCTACTTTGTTGTTTGCGTGTTGCTGAATGATCAATCTCTGTCTTAACCAAGGAGAAGGAAAGAACTAACTTCGTGTATTTAGGTTGGATTGTACCCCGTGCGTATTATACAGCTCTACCTGTCAACTAGTTAGTGTGGATATTATGTGAACATCTTTTTCGTATACACGAGAGACCTTAGAAGAAGACACGGAATCCCAATAGTCATGCATCTGATTCAGTGTACGGTTTCTTGCTTAGAAAAATGAACTGTCGCCTTTCTTCACTAATAACTCATGTATGGGGACTCGAACCGTCACCCTCTTCTTATAAATAGTGGAGTCAGTTATTAAGTTCAACATTCCTCATCCAAACTTGGTGATGTCTTCCTAAGACACTTCCCATAAGAAGACAAGATAGTCTGAAGAACCAACTGCTTCTTCACCCGTTACAACTAACTCTGGTCATACTTCTATCACTCTTGTGCCACCTCCTGTCGAGAAAAAGAAAGAAGCCTCAATTCCCACAATCCTTCGGGACCTTATTAGCCCTTCACTGGATAGGTCTACCCTGCCTCAGACCGAGATCAACAATCCCCACAATCCTTCTGTTGAATTAGGGAAAGAAGAAGAACAAGCCAGAACAGAGGTTTTACGTCAATTGCTTGCATCATTAGACGTCTGTGTTCTACATGCTCTTGCGATGTTTGTAAATAATTTTTTGGACTCTGATCTTCTTCCTCCTAAGTATTTGTATTATCGTCTTCCTTCCTTATTTTCCATCAATAAAGAAGTTTTGTTTACTTTCAAAAATGTCACAGATTTAAAAGTCTTTTGTGGACTTATAATCCTTTGTGTACCTAATATTAGATACATATAATAATTTAGAAATAAATAACGCTATCAAAGGTAATGTGGATATGATATGTTTTCAAATAAATCCCATTATATATATCTTCTCAGAGGTGATGTGGACATAGCAGAATATTTTAGTGGGGACCATTTAGTAGACTCGATACCCATGGCATACCTATATCAAGTACAGGTAACAAGTTTGAAGTTAAAAATAATATCAGAGATAATATGGACGTGATATGTTTTGAATTTTTGGAAGAAAACAATAAAGAGGTAATATGGACATAATCTTTTTTTTAGTAGATCTGACTCTACTGGAGTTGTGGACCCATTACCTAAAACGTGTTCAAGATTCTTGAACATAGGTAATAGTTCAAAATAAGAAAGAAATTTGCTAATTGTGATTATAATATACACTGCTGGGGATAATAATGTGACGCTGTACATTTATACACGATCTGCTGGGGAGAAAGAGAACAACTTCGGCTCAGACATAATACCTCTTAAGGAGCTTGCCATTGATAGGCATCATAAGCAAATCTCTATTAGGCTTTGCACGCCTATAAGCACTATTGGAATATATTGATTCCACCACGAAAGGGCCCTCCCATTTTTCCTAAAAAATTTCTTTGCCTTTGTGACTCATGACCATTGGTCTTCGCACCATAAGGACGAGATCGCTGACTTAGAATATTATTTCTTTGACTTTTATGTTAAAAGCTTTGGAGATACTGTAGAAGCATAAAAATTATGCAAGCCACACAGAGCTCATGGCCCTTAAAAAGGAAAGAAGGCCGCAAATGAGCCATATAGAGCCCATACGGCCCAAACAACCAAGGAATTGGAAGCCACATAGGAAGATCCCATACGGCCTGAACAACCACGAAGTAAGGGGCCGCATGAGATCCCCTAACATGATATTCAATGCCTGTCAGAAGTTCTGACATATTACTCATCACCTAGAGCTCTTCAAGAATCGTGAGAGAGGCGGTGGCTCATAAAAAGATGAAAAATCATATCAGTGCATTAATAACTTTGTCAGATGTGCCATGCCACGTGTTCCCTCATATGCGGCTATGACCCTATGCGTCCTCGTCATCATGCGGCCAAAGTGTCCATTCAACCAAGGCCAGATGAGAGATCACATGCGACCACAACGCTATACGGCCGAAGTATCCAAAAGACCAAGGCCAAAGCGGAGCAAGTATGCGGCCATGACTCTATGCGGCCATGACTCTATGCGTCCACAACACCATGCGGCTCTCAGCTTGCCATATCTTTCCATTAAAACCATAAGGATCTTTACACAGTTAGGGTTGATTACGTGTCCAACTGACCAAGTTACGCACGCAACGAGTTAAAAATAACCCAGAGTTATTATTAAAAACATATCCCAACCGAGGCCGTGATAGCCTGCCCGTAGTATGCTACTAAAATTAAATCATATTCTGTTGAAGGAGCCCACTGAGGCCTCCAAATAGAGGCATATACGACACCTATAGTCCATCAACGGGATGGCTATAAATAACAAGGGTAGCATACCACACTGGACCCCCCAGGCGAGCTACGTACGTACATACAAGCTCAAGAGAGAGAAAAGAGAAGAGAGCGTCCTCATTCCCTCGTCGGATCGTCACTGCAGTACTCGATCTCCATTATCATATTTTCCAAATAAAAAATAATGTACTTAGATTTCTGTCTAGGATTTCTTTGTACTTTTTTGTTTGTTGTTGAACAAAAGTTTCCCAAACTTACACTGATGGCAAACAAGGTGGCGACTTAGCTGGGGAAGATGTAAACCCCCTCACCCAAAAATAGGTATGTCGTGTGTATTTTGTATTTCTTGTATTTGTTTTAGATTATATTTTTAAACAAAGAAAATCCAATAATTTTATTAGGATACTTCATCGTGGTTTGGACATTAATAATATAGGATGACCCCAAAATATGTATCGTCCTTCATGAGAAGTAGCCTACATATGAGACACTACTCGTAGGATCTTTTCGTGCCACAATAATTTGACCCCTTGGCATTAGTATGACATTGGTGTAATGACCATAGACTATGTGTTAAATATTTAGATAATCTATATATAATTTATTTGTGGTCATTTTCAATTCCCAACTTCCTACAATTAGCATCCCATAATTCCCTCTGCCAAGTTAGGCATCTTTTCTTTTATAGATTTGCATATTATTTACTATTAACCTATTTATTAATTACTTAGTTAATTAGATAATACCATTATTTAATTTATATATCTAGATAAATAACCAATTATTAATTATAAAATATTTCATAAAATATTTTGAGTGTAGATTTTATTAACACTTTATAAAATAATTTTCTAGAATTTATTTGTGTGCAAATATTATTTTCGGATATTTCTCATTTATATATGTGAAAATACGTAAATAAATATATGGTTATTAAATAATAATAATAATAATAATAATGATAATATTAGTGATAATAATAATACTAATAATAATGATAATAATAATAAGAGTAATAATAATAGTAATAGAAGTAATAATAATAATAATAATAATAATAATATTATTATTATTATTATTAGTAATAATAATAATAATGTAAATAAAAAGAAAAGCAAAAGAAAAATGAAAATGAAAAGAAAAGTATAAGTAAAAGACAAAGAAAAGAAAAAGAGAAAAAAACCATTAATAAAAAAACCCTTAATCTCTAACTAAACCCCCTAAAACACCTACCCCCGCTGCTATATCACCCGACCCCCTTTCACAGAGCCGCGAATCCCCTCTCCCCACTCCGCCTCTCTCTTTCTCTCTCTCAATATATATATATATATATATATATATATATAACAACTAAACCCTAACCCTAGCTCCTACTCCACGACGTCGCAGCCTCGCCGGCGATCTCCCCCAGCCGCGCCGGCGATCGCCGCAGCCCGCCGTCCGCCCACGCAAGCGTACACCCGCATATTCAGGCAACAACGACCTCTCCTTCACGCGTTATTTTCTGCCTCCTCGTTCGATCAAATTCGAATCCGTCTTTGCCGGTATGATCATCACCTATCCCTCTCTAAATCTCGTTAATTAGTTTCATTCGAACAACGTTAAAGACCAGGTAGAAATCGACGACAAGTTGAGGAAAAACCATGTTTTTAAAACTACTAAAAACTGTTCCAACGGCCTATGTTTCGAGGCCGATATCTCCCAACGTAGACATCCAAATCGAGATCTACCTTTTTTTATGTAAAGCCTATATAATCGAGATCACTTCTTGTTAATTATATTATTTTTAATTCGTGTTAAACACAGAAATAAGTTAGGTTAAAAACTCAAAAAAACTTGTTTTTGAAACACAAAAAATTTATGATACGGAGCGTGCCCCGCCAAACGGGACCGCCTCGTCGTGTACCAATTACCCCAAAAGGCGCGTATGGTATGCCCTGATGTGTGGGCTTTCACGAAAAGTGATTTGGACGTGTGTGCGCGTCAGAATTACCCCGTATCCGTAAAAGTCCCTATACCACAACTTTTGTAAAATACCGCACCATTTAGTGTACGCTCGTCAGAATACGATGAAACTTACGATATTGGATTCGTGGTATCACGCTAGTCCTGTGACCCAAGTTTCATACGATTCTGAGACAGTTGACCAAGCCGCCTATTTGCGGGCTCCACGGTTGACTTTTTGGGCAAATTTGTGTTCGGCTCAACGGAATCCAAATTTGGACATACCGTTGAGTTCATATTGACGTTTAAAATTTATTTGACCAATAATTTGTCCTATTTTGAGATCTTTACCCCTGGCACGCTTTTCAGTGCAAAGTGGCACACATGTGGACCCACTTTGACCCAAAATTACCGTTTTGCCCCTGTGTCCAAATTGGACGAAAGGGTAGTATTTTCTAACTATCTCGCTTATTCTGGGAACGTTGGTGATGTTTATTTTAGCATCCGGGGATATTCATTCTGATGCCAAAGTTTCTGATCCATTATGCCTGACATCTGGACGCTTACACTTGCAGCTTCTTGCCAGATAAGATACCTTGCCAAATTGCTTACAGTACTTTGCATGCTTATTATATTTTTATATATTTATTGCATATGTGTTTTCTTTCAGTCATAATTATATACTATATATATGTTGACACACACTTGATACATAGTATCATGGGAGGGGAGGACAATCATTAGGCGTATGGGCTATAACCACTCTGGTAAACCATAGTAACTAGCACGCACTACGGTAGTTGTGCCGTGTTGGTCGCTACCCTCAAGGTATGTCAATTTTTGGTGTCGCGCTGGTCGCTACCCTTGAGGTATGTCGATTTTTGATATTCCTGACGTGTGTGTGAGTTGTGAGATTAGATAGAATAGCCTACCCATGCCCATATATCGAAAAGTTATCCTCATTATGCATATTCGTGTAGATTGTCTTGTACAACGTACTTATATATTTTCTATCTATTATGCATGTTTACTGTATTCAAATTGGCATGCTTCTATGTATCTTGTTATGTCCCTCTGAGGACCTGGTCCCTTTCCAGGTGTAGACAATCTTAACTATTCGCAGGAGCACGGATCAGGACTTGCTACTTATTTCTTTCGAGGATGTCTTCTCCTCGAGTCTTATGGTTCATTAGATGTACCTATTTTGTCTCTCTTATATTCTAGTTTGGCAGTGGATTTGTTTCCACCCGACTATCATTCTTTGATACTTCATATTGAGATTCAGTTATATAGTAGATTGGTTATTTATTTTTATTTGATTCTGTGGATGAGATTTAGTTATGCCCTGTGGCTTGTGACAATATATATACCACATGTGAGTTATTATTCATATTATAGCGTACGTGTGTATTATGGTATCCATATATTAGAATTGTCATATACATACGGCTGACATGCTTACGTATTCCTAGTCCTACGTATTTTAGGACTGGGGCGTGACATATTTTTGTGGTGGCCCATGCAGGTCGAGAGTATATTGTCTTGGTTACGTTGCTGTACCAACCAAGCCTGCAAATAGGATTAGAGTATAGTATGTCATCCATATTTAATTATGACTCACCTTCCTTCTAGTCTATTCTATTTAAATAATTGCATCCTGCTTGATTCATGTACTTCCCTAATAGTTTTTTTTCTATAGCCTTTTGCTAGAATATAGGAATCCTTGTTATTAGGATAATAATTCGGATAATATTCCTACTAAGAATACAACTAGAATATTGACACATCACTAAGTTTAGAATACCTAATGAACCCTAGCATACCTTACCTGTAGATTACTTGACCATTACCCCTTGATATATTTATGAAGGACTTGAGAGTAGTATAGACACGACTAGAGTTAGTACAAAATTTGACCATATTGTTTGACCCTAGTATTGAGGAATCAATAGAAATCCAAGATTGAACATTAAGACTAAACCTAACTTTCATAGTGAGATAATATTAGAACTATAAGTTTAGATCATTGTCTTGATATTAGCAGAACAGTACCTTAGGAAGACAAGAGGAAAGAATATAACGTTTTCCTTGATTATACCTCGAACACAGAGATTAGCATACCACATTTCCTTAAGAAACTATTATATTATCAACAGCCTCTCATTTTAATTTCATATCTTGTTCCTCCGAAACTTTAACGCTCGCTATTTGTGTGACGACTAAAATTTTCTTTCATCTTTCAATTCGTGCCACCTGACCCTTCCGATTGTAGGCCAAGTGATTTCCATTTATGTTAGGATATATAGTTTGCTAGGTTTATAGTTGTTAATTTTGAATTTTGAAATTATGTGCTTAGTAGTTAGAACTTGATAGTTGCGTTGTTCATTTGGATTATGATTTTATGATTATCCTTTAGTTTCAAATTACGTAATTTGTACTTTCACTCATCATAATTCGACGTACTTATATTTTCTGTACTACCTCGACTTATACTGCTATTATAGCCTAGTTTTGCAAGCTTACTCTTTTATCGAGCTTGTTCATGACATATGTATTATTGGGCGCCCACACTAATACATTGTCTAAATCAGAATCAGTGTATTATGGTCTGATCAACCTTAGTACGCTTGGTTCGCTCTTCGCATGACTACTTTACGTGGATTGAGATATAGTTGACTAAACTTGTTAAATGAATATACTTGCCCTCTAGACTGGTCAGAGCATATCATGTCAGGTACATAACCATTCTGATGTGAACATGCGAATAGAAATATACCAAAATAAGATTTCAATCCATAACTGCCTTGGCCACTCCCTCTTGAATTCTTTAATCGCTTTGAACCCCGTATTTGTATTCTATCACCTTCTCCTTGAATTCTTTATTGTTGTTTTCCATCTTCCCCTATTTCGGAAGGACGAACGCTAGTGCTTGGTATAAGTTTGATACACGGAGAGTACTAGACATACCCCATAGGCCAATCACATTACTTGGTGACTATCTTTCGTAATTAAGGGCACATCACATGTGATATATTTGATGTTAAAATTTTTGAGGATTGAATAACATGATTAAATAATTTGAGAAAGTTTTTCTTAAATATATAACCTAATGTGATAGATCGATAAATTCTAAGTTGGGTAGAAGTTGCATTGTCAACTTGAGATAAATTTTTAGATTGTGATCAAGTAAGATTAGATTGAGAGATTTAAGTCATTTTAAATTTGGAGAAATTTTTTAGAAGAATAATTACGATGAGGAGGATTTAGCAAATCATGCCTTATTTTTTAATTTCGAGAACGAAATTCTTTTAAGTTGGGTAGATTATAAACCCCCTCATCCAAAAATAGGTATGTCATGTGTATTTTCTATTTCTTGTATTTGTTTTAGATTATTTTTTAAACAAATAAAATTCAATAATTTTATTAGGACACTTCATCGTGGTTTGAACATTAATAATATAGGATGACCCCAAAATCTGTATCGCCCTTCATGGGAAGTAGCCTACACATGAGACACTACTCGTAGGATCTTTTCGTGGAACAAGAATTTGACCCCTTGGCATTAGTATGACATTGGTGTAACGACCATAGACTATGTGTTAAATATTTAGATAATCTATAAATAATTTATTTGTGGTCATTTTTAATTCCCAACTTCCTACAATTAGCATCCCATAATTCCCCATGCCAAGTTAGACATTTTTTTCTTTTGTAGATTTGCATATTATTTACTATTAACCTATTTATTAATTACTTAGTTAATTAGATAATACCATTATTTGATTTATATAGCTAGATAAATAAATAATTATTAATTATAAAATATTTCATAAAATATTTTGAGTGTAGATTTTTTTAAAACTTTATAAAATAATTTTCTAGAATTTATTTGTCTGCAAATATTATTTTTGGATTTTTCTCATTTATATATGTAAAAATACGTAAATAAATATGTGGTTATTAAAAAATAATAATAATAATAATAATATTAGTGATAATATAATAATAATATTAGTGATAATAATAATAAGAGTAATAATAATAGTAATAGAAGTAGTAGTAGTAGTAGTAGTAGTAGTAATAATAATAATAATAATAATAATAATAATAATAATAATAATAATATAATAATAATAATAATAATTATTATTATTATTATTATTATTATTATTATTATTATTATTATTATTATTAGTAATAATAATAATGTAAATAAAAAGAAAAGCAAAAGAAAAATAAAAAGAAAAGAATAAGTAAAGGGATTTTTTGACTTTAGTCCCACTTAATAAGTGGTATTTAGACATACATTCCACTTTTTAATTTTATTAGACTTTAGTCCCATTTTTGTCACAAAAAAATCACGAAAAATATTTGACGACGGTTTTTCGTGACAAAATAAATACTTTTCGTGACAAAAGTGGGACTAAAGTCTAATAAAATTAAAAAGTGGGATGTAAGTCTAAATACCACTTATTAAGTGGGACTAGAGTCAAAAAATCCCATAAGTAAAAGACAAAGAAAAAAAAAAGCAAAAAAAAACCATTAATAAAAAAAACCCTTAATCTCTAACTAAACCCCCTTAAAAACCTACCCCCGCTGCTATATCACCCGACCCCCCCTTTCACAGAGCCGCGGATCCCCTCTCCCCACTCCGCCTCTCTCTCTCTCTCTCTCTCTCTCTCTCTCTATATATATATATATATATATATATATATATATACATATATATATATATGTAACAACTAAACCTAAACCTAGCTCTTACTCCCCGACGCCGCAGCAGTGCCGGCGACTGCCCCCAGCTACGTCGACGATCGCCGCAGCCCACCGTCTGCCCGTGCAAGCGTACACCCACAGATTCAGGCAGCAACGACCTCTCCTTCACGCGTTGTTTTCTGTCTCCTCGCTCTATCAAATTCGAATCCGTCTTCGCCGGTATGATCATCACCTATCCCTCTCTAAATCTCGTTAATTAGTTTTATTCGAACAACGTTAAAGACCAGATAGAAATAACTGCTGAAAACTGTTCCAACGGCCTATGTTTCGAGGCCGATATCTCCCAACGTAGACATCCAAATCGAGATCTACCTTTTTCTTTGTAAAGCCTATATAACCGAGATCACTTCCTGTTAATTATATTATTTTTAATTCGTGTTAAACATAGAAATAAATTAGATTAAAAACTCATAAAAATTTGTTTTCGAAACACAAAAAATTTGTGATACGGAGCGTGCCCCGCCAAACGGGACTACCTCATCGCGTACCAATTGCACCGAAAGGCGCATTTGGTATGCCCTTATGTTTAGGCTTTCGCGGAAAGTGATTTGGACGTGTGTGCGCGTTAGAATCACCCCATATTCGTAAAAAGTCCCTGTATCACAACTTTTACAAAATATCGCACAATTTAGTGTACGCTCGTCGGAATGCGACAAAAATTATGCTATTGGATTCATGGTATCACGCTGGTCCTGTAACCCAAGTTTCATGCGATTCTGAGACAGTTGACCAAGCCGCCTATTTGTGGGCCTCATGGTTGACTTTTAGGGCGAATTTGTGTTCGGCTGACTGGAATCCAAAATTGAACATACCATTGAGTTCATATTGACGTTTAGAATTTGTTTGACCTATAATTTGTTCCATTTAGAGATCTTTACCCCTGGCACGCTTTTCAGGGCAAAGTGGCCCACAAGTGGACCCGCTTAGACCCAAAATTACCGTTTTGCCCCTGTGTCCAAATTGGACGAAAGGGTAGTGTTTTCTAGCTATTTCGCTTATTCTGGGAACGTTGGTGATGTTTATTTCCGTATCCGAAAATGTTCATTCTGATGCCATAGTTTTTGATCCATTGTGCCTGACATCTGGACGCTTACACTTGCAGCTTCTTGCCAGGCAAGATACCTTGCCAAATTGCTTATAGTACTTTGCATACGTATTATATTTTTATATATTCATTGCATATATGTTTTCTTTCAGTCCTAATTATATACTATATATATGTTGACACACACTTGACACATAGTATCATGGGAGGGGAAGACAATCAGTAGGCGTATGGGCTATAACCACTCTGGTAAACCGTAGTAACTAGCACGCACTACGGTAGTTGTGTCGTGCTGGTCGCTACCCTCGAGGTATGTTAATTTTTGGTATCGCGCTGGTCGCTACCCTTGAGGTATGTCGATTTTTGATGTTCCTGACGTGTGTGTGAGTTGTGAGATTAGATAAAATAGCCTACCCATGCCCATACGTCAAAAAGTTGTCCTCATTATGCATATTCGTATAGATTGTCTTATACAGCGTACTTATATATTTTCTATCTTTTATGCATGTTTACTGTATTTTGCTTCTATGAATCTTGTTACGTCCTTCTGAGGACCTGGTCCCTTTCCAAGTATAGACGATCTTGACTATTCGTAGGTTCACGGATCAGGACTTGCTACTTATTTCTTTCGAGGAGGTCTTCTCTTCGAGTCTCATGGTTCATTAGATGTACCTATTTTGTCTCTCTTATATTCTAGTTTGGCAGTGGATTTATTTCCACCCGACTATCATTCTTTGATACTTCATATTGAGATTCAGTTATATAGTAGATTGGTTATTTATTTCTATTTGATTCTGTAGATGAGATTTAGTTATGCCCTGTGGCTTGTGATAATATATATACCACATGCGAGTTATTATTTATATTACACCGTACATGTGTATTAAGGTATCCATATATTAGAGTTGCCATATACATACGCCTGGCATGCTTACGTATTCCTAGTCCTACGTATTTTGGGACAGGGGTGTGACAAAAGACCTTCTCCTCTTATGAGAAGGTCGTGACACAGTCCAACGTGTCGAAGCTGGGTTTGACCCAGAAGATGCTGGTTGTATGGTTTGACCAACAATCCTTTGAGAAAATGCTCTCTGAGGGCGGCGCTTCACCGAGACTGGCAGAGCCTAAAAAGACCCGTAGGAAATGGGTTGCAAAGACCACTGTGCCTCACCCAACTACGAAGCATGCGCTCCCTATTTCTCTCCCTGTTGTTGAAGACGCATATCACGCGTCTACCCAAGCTTCCCCTGGTTATGCAACAACCTTGGCTGAGAAGAAAGGTGCTTTGCAACCAAACTTTGGTAAAGGAAAATACTACGATGCTAGAAGTTTAGGTGCTGATGCACATTCTATGCGGCCACAACAAAGGTCACATGAGAAGGACTATGCGGCACCGGTCCACAGCCATTGACAGATGTTTGAATGAGGCTAGGACAACAACAGAAGCTCGATCTTCGACCAAATTTAACACAACACTGACTTTATAAGCCATGCTGAGAAAGGGAAAAAATTTAAACTTGGACTCTTCATACTATGCACCGGTGCGTGCTAGAATGAGGAAGTCTAGGGAAGTGCGAGCTTGCCAACCTTAAGCGACTACTCACCCGATAGGCCGTTAGCAGGCACAGTTAATTATTATATGTGCCCCTGACGGAAAGCTGTATAAACCCGACCCATCTGTCCATCCCACAACAGCAAAAGGGTCGGTCTAGAAAGTCTTCCACTAACTACCTGGAGAAAGTTCTTGTACGAACCCTATGCCAAGGAGCAAAGAAAACACCCACAAAACTATATGCTTGGTCTACCCGTGCTCATAACGAGGGTGTAAAGGTGAAGCACCCCTCGGTCGACTTGTGCAGCGTGATAAATTACAAGCACAAAATTAGGAAAATAATTACGGCATGTGAGGTATCCTCTCCAGGATGCCACTGTTCCAACGTTGTCATCAACTGCTACTGTGCCAAGGTAGCACTACCTGTAAATAGGCAATCGGTATTTCAATGACTGCAACCAAGAGCACCCATCCGGCAGCCTTCCGGAGAACAGGTGCATCCACCGGAGGAGGAGGAGCTGCTCTTCGCCTCGTATTATTCTGCCTGGAAATCCTCATCCACAAGGGGAGGCCAAAAATCTAGCACCTCCAATCCCCCACTCTCGGTCAGTAGGTCGAGAAGACCGGTCTAGGGAAGACAAACAACAGTACCTGTAGAAGGAATTTTCCTGGACACCCGTTCAAAGAAGAAAATTTTAGCGGCTGGGGGTAGTTCTTCCTCGGGATCCCAGACAACTTTGCAAGCCGAGGGTAGTAATCCTCTAGGACTCTGCAATAACCCGACATTTCGAAGGGACAACGATCCCCAAAGAATAGATGCTGTGAACCCTGGGGTAGCTACTCTCATCCAAAAGAAGCAGCTTCCTAAGCTGGGGGTAGTGTTCCCTCTGATTCAAAAGAGGATGTAAGACTGTCAACTTTTCCTGAGGATCACTCACTACAAGAGTCCGAGGCAAAAAGTATAATATCTACCGTCCCATCCACTTCTCCCCATGTAAGAACCATATACATGATAGGGGACGAGTACAAAGGTCCCTGTAGAAGCATAAAAAGTGCGCTTCAGATAGATGGCGCCATTTTCTATAAATAAACCCAATACTAGAAGAATGGTGCACTTTCTACTTATTCCGGAAGAAAGATGAACAATTTCCCTACTTTGGCGCACTGTCTACTAATTTTTGAGGATGGCGCACTATTCAGAGAGTAGAAAAGTGGTGCACTTTCTTAATGTTACAAAGGACTGAATATTTGCAGCAGACTGACAGCTGACAAAGACAGAAATCGAAGAGTTAGAGGTCATCATTACAGCGGAGATACGACACACAGACCTAGGTTGTCGTTTAGAAACCCAGTCGTAGTGCCATTCTCTTCAAAAGTGCCCTACAATGATATTCTCCTCAAAAGTGTTCCACAGTGCCATTCTCCTCAGAAGTGCATCGTAGTACCATTATCTACAAAAGTGTGCCATAGTGCCTTTCTTCTCAAAAGTGCGCCATAATGCCACTCCATCAAAAGTGTTCCACAATACCATCTCTTCAAAAGTGCGCCGCAGTGCCACTCCTTCAAAAGTGTGCCATAATGTCACTCCTTCAAAAATGTGCCAGTCTCCATACGACTTTTAAAGTGCGTATACTATCCTAACCAACAGTGAGCAGTTATGAATGTGTGTCATACATGTCGTACTTCTCGTAAAAGGTGTACAAAAACTGTCCCCCACGACTTATGCTTTCCCCATATGGGAAGTTATGTGTCAAGCAGGCAACAAGTTGTGCACTCACTAATGCAGAACGTAGGATGTTAATCCACCAAAAGTGCACACACAATAGTAAAACAGTGTTGACTGTCCCAAGTGCGTGCATATTCTCATAACCGCTCCTAAACTCTATAAATACAGGTTCTTCGCAACCATAGACATAGGACGGAGAGACAGAGAAAGGGGCAAGAATTTTCAAGTCTTTGAAATTCAAGAGCAGCGTGAGAGAAACAGAAGCTTCTCATGCCATTGTGCCATAGCTTTCTTATTGTTCAACTCTCCAAGTTGTTCGCAGCAATCTTCAAGTCTTTGAAATTCAATGGCAGTGTGAGAGAAACAGAAGCTTCTCGTGCCATTGTGCCAGAGCTTTCTTGTTGTTCAACTCTCCAAGTTGTTTGTAGCATTCCCTACGCTTCTCTGTCATCGTGTGTATTTCTTCACTATCGAGTGGTCCAAGGAGTAAGTAATCGTTTGTAGATCAGATCTCTATAGCTATACTTTTCCATAATCAAATTGTAGTTAGAATCCTATTTAGGATCTTCTTTTGTATTTTTTAACAGCTTGTAACATGAAACATCCGTATAAAAAATTTCCTTGCAAATAAATATGGCAACTCTGCTAGGGACTTCCTTTTCCTCTGATAAGAAGGCAATAGCTCAACTTATACTGCTTTTGTCGGCTCAACGCAGAAGACCTTGGTCGTGAAGTTCGACCAACAGGCATATGAAGAAATGCTCCATTCTGGGGGTAGTGTTCACTCTCATCCGCACTCAAGTCAAAGAAAACTCACAAAGTGTGGGTGCCCAAACCTCGTCATGCATGTCCTGAAGTTGCTGCCAATAAGAGAAAGAGCATCCTGATCGACGAGAGTTCCCTGTCAATTTTGTTCAGATCAATGACTTGGTGGACAATTCTCTTGCGTTAAACAAGGGATATAATTTACGTAACTTGGGTAATCTCAAGTAGATGGTGATCTATACCTAAGTTTTTAAATCCCTTGCGTTAAACATGGGATACAATTCGCACAACTCGCACAATTTTGAGCAAAGGGTGATCTACACCCAAGCTCCTCATCCCACACATATTTGTCGTAATATGCGAGGCAAGCAAAACTTGGACACCACTGTCCAAACCAACCAGTACCCAAATAAAATATTGGTCAGGGAGAATCATTCTCCTAACATCTTGATTACATGCACAATGGAGGGAAAATTATGCGCCACTCATGCGCCAGGTCAAGACCTCCGTACAAAATTAAATGTGTATAGACAAACTGTACCAACTTTGTCTAAACCACATAATGTGCGCTAAATAGGGTCAATCACTATACAACATGCTGATTGTGTGCGTTTGCACAAGAGGACTGTTAGAGACAACTTACTCTTCTTCATGAAGAGCAAAAATGGAGATGTAAAGAATCACTTGCCAATCAAGCCAGGACATCACTCTATACACAAGGGACCAAAAATGTGCACAGAAGATTCAATATATCTCATGTAAAGAGGTGTAGCCTTCCCTCTTCCACCTCTTCTCTTCCCTCTTTTGATTTACGTGATTATTGTACAAAAATGTAAGGATAAGGGCCTCTAACATTACAACGATGTTTCCTAATGAATATCGTTACAATTATTATAAAGTTGTTGTGCATAAGCAATACGGTCTGTGTTTGACCGATTAACTTATACTGTCTTCTAAGCCTCGGCATACAAAGCAAGTTGACAAATAAGAGCACGATGATGAACCGCTTTTTGCTTCAACATATATGGCTTCACATCTTCACCGTAGTAGGAGATAATCAAGAATAAATTTTTCAAGAACACCCAGCCAGAAGAGATTTGACCAACTCGTCGAATCATTTGAAGGAGTATACCAAAATACTCGTTCTTGAAGACGGGAGCTCGTTCGTCACGAGGATCCCCATTTATCAGAATCCGAGGCTGGGGGTAACAATCCCCTCGATTCTGAAATTGATAGTGTAGACTCCGACTACACGGTTCTTTTTACCAACCCCTCTTTCGTATACAGGGATGTTAGCGCTTACATCGTCGGTGATGAATAAGACGCTTCTCCATTAGAATCCACTGAGTAATGCCTCAACTCACTAGAGGCCGCTCTCAAGGATATGCACACTATGATGCAAAATATTTATCAAATAATGACAACCCAATATTCTACTATACCAGCACCCGTCCAAGTGGCTTCATTTATACCAGCCCATCCTACTCCTGGAATAATACCTATGTAGGATAACAAAAATCCAGAAGTGATCATAAACCAACACTACCAAAAAAAGTCAATTTAGCGACGTAAAAAAAGTCGCTAAATGACAAAAAAATGTCGCTAATCACTTTTAGCGACGTAATTAGCAACGTTTTGAAGAAGTCGGAACTCAGCTAGTCGCTGAAAGGAAAAACGTCGCTAAACGTCGCTATACCGATATTTTTTAGCGACATAAACGTGTCACTAAATTAGCGACGTTTAGCGACGCAACGTCGCTAATTAGCAACGTGTTGATACGTCGCTAAACGTCGCTAATTAGCGACTTAAATAGCGACGTTACAGCGACGTCTTTAATGACCTGACAATAATGCCATGTCAGCAATTAGCGACGTTGTTAGCGACGTTTGGCAACATTTTTAGCGACGTCATTAGCGACGTGTAGAAACATCGCTAATTAGCGACGTATTTAGCGACGTATATTAACGTCACTAAACGTCGCTAAAAATGTCGCTAATTATACAGTAAAAAAATGAATACTAAATTGTTTCCAAACTATTATTCCTGCAGTTTATTAATTCACAATATATATAAATAGACCCGGAGCAACCCTCCATAAAATTTTTTGGTTTTGTCGACCCCCTTGGGTTGAACACTCAACACCGGTAAATTAACATATATTTAATATGAATAATATAATAAAATTTAAAGAAAATAAAATATCTAGAAAATATCATCGTAAAGAATACAGCAAATATATATCCATACAATGAGTCTTATCCTAAATAATACAAAGAATGCAAATAACTAGCAACTATACTACTACGGATCTGCAGGAGGATGACCACCGGCGTGCAAGAAGGATAAGAACATATCATACTGCTCCCGTGAAATTGACACCGATGTCGAAGGAGAAGGCAGTAACGTCGATGGAGCATGTGTCGATATAGGCGCACCAGGAGGACGTATCCGCTCCAAGACTGCGAGTCGCTGGTTGTAAGAATCCATGGTAGACAACAGCCTCGTACTGCTATGAACCATTGAATCATGTATCATCATCAACCTCTCGCCCATGGATAGCTGTGATGCCTGCAGCTCCGTCACGTTGCACTCTATCGAGGCTCTAAGATCATTTGTCAAATCTCGGGGCTCCGTGATGCTGCGGTCGAGCATATCGAATCGTACGATGAGCGTCGTATCGTCCGCTTGCGGCTGGGACCGGGGCTGCTCCTCCATCCTTCTGAAGGTCAATGGCCTCCTGGACTCTGACCGACGACTGCGAGGGCTGTGGGGAATGCGCACTTGTCGGGGAGGCCCTAGATGACTGCGTCGCAACTAGGGCGCCATAGGATCCCGTACCGTAGTACGTACCCCTCTGGAGACCACCAGCTGCGGTCACCCACAGGTTGTCCGCAGACGGAGCTGGAGCAGGCTGTAGGTGCACTAGCAGTCGTCCGCTCACGCAGCCTAAGATACTCGGCCTAGAAAAGTTTAGAAACTCGATAATTGCCTAAGTTATATTAAAATTAAAACAAAGTAAAGTAATACTTACATAGGTCTGCGAGGCCCTTTCATCAATAAGATTTTCGTTCTTGCGATGGGTGGCCAAGAACACGGTCACCATGTTTGCATCCTTACCCCTCTGTACCAGTTAAAAATATATTATTTAGTACTAAACTTAAATATTTTTCCTATTACCATTTTATCGTACTTACATTAAAATAATATATCTTAAATAAAAAATATACCAAACGACAAAAATGTTCCGTCATCGGAATCGAGCCACCACACCACTTGGCAGCATTCCATCTAGCCGCCTTGGCCTTCTCAGACTTTTCCTTGTAGCTCAGATCGTCGAATCTAGCCCTCATCGCAGTCCACTGCTCAGGCGTGATCCAACCTTGGATCAGTTTTCCAGCACGATCACGAGCCTTCTGGTCATCCAGAGCATCACGGATAAGCTTAGCGGCAACGGTAGGAAATAACCGCTCGATCAACTCGTCCCGGTACGGAGGATAGAAATATGTTTGCTACAATAAATAATTTAGTAAGTGAGCATCACGGATAAGTTATATAATATGCATAAATTAGAGGATTTATATAATATACTTTTACCTGGAAGTGCGCAAACCAGAGTGCCTTCCTCTCCTCCGGAGCTTCAGAGTAGTTGATCCAAGGGCCACCGTAGTTGTTCCTCAGAAATAGGCCCAGTCGTCTCTGAACCGACGATGGACGATATCTATAAAAAGATAATTATTTTGATCGAAAAAGTCAATATATGATGAATAAATAAATACACGATATATACGATGCTAAACCATCTAATTGACTTACTTTGTACCGTCGGCCCAAATCTCTGTCCTCGTCTCCTCCGAAAGTGCGCATGGAAGATCTTGTTGATGCTGGGACAACGTCGGCACGACCTCCTCTACATGATCATCTGTCTCCATGGTTCTGTCAGCAGGAGGAACGCTGGACGAGGGAGTACTATCATGCCTGGAACTACTCGTCCCAGGAGTGATGCCACGTGATGTCGTTGCAGTCGGAGATGTGACTGATCGATATACTGGAGTCGATTATAGCATTCTTGCGACATATTAAAATTGGACTTGATGCTTAATAATCTTATAACCACCTCCAACTATGAATGATCCTCACAACCAGGGTATAGTGGAGTCCTTGCATTCTCCAACAACTCCATAAACTTTGCAGCATCGACATTCGGTGCCTCCTCAGCTGCATCATAATTATCCGGATTAAAACTAGGCCCCGATGCATCAAAAACCATGTTCACCCACCCATCGTCGTAAGCATCGTGGTCGTGGACATCCATATACGACTCCACATAAGGCTCTGGCTCCGATGCTAGAGACACAAGTTCTCCGTGCGCGGTCCACTGATAGTAATTTGGCGTGAAGCCCTTCGAGTACAAATGATATATGAATTTCACTTCTGGATGATATTTCTTGTTGCGATATCTCACACACGGACACTTAATTTTGGTACCATCCATGTACTGAGGGAACGACTTGGCGAACTACAGGAACTGCTGTACACCCTGAATGAATTCATCCTACACACAGCACATGTCATCAGGATTACGGTTGTACATCCACGAACGATGACGCAGATAGTAATTCATATCCATTTCTTGATACTTCTGTAAAAATTTAGACAAGGTCACAAGACATCTCATATTTAGTATAAAACATATTAATTTTACGCACTTATTTAACTAAAGAACTTATCAATGCAATGGCCAAGTGACTGATTACTGCTCTGCTTTGGTAATCCCAAGGTCTTATGCAAAGTAGCCATCAACCTTTTTAGACAGTGAGCTGGATGACACACACATCACTCATTATTTCTTCTTAAATGTCACTTCGTTTGGGTGGTTGTTGCTTGTGCCATTTTGTCAACCCATAATATTTTCAAGTTGGTTGTGTACTGTTATGCAGTTATGAGAGCAATTAGTTCTCGTTGGTTAGATGGTGTAAATTACAATGTCATACGGAGAGCCCTATTTATATTAATGGCTTGCTTTGACATTGGAGAGTGAAGACCTTATACTGAAATTGGCTAAATGTGGTTACTATGTCATTTCTAGGTTAAAACTATGCCATACTAGTCAAACTAGGTCATTACCCCAATTTGGGTTGATAACTAGCTTTTAAGTTGGTTTATAGAGCCATACTAGTTAAAACTAGGTGTTACTAGATTATCCCTAGGTTTCTAGGTCATTCCGGTAGGTTTCTAGCTTATTATACTATAATATACATTATTACCTACTAATACCTACTAATATCTTGGCCTATAGATAATTTTCTTAGTATCCCAATCAAATATTTTAGGTGTACCTCATATACCTTAACTATGGCCAAATACCTTGGTTATGGGTCATTGCCTTAGCTATGAGTTAATACCTTGGCTTTGAGCCAATACCTTATCCCCATATCTTAGTATCTTATGTCGTATCATGAAAACTACCTGAATCCAATACCTTAGCTAAAACAACCATATCTTAACTTAATACCTATTGGTATCCCATACCACTCAACTGGTTTCTCAATATATATATATATATATATATACACCTTAATATAACTAGTATGACATCATACTTCACCACCTTGCATTGGTACACATCTCATGATACCACACTACGTACATTAACCCCAGACTCATATCACTCTACCTATACTCTAATATACCCTCAACTAATATCTTAACTATCATTCTACCTAAAGCTTGGTCCTCATACTTACCAATGCCTTAGGATTCTAGATACCTACTAACTATATAATACCCCATACTAAGTCATTCCCTGTTCCCATACATATCTCATATACTAACACACTTGACATAAACTCACCCACATACATTCTCATATCTGAATACATAAATGAACACTGATACACCTATACCTCTAACACTGGTACTGCTGTTAACTTGTTGTAGTGCACCTCTACATAAACTTGATATTGGAATGAACCTATAATAGTTTCCACACACACCTAATACCCAATATCTTGATACTTGGTATCTCACATTTCTAGCACTCTTGACACTAGGCCACTTACCTAGGATACTCAATTACCTAGTGTCATAACTCATATCTTAGTACCTATACCTAGATTCCAATACCTAAACTCAAGGATACCCCTCTTGGTATGCTAGACTCACATATATTCCTCATAACTCACTCAATACACCTGTACTAGCACCCTAAACAATCCCTCACACTTAGCACTCTACTCGAATCGTTCTAACCTACTGTTCCTTCCAGACATCGACTGCGTGAGCTCTGCAATCCCCCCTATTGCTGCTGCATACAATACTTCTATAACAACACACTTTCTTAGGCTGTTTCTGGATGCAACAAGCAGTTGCTACTGCACAGGGTATTGGTATTTACTTTGTGGGTTTAACTTAAGAGTTCACCACCTCTGATACCTCTTTAATCACCCTTAAAAGTGTTTTATGTTGTCCAAACATTACTCTAGACACATATCCATATACCCCATAATCCCAACTTCAGGCCCCAATGCCAACAGCTCAACACCTTCCAACTGCATTCCACATGCAGTCCCCTAGCACTGTTACTTGCTGTTCTCAGATGTACAAGGGCAAATCTCAGTGCAACACTACAGGCCTAACTTGATACTCCCCCCTTCAATACTAAACCCAAGCCCCTAATAACCCTCTTCCTGTACTGACTTACCTCCCCCACAACTAATTCATAAATCAGTTCCAATCCTGCACTCATACAACCCTCTCCACATACAGGCACATACACTTGCCCCCATCTAGACTCATTATCTAAATCTTGGTATCCATGTTACCTTGATTCTCCCTATGACATAATACTCTAATCCGATACCTCAATACTTAACTGATACTTAAAGTTCAACAACAAACTTTATTCTCCACCCAAACTCACATCCATCCTAGCACTCGTGTACATAAAATCTGCAGTAATGGATGTTACCTGCTTGCTAAAGAATTGACACAGCCCCTCTACTCTCTGCTATCTGCCAAAGCCTGAGCAGACCCCTTACCTCGAGCTGTTGTAGGAACCTTCCCCCTCTCTCCAAGTACCTGCTGTCAAACACAGGTAACTCGTCCATCATACCAACATACTCAATACTACCCTATACACATGTAGACCCACATCAACACACACAAAACACACTAATGCACATGATACACTACCTAAACAACTTGGTTTGTATACTGATACCCATCTATACTCTTTAAGTTCTGTACACACAAAATTCAAAAATTAATGTGTCGTGTCATGTTGTGTTGTGTTATGTTGTGTCATGTCTGTGTTAGAGAGAAAGAGAGAGACAGAGAAAGGAGACAGAGAGAGGAGCTCACCGAGGAGGGGAGCCGGAGGAAGGATGCCGGAGGGAGAAGGGGAGCCGGAGGAAGGAGGCTCTGACGGCGGAGGGGGGAGGACGCGGCCGGAGGGGGGTCGCCGGGAGGGAGGAGGGGAGCCAGAGGGGGAGGACGCGGCCGAGGGGGGTCGCCGGAGGGAGGAAGGAGGAGCTGGAGGGGGGTCGCTGGAGGAAGGAAGTAGGAGCGGGCGGATTTGAAATTTGGGAGAGGGAGAGGGATCTGATCGAAGGAAATAGGGGAAATCAGCCCTAAATGAAAAAAATTAGCGACGTTTTTAACGACGCCAATAATAACGTTGCTAATTAGCGACGTCCTTAGCGACGCCAATAATAACGTCGCTAATTAGCGACGTTGTTAACGTCGCTAATAATGTCGCTAAATGTCAAATAATAGATACGTCGCTAAATATGTCTCTAAATACGTCGCTAAACGTCGCTAAATAAAATATATTAGCAACGTTTAGCGACCTTAATTGAACTTATAGCGACTAATATTTTAAAAATTGAATAAAAGTCGCTAAATACGTCGCTAAACGTCGTTAAATAAAATATATTAGCAACGTTTAGCGACCTTAATTGAACTTATAGCGACTAACCTTTTAAAAACTGAATAAAAGTTGCTAAACGTCGCTAAATGTCACCAATTAGCGACGACTAGCGACGTTTTTACATGGAGTCGCTAATCTATATTATATTAGCGAAGTTTTTTGTTGACGTCGCTAAAAATGTCGCTAATCCCGCTTATTCTAGTAGTGTAAGAGTCCATAGCACCAACTCTTAATCCTCTCAATATTGGGGGTGGATCTCTGCCAGTAATGATTACCTTCAACTAGGATCCTATCAGCCAGCCGCACCACTCTGACCAAAAGATCCTCTCGAAGCTATCCGAGAGTTGCATACATAGGTCGATATTTTAAATAACAAAGACCAACTCCGTAAGCTGGGGGTAAAACAACGTTATCCTCCATATTGGAATAATATTCTGTACCCTCCTAAATACAAACACCAATCAATAGTCTTGTTTGAAGGCAGGATATTACCGAGACACTATATTAATTACTTCAATATGATGATGGCTCATCTTCAGATAGAGGATGCTCTCTTTACCAGATTATTCATGGGATGCTTGGCAGGCATAGCCAACGATTGGTATCGCAGTTTACCCGATAACTGTATATCCTTATTTGATGACATGAAGTATCTTTTTCTCTCACGATTCTACGAGGGAGACATGGATATGACGATGTCTTCACTCATCGATATCAAACAGAAGGAGAAGGAATTCACTCGTGAATTTGTTGAGTGTTTCAGGAAGGCAACTCTGAAGTTATCCCCCGGTATTCCAGACTCTGCATTCATTGATACATTCAAAAAGAACCTGCTGCTTATAGTAGGGCTTTGGACATGTCCAACTCAATTTCAAGACTGCGCGATGTTCATCATCGGGGCTGAAGCTGCTGAAGACAATGCAAAAATCACATGCAATTTGGGGTTTCAAATAACCAATGCAGAAGGGAAGCGCCCTCCAATAGTACAAATAATCATAATAGCAAATAAAATAAGGTCTTGGTGATAAATCTGTCAAAGCGACCCACCTCTCCTCCAACACAAATCCTACAAAGTCCTCCAAGCCTAAGGAATAATATTCCTTCGACGAGAGTGATATCTCCAGCATTTTTGAATGCTTCATAAAAAGTAACAAGCTGCAGTTTCTTAAAGTCAGACGACCAAATGAGCTGGTAAAATAGGCGACCTAAAGTACTGCTTTTACCACCGATACGTCAATCACCCTACCAAGGCTTTGTATGTCTTGAAAAGAAAGATACAACAATTGATAGATGCTAAAGCTATCACCTTTCACAATAAAGAAAAGAATGTCACTGCCAATATGGTGTCTCTTCAATTCGATAACTTTTTAGCACAAGAAGTCTCGAACGACGTAATCTCAATACCTCGAGCTACGATAGAAGTGGTAAATCTTCCTCCGCCTAGAAGTCAAACAGAGGAATTGGTGCCTCTTACCACAGATCATTGTGAGATTATGTGAATTCATCTCGACCTGCTGTAAGATTGGGACCAGGGAGCAACATCTTCTAATTTAAAATCTAAGAAGGGTAAGAAGTATAAATCGAGCAATATAATTTTTTTTGGATCTTTATTCAGACAGAGATATGGACCAACATCAAGAAGATGTATCTCTTGATGTCAAATTTTAAAATATAAACATTATCCCACCAAGCTCTACTCGCAAGGTTCGCTTGATGCACCAGCAATGGTCCATGATTGGTAGCGTTCCACTATATAAGGCACAACAAATCTTTAGTACTTATGAAAGTATTCCTACACAAATTTCTCCTCTTCCTTCTGCAACCATTAGAGCATCGACCTCGACTCAAGTGCTTGAGGAGGATTGCCCCTAATTTTATCAATACAACCAACAAGCTGTACGCCTGATGCAAAAAATAGGGTATGATTTCTAGAAAGCTGATGGCTTGTTGACGATCCTTTACTCCGACAGCATCTAGGGTTCCTCCGACGTTCTCCTTTCCATCGATTCTGAAGCGGGTCTCGTTCGGGGGATGAAAGACAAAGAAAGGGATCAGGGGGCTTTATGATCGGAGAAAAGGAAGGGGCATTGAACTTTGGCAAGGGGCGACATATTCCTCTACAACTCTGAGGACAATCCAATAAATCCCATAGTAGATTGGGCTACGATGAGACTAGTCCACAGATTCACACTAAGAAAGGGCATGATAAAAAGAAACTCAAGTCCTGTAACATAGTACTTCTTTCTCCGATGCCCGAAGAAGAAGCCATGACTGGTACCAGGTCCGGCAAAGATTATCATAAAACTTATGAATCTATCACAGAAGATATTCTTGACACTCTTTCTACTTTGCCAACTCCTGCAGCTTCGGTCATAACCAAAACTGGTCCTTCGAAGCCTACTACAGCAGAGAAATAAAAGCAAAAGAAAGTACGCTTGAAAAAATCTCTAAAAAAGAATATACCCCATGGACATGAAAAGCCTTACAATGACATATTGGCACAACTGACCAATACCCCAACCCAACTCTCCATATTCGAGTTGCTTCATTTGTCGAAGAAGACTCATGAAGCTTTGAACGAAGCTTTTGATACATGCAGACTCATGCCTAGCTCAACTCAAGACTCCTGATGAAGAGCCATTAGTATGTCCTTAATTCTATAGCGTGATCGAGAATATTCCTATCATCACCTTCACGCAAGATGACATGCTACTCAAAGCTAATCAGCATGACAGGCCTCTGTATTATATCGGTTACATCGGATCTATTAAGGTGAATCAGATCCACATCGAGCCTGGTTCTTTACTCAGCATCATTTCCAAAAGTCTACTGAGAGGATTGAAGATACCGATGCACAACCTGTCTACTACCAGTACTACCATTCTAGACTTCAATGCTGGAAGAAGTAAACCACTGGGAAAGATACGCCTAAAAATTCAGACAGACGATCTACGTACTGAAGTCACATGCTATGTGATTGACTCTGATATATCCTACAATATTTTGCTGGGACGACCATCGATACACGAGCATAAAATTGTACCCTCCACCCTACATTAATGCTTCAAGTATATAAATAGTAGATAAGAGGTCAAAATAGAGGTAGCTGACCTCAACCCTTTCAAAGGTGTCAAAGCCTATTTCGCTGAGTCTGCACTCTATACACCAGAGTATATGAAAGAGGAAGCTAATCAAGCTAAGGATGAAGCTGAAAATACTCTAAAAGAAGAGTATATGATAATCAGAGTCAAATGATGTACTACTCATCCAACTCCTTCAAAGCCTCTCATCATCGACCTGCACAAATTATCCCCATTGGTCATCAACCTTCGATGCAATGAACAACCAACAATTGAGAATGAACCACTTGTTATTGACCTTCATCGTAACAATCCATCAACATAAGTGAATTAACCCCTAGTCATCAATCTTGCCAAGCCTCCTATCAATGCTGAAGATTTTGCTGACTATGTGGAAGATGAAGAAATTTTATATTTCATGAATAAATAAGACTCTACTTTGTACTACATTGATGTTGAACCCTTTGGTAGAAAATTTCTAGAGGCTCTTCACCTATACAAACCTCTGTCCATACCCATGGCATCTCCTTTCCAATATGATTCGTCATATAAACCATATGAAGAGGCATACTTTATAGTCTCAACGAGACAGGACAAGCAACGTCATATAATTTTTGGCAAAGCTAAAAACAAAAGAGTCGCATAGACTGATGGTTCTGACGAGGATATATAGAAGATACAACCGTATCGTTATAGCCAACCAGCCAAGAACATCATATAAATGATGGACTACAACTTAAAATATGGCTTGGAACTAAATTATGAAAAAGGTATACAAACTCCTATACGCCACCTCTCTCCTAAAGGCAAGCCAAAAATATACTACCAATAGACTAGTCGTAGTTTGGGATATGTTACACCACCAACAAGTCCTGAAAGTTCAGTATCAGAAGAAGAGACACATTCTCATTCCTCTGACTCATCATTGTGGGATTCTGACTAAAGCATAGGTGACATATTCAAACAGGCTTTCTCTATAAATATGGTGTCAATAGCCCTATATGAGGAAGATATTGAACTATTGGAACCATTCGAAAAAGATTCATGGGCACAACAAATGGATACTCAATGGGAGCTTCGGTTTGAGCAACGTAAACCATCGAGAGAGGATGAAATAGTCTAAATTAATGTAGGAGAAGAATCTTTTCCAAGACTAATCTTCATTAGCAAGAGTCTTCCTGAAGAAGTTCAACACACTTTACTCCAGCTAATAAAGAAGTATATCGATGTTTTCTCCTAGAGTTATGAGGATATGCTTGGCCTAGATCCTCAAATAGCTGCATACAGGCTTAATATTCTTCTGAATGCTAAACCGGTGAAACATCAACAATGGCAGTTTTGTCCAGATATGATAGATACAATTGAAGCAGAAGTCAAGAAGCTTATAGCATGTGGCTTCATTCGAGAAGAGCAATATCCAAACTGGGTAGCCAATATCGTTCCAATTATGAAGAAAAATGCAAAAGTCTGAGTCTGCGTAGGTTATCGAGATCTGAATTCGGCCTGTTAGAAAAATAAATTTCCTCTTCCCATCACAGATGTCATGATCGAAAATACATGTTGCTTTGAACGTATGTCCTTTATGGATGAATTCTGAGGATACAATCAGATTAAGATATCGCCTGATGACAAAAAATATACCTCATTCCATACACCATTGGGAATTTACTATTATACAGTCATGCCCTTCGGCTTAAAGAATGCAGGTGCAAAGTATCAACGAGTCATGAGTATGATTTTCCAGAAGAATTTAAAGAAAATAGTAGAATGTTATGTAGATGACATCGCTGTCAAGAGTCGCTACAAAAATGACCACCTTCAAGATTTGAAGACTGTGTTCCAATTGATGCGGCACCACCTGTTGAAGATAAATCCAACTAAATCCTTTTTGGGAGTCTCCAGTGGCAAGTTTCTTGAATTTTTTATAACTTCCAAAGGTATTCACATTGACCCCGATAAAATTAAAGCAATCTCGAAATACAGCCTCTACGTAATCTCAAAGAACTTCGTAGTTTGCAAGGTCGTCTGGCATACATTAGGAGGTTCATCTCCAATCTCTCGGGATGATATCGAACCTTCATTCAGTTAATAAAGAAATGCATATCCTTTGTCTGGAATAAAATATGTCAACAAGCATTCGACGACAACAAATGCTATTTAACAAATCTGCCAGTTCTGGTGTCCCCGATCATAGGAAAACCAGTTTTGCTGTATGTTCGAACAATGGATCACTTCCTATAAGCTTTTCTTGCACAGAAGAGCGACGAAGGCCATGAACAGGCGATCTATTATCTTAGTTGCATGATGGTCGGCGCTGAACATCGATACAATCCGGTGGAAAAAGAATATCTTGCTTTGATGTTTGCTATTCAGAAGACAAGATATTATGTGTCAGGTCAAACCATTCATGTCATATCCAGGGTAAATCCCCTCTGAGTATTGATGACCAAGCCAAGCACACTCAATTCTCGGTTGGCTACATGGGCAATGCTGCCATCACCTTATGACATGGTATATGTCCCATAAAAAGCAGTAAAGGGTCAAGCGCTAGCTGATTTCTTGGCAGCTCATCCTGTACCAGAAACTTCCAAACTTTACGATGACATCCCAGATGAAGTCTTAGAATCTAATATGGCAATAGAAGATAACATTTGGTAGCTATTCTTTGATGGTGCATTATGAATAGGACCCAAAGACAACATAGTAGCTAGAGTTGGAATAGTCCTAGTATCTCCTAACAAACTACTCATTCATCAAGAATATTCTCTCAGTGAACCATGTTCCAATAATGTTGCAGAGTATAATGCTTTACTCATCGGCCTCCAATTAGCTAAATAATTGGACATACAATATCTTGAAGCCTATGGAGATTCTAAACTGATAGTCAATCAGATCAGGGGAGAGTACGAGGTTTGGCACAAAGACCTCATCCCTTATTATCAAGCGGCGATCGAACTGGCTTGCACTTTCAAAGGATTCTTTATCGAGCATGTGCCTCATTTAAATAATATGGAAGCTGACGCTTTGGCCGGCCTAGCAGCATCATTGGCTATTCCCCTAAAGTGCCGAACCTCAATTATAATAACAGGATGAGAGTTGTTCTGTACAAAAAATAACTTGCACATTGAATATAGTTACGTCATAACTTCACCCTCCATGGATAAATATTGGAGAAACCCTTTTATATACTACGCCGCTTATGGGATTCTTCCAGAAGATCCGAAAGAAGCCACTTCCATCAAAAGAATCTCACTCCGATTCTACTATGATACCCCGTCTAAGACATTATATTATCGTTCTTATGATAGATTGCTGCTACATTATCTTTCTAACCCTGAAGCAAGGCAATCACTCCATGAGGCTCATGATGGCATATGTGGAGCACATTAGCCGGGTCCTAAATTACAAGACCGCCTCAGGAGAATGGGTTATTATTGGCCTACCATGGTGGCAGATATCGTAGACTATGCCCATAAATGTAGATCATGTCAAATTTATGTTGATTTCATCCACCAATTAGCAGAGTTCTTACACCCTACAGCTACCTCCAGACCTTTTGAAGCTTGGAAAATAGATATTATTGTTCCAATCATCCCTTCTTCTTCTAGAGGACATAGGTTTATACTTGCAATAATCGATTACTTCTCCAAATGGATAGAAGCAGTCCCGCTTATCGAAGTTAAAACGTCCAACATAATTAACTTCATCAAACACCATGTTATCTATCGTTTCAGTGTTCTACGGAGAATAATACATGACAACGAGCCACAATTTTTCAGTCAAGCATTTTTTCAGTTCTGTGACAAGAATCGAATCCATAATGTAGCATCTACGGCCTATAATCCAGCAACCAACGGATTAGCAGAAGCCTTCAACAAGACCATAATCAAACTCCTTAAAATGTTTATTTCATCCAACAAACACGATTGGAATAAGAAACTCAAGGAGTATTTATGGGCTTATCGTACGACAGTTCGAACTCCAACCGGTTGTACACTATTCTCTTTGGTCTATGGATGTGAAACGGTCCTTCCACTTGATATCTAGATACCTTATCTTAGAATAGTTATTGCTAATGAGCTAACAGTAGAGAATAATGATTGATTATGCCTACAAGAATTAGAAGCATTGGATAAAAAGTGCCTGCACGTTCAATATCACATTGAACTATACCAAGCACGTACTTCAAGAGCTTTTAATCGAAATATCAAGGAAAGAATATTCTAGGTTGGTAAATTGGTCCTTTCAGTGAGGAGACCTATGATTAGAACCCATAAGAGCAAAGGAAAATTCTAGGCTAAATGGGAAGGTCCTTATGTGGTGGAAACAATATTCTCCAACGGAGCCTACAAAAAATTCCTCAAGAAGTATTATGTCTAAGCATGAGATATTCTTCTCTACCTCCTGCAGATTATAGCAAGACACATTTTGTTTAATCCCTAGCAACTCATAGCCAACACAGCCTCTAGAACTATTACCTATATTCACTTTTGAATAAGACATAGGTAATGGGTCCTCAAAGTTCCCAAGCGGGACAATACTCAGATCCAACGAAACACTCTCATTGATATCACCTAAACAATTCTTCCCAACCAAAATGTTCTATTCTTAAAGCCCAGTTGTTTTAAGGTTATCCTATTCCTGATCTCTAGTTGGGTTATAAAGAATCCAATATGTTTACTCACCAGTCAATAAGTGTAATATGATTCACGTCTATATTACTTCTAAATCATATTTCATTTATTATCCCCTAAAAAGAAGATGATAGTTCATCCTTTAACTACTCTCTTTTTTCTGGGTAGAGTAAACTAGTAAACTATCAAGTCTATATCACCTCTGATAGATTGTATTCTATAAAAAATTATTATTTGTACTCAGCACGTGTATACCTCAAGTGATACATCCATCAAATTCTCCTACATAATTATCCTTCCATGTCCATAATACATCCGAGCAGATATATATTCAATGGGTCTCGATTTGAAAGTGTCATTAAGGTAAAACAAAATTTCTTTATGAGGAAAGGACAATGTTGGTCCAGGGATTTCTATGTGTGCATATTCGTCTGATTGACAAAAATATTGCATAGTGCGTATTAACAGACAAATTACAAGAATATGCGCAATAAACCATAAAGTGCATTTATGTGTATATCAGTAGGATGGCAAGGTAAAGTCAACGTATTCAGTCGTATACTTCGACCAAAGTCTTCAGTCAGCAACACACATGCCGCATAATGAAGTCAAATCAAGATGATTACATATGATGGAGATCTATCACAAACTATTCCCCATATCTGTGTTCCGTCGGCTCCCAATGCGGAAGATATAGGTGCTGAAGAAATTGGCTCCCCAGTGCAAACCACAGTACAAGGAAAAAAAATCTATTCTATGGCCGAGGATGCTATACAGAACTGGGCCTGTTTAAATTAGCACATCCCTATTTCTATCTAGACTCAATGGAAGACATGGCAAGTCGAACATAAGCTGTTCCGCTATCGCCATCCAGCGCCACCGCTAGAAGCCCCAGTTGGGATTCTAATCCCAAGCATGTAACCAGCATAGGGGCCATATTAAGAGGGTGATTCCAGTGAGTTGGGGTTGAAGACAATGAATAGTCTTCTAGGTAATTTGTTAGTTCAACACGAACGACAAAGCCTATGATATCCTTTCATGCTCCATCACACAAAGAGCTTAGCAGCATTGACTTCAAGACAAGCCTCCGACCATTGTTGAGAAGCATCTCCTCTTGCATCTTCTCAACAAACAACAAAGCCAATGAAGCCACACTGCTACGGTCATCTTTGTAGGCTCACGCTTAATAATGGCCATGCTTAAGTCTCACAATAAAAAAGAGAGAACTTTGAGAATATTAGCAAAGTTTTGCTCCTATTTGTTGGAGAAGTCGTGCCAAAGTTAGCATAATTCTCGAAAATTGCTCCTGAAAAATTAATACATCTCCTTAAAGACCACATCAAAACCAGTAAAGCAAGCCAAAGATACAGACATGACAGCCATGTCAGCAAATCCGCTAGGATTCTGTCAAGAGTGCGGCAACAAAATAACTCAACAACCTCTATGCTTCTAATTCAAAGTAATTTTGAATTCACCTGAACTAATTCAAAAACTTTGAATAGGGTCTTGTAGAAGCATAAAAAGTGTGCCTCAGATAGATGATGCAGTTTTCTACAAATAAATTCAACAATAGAAGAATTATGCACTTTCTACTTGTTCTAGAAGAAAGACGCACAATTTCCCTACTTTTGCGCACTGTCTACTAATTTCAGAGGATGGCTCACTATTCAAAAAGTAGAAAAGTGGCACACTTTCTTAATGTTACAAAGGATGGCGCACAAACAATCTACTCTATCTCAATATTTAATACAACAAACTAACAGCTGACAATGACAAAAATTGAAGAGTCAGAGATCATCATTACAGCGGAGATACGACACACAAACCCAGGTTATCATTTAGCGACCCAGCCACAGTGCCATTCTTTTCAAAAATACACCACAGTGTTATTCTCCTCAGAAGTGCAGCGTAGTACCATTCTCTTCAAAAGTGCACCACAGTGCCATTCTCCTCAGAAGTGTGTCGCAGTGTCATTCTCTTCAAAAGTGTGCCACAATGTCATTCTCCTCAAAAGTGTGCCACAGTTCCATCTACGAGACTCGTCTCACAGTATTCGTAATTTATGCGGATACGTATTTGTGCTATTTATTGTATTTTATTGGATCTCAAAAATTCTCAAAATTGAAACTTTACTACCTGACCGGTATGCCGACGGTATACTACAGTATCCCGACGGAATACTATCCGGTAGATATTTATTTTAGTTTTCGATATATTTTCTAAATATTTTTGAGATATTTATCTATAAATAGTACTTGAGTTATTTTATTTATTTCTTTCTCTCTCTTCTCTTTTTTATTTTCTCTCAAGCTTAGAGCGTGGTCTTGAGACCTGAAGTGTGGTTTCTGAATTCCTTCGTGGTGGTGGACTAGAAGGTTTAGGCTGGAAGCTCGCTTTAGGCAAGTATACCTTGCTGATTTTGTGAACTTCTTTTACTTTCTATCATATTACTTTCCTAGAGCTTTGGTTATTGCTTTTTGGCTTAGACTTGCTTTACTATTAGTGTTTATCTCTTATTTTCTAGCCTTTTGACCGTCTCAATTTTGATTTCTAGTAAAATTTTGTCCCGACCCTTTTTGGTAACTTCGTAATAAAAATGGTACCGGAGTTGTGACCGTAAGATTTAATCCATATTAGGGTATGAGACTTACCCTAGATTTGACTCCATATTAGACTTAGTTCTGGTAATTTTTGGTATTTGATTTGGATTCCGAAAATCAAACTTGACTTAACTTTAACTATGTTTAGCCTTGAAAACCGGCATACCGACGATATACTACAGTATACCGACGGTATACCGATTTTGACCGACTTATATTTCTAGATTTTTTTAGTGAACTTTATCGGCATACCGATGGTATACTACGGTGTACCAACGGTATACCAATTTTGACCGACTTCAGGATATTTGTCTTGGACGACATACCGACAGTATACTATAGTATACCGAAGGTATACCAATTTATGGAACTTTATTTTCCAGTAACTTCTTGCCTACTTGGAATGACATACTGACAGTATACTATGTTATACCGATTTGTTGGAATCCAGAACTTACTATATTTTTCCTATCTCTGGACCGGTATACGATGGTGTACTGGACTGTACAGATGGTATACCAATAGTGCACTTTCTTTAGAAATTTTTGGTTTTTCATGATTCTATTTTGATACTTTTGGTTTTTGTTTGGACACGCGATGACCTGACCTGACTAGACATAAATTTACATGGCTTCAGAGGACTTGACTTAACTTGACTTGTCTTTACTCGGTTTTACCTGACTTTGCCCGGCTACATGTGATGACATGATTGACTGGACTAGACTTGGCAAGACTTTGCATGGTTTCGTCAGACATGGCTTGACTTGGTTTCACTTGGTTTTATCTGGATGGATATGGCTTCACATGGTTGTACATGGTTTCACTTGTCTTCACCTGGATTGACATGACTTCACTTGGCTTTACCTGGCTTCACTTGGTTTCACGTGGCTTGGTTGTTGTCGTGGCTTACATGAGTCCGTTTATGCAATGTATATAAAACTTGTTTATATCACTATTAAAACTTATTTTGTTACATCATATCTAGGATAGATTCTACGAAATGCCACATCCATATTCATATAAGAAACTGCTAGGGGTTAATAACTAGAGATTCACTTAGTATATGGCTAAAGATTTTCCTTGATTGCATGCAGTCCTGGTTATTTATACCGTTATTTTGTGGAGTATCCAGTAGTTTACATTGTGGAGTATCTTGAGGAGTATCCGGTGCTGGTTTATGCGTATGGATATCCCGGACAGACTGCAGGGGCATGCGATCAGAAGGAACTCTATCATCATATTGTATTATAATTGTTAGTAATTAGGATTGTGATAACCCTAGTTAGTTAAAGTATCAAGCCATACTTATATGAATTGCCGTGAATATGAATTGCCATGAATTATGGATGATGGTTAGTCTAGGCTTTACATGATCACATATTTATTTTTTGCACTTGTTACTCTATTGCTTATCAGTTCAGGATATGTCTCTTTGAAGGTTTACAATATTTCTTTTATTATTCTGAGATTATTTACATTCAGTCTTTACTTTCAATATTTGTATTATTTGTGTTGTTGATTTAAGTTCCTAGATTGGCTACTATTGTGGTACTTGCTATTTGGGGTCTGACCCTATATATTTTATATGTCCAGATCCGGTAGCAGCACCGGAGGATCTTCCGTACTTTCCTGGGGATGGTGACCACCAGGAGCACCAGACAACTTGAGTGGGTTTTCTTACTTCCTCACTCTGTTGTACATTTTACTTTTATTGGTGTTTAGGAATCGGGCACGTGTTTAGCTCGTATTTTGGTTTGATCAGTTAACCTATGGGCATTAGCATGATTGACTTATCTTAGGGTTGATAATGTGTGACTTAGATTATAGCTAGTTTATTCATTTTGTGTTCACTAGCATCATGATCATCTGTATATTATAGTTTAGGATGCTTTACTATTATATTTCAGTTGATCTTACATCTTGTTATTATTTATTTGTTCTTTTGATTAAGACACTAAGGTTTGTTGGACCTAGGCTTGACTGTTGGTTTGAAGTAGTGACCCCTCATGTCTTACAACTTCACCGTATATGCGGAGTACGGCCGTGCTCTAAGTATACGTAGCTGGCCTTGCCATCCCCACTCTCCAGTATTCTGGTTCTGGGACATCACACCATCTCTTCAAAAGTGCATCGTAATGCCACTCCTTCAAAAGTTTACCGTAGTGCCACTCCTTCAAAAGTGCGTCACAGTGCCACTCATTCTAAAGTGCACCGTAATGCCACTCCTTCAAAAATGCGCCAGTCTCCGAACGACTTCTAAAGTGCGTATACTATCCTAACCAACAGTGAGCAGTTATGAATGTGTGTCATACATGGCGTACTTAAAAAGGTGTACAAATAATTATCCCCTACGACCAATGATGTTTTTGTATATGAAGCTATGTGTCAAGCAGGTAGCAAGTTATGAACCCATAGATGCAGAACGTGGTATGTAAATCCACCAAAAGTATGAGGACAATAGTAAAATATATTGACTGTCCAAAGTGCACGCATATTCTCATAACCGCTTCTAAACTCTATAAATGCAGGTTCTTCACAACTATTGACACAGGACAAAGAGACAAAGAAAGGGGCTAGAATCTTCAAGTCTTTGAAATTTAAGAGCAGAGTGAGAGAAACAGAAGCTTCTTGTGCCATTGTGTCGGAGCTTTCTTGTTGTTTAACTCTCCAAGTTGTTTGTAGCATTCCCTACGCTTCTCTGTCATCGTGTGCATTTTTTTACCATCGAGTGGTCCAAGGAGTAAAGTTAAATCAGATCTTTATAGCTATACTTCCTCATAATCAAATTGTACTTAGATTCCTATTTAGGATTTTATGTTGTACTTTTTAACAATTTGTAACGCGAAAGTTCTGTATAAAAAAATTTCTCGCAAACAACCCCAACGATCGATAGCACCTCGAGACCCTCGAGGCTATGATGTAGACTGTGAGTGCATCGATGCAAGCCTTGACCCAGGCGATATTAGAGATTAAAGAAAATATGGCCTCTCAACTAGCAAGGGCCTCTGGTCAAGCAAGACTGGAACCCAGGAATAATAGGGATTCAAATGCAACTGCTCCACCCGCTAGCGATAATCATCTCCTGCCCGGATCGTCTATTCCTTCCGTAGCGGATGAAACCCGAAAAGCAATATAGGAGGTACGAGAACTCTGGGCCCACCTAAGCTCATTAGGCAATCGAGAGTAACTGCGCGAGCTCATGATTCGACAACTGTATCCCCTCGAATAGATAGATGTATAGTACCCGCCCAAGTATAAGACCTTTAACTTGATTCCATTTGATGGAAAGATATCTCACCGTCAATATATGTGTTACTATGAGATGATAACAGAGCATTTGCCTTACAATGATGCCTCCTTACCAAGCTCTTTATTGGAGTATTATCAGGAGTTGCCTTCGATTGGTTCTACAACCTTCAGGACAACTGTATTTTGTCGTTTAATGGTCTCAAAAGTCTTTTCCTTGCTCGATTCTATGACGGGGAAAATAACATGGCGATATCCTCTCTAATGGACATTATACAAAAAGAAAAAGAGTCTGTAGGGAGTACAATGGGCAGTAGAGGCAAACGGCACTGAAGTTACCCCTCGGTAATCCTGACTCCACGCTGATGGACATCTGCAAGAGAAATATTCTTACCACGGTCAGACTCTGGATGTACGACTCTCAGTTTAAAGACTGGACGACGTTCATCATAAATGCTGTCGGTGCTAAGAAGAAAGTGAGGGACGCCCACCTCTTGGGAATATAGATCCCCGTCGCTGATGATAAGGAAAAACGTCTTTACAACAAAAACCACAACAGTGATAATAGCGCTCGGGATGGCAAGGGGAAGAAGGCTCTTATCGCGAATATAATCAAGAAGCTCGAGCAAAAGCCCGTAGAGGCTCCAAAACTGAAGAAAACTTATTCTTTCGAAGATGATGATATCATGACAATCTTTGATGTGCTAATGAAGGAAAATAAGCTTCGGCTCCCCGACGTCAAGCGCCCTGATAAGGCAGTTAATGTGAATAATCCGAAGTACTGCCACTACCACCGATACGTCTACCATGCGATACGGGATTGCTGCACATTGAAGTGCTACATCCAACTTCTATTTGATACCAAGGCCCTCGTCTTAGACTTCGATGACAAAATAGTTGCCGCTAACATGGTAACTCTCTAGTTAGGTAACTTTTCGGCAAAGGAAGCCCAAGACGGAGTGATCCCGATCCCTAGGGCAATAATGGAGGTCTTCAATCTTCCGCCATCTCGTGACCAAACAGCCGAGCTGATACCTCTCACAATATCACAGTGGAAGGTCATGTGGGTTCATCCAGATCTTTGTCCAGACTTGATACAACAGGAAGCACCTTCCACCACCAAGTCTAAGGACAAGAAGTCCAAGACCTGCTACATGGTTTCTCTCCCTCATGAAGAAGCAATAGCAGGAACAACGAGGTCAGGCCTGGCGTACCAACGAGAATATGACATCCCTGACGATGGTGCACTCCCACATGCGGCACCTACAACATCCGATCCGGGTCCATTCCAGCCCCCGACAGTAGACAAGTCCAAGCAGAAAAAAAACTCGCTTTGACAAACCATTGCGCAAAGATGCAGCTCAGGGGCTGGAGAACTTCTATAACTTCGATATCTTGGAACAATTGGCCAATACTCCAGCAAAGTTATCACTATTCGAGCTTCTCCGACTCTCTAAAGACACCCGGGTTGCTCTGAGTGAGGTATTACAGAATGTCGACACCTACCTAGCGCAGGTCAAGACGCCGGTTGAGAATCCTGCTGTATGCCCCCACTGTAATAATGAGATTGAGGCAATACCCAATATCACATTCTCGCAACAAGATATGTTGCTAAAGAATAATAGACACGATCGTCCTCTGTATTACACAGGGTATATTGGCACCATCAAGGTGGACCAGATGCACATCGACCCCGGTTCGTCAATCAGCGTCATCCCGTGGAGTCTGCTTCAAACCTTGGGCATCCCGATGCACCACCTAGCAACAACCATTACTTCCATCAGTGGCTTCAATGCAGGAAGGAGCTACCCTCAGGGCAAGATTTACTTGAAATATAATATCGAATATTTGAAAATAGAGGTCACTTGCTATGTCATAGAAATAAACGTATCCTATAATGTCATATTGGGACATCCATGGATATATCAGTATATGATCGTACCATAGACCCTACACCAGTGCTTGAAGTACACGGACGATAATGATGTCGTTAAGACAGAGTTTCCGACATTGATCCATTCAAAGATCCTCTACAAGCAAGTCCACCAATATGAAGGTGGCAATGATGCCGACGATGATGCAAAAACTGGGACAACATCGGACGAGCCCTTGAGAGTCCATCTCAAAGCATGCGCTCCCAACACAACCCCTCCCCTCGTGGTAAAACTGCATAGGAAAGCACCTAAATCTCTGGTCGTTCGCCTTCGTAGACCGAGTCCGGCACCTACTATGACTTTTGAACCTCTAGTAGTAAAGCTACGGACGCGACCTCCGAAGCCATTGCTCGCACTGTGGGTAGACCTCAGAAAGGACAACTGGAGGAATATGTAGCCACTCATGCTAACGCCTTTCTCTTGATGATATAATTCCTAAGGATAAGATACCATATTTTATGAATAAAGGGTTATCTTTGACCTACTTTGATGTTGCACATCTAAGCACATTATATTCAATTGAGCATGGTCTAGGCCTGCACCTGCATATATAGGTGACTACCACCTATGCAGTGAACCGAATTCTCGCTAGTCAAAACTCCTACTTCATTGCTCCAGCAAGGAAGATGAGATATAAACTCACCATCTTCAGCAGAGTGAAAAGTCCATAATCCTTCATCCCTGAAGAACTGGAGCCAGAACCCAATACTGGCAAAATACTACTTCACCAGTACAGCTCTCAAACCAAGCATCTTATCCAGAAGATGGGCTATGATCTGAAAACCGGTAGGGGCTTAAACTACGGCAAAGGTTGATAACTGCCTCTGCATCTGTATGCTCCTACAAGCAAGCTCGAAGATTACTACCATTAGACCAAGCATGGCCTAGGGTATGTCATGCCTCCCACAACCCTCGAAAGTTCGGATGAAGAAGATGAGTTATACTCTCACTCTTCAGAATCTTCCACTTGGGACTCCGATATCAGTATCGGGGAGATGCTCAAACAAATATTGTCTGCCAACATGGTGTCAACTAATCCTGAGAAAGACGACGTGGATCCACCTGAACTCTTTGAAGTAGAACCGTGGGTCCAATGCACAGACTCATAATGGGAGATGCGGTTCAAGCAACGGGAACCTCCCATTGAGGATGCAGTCATATAAATCGATCTTGACGACGAATCCTCCCCTAAACCTATCTTTATTAGCAAAATCTCTCAGACGAGGATCGGGAATTCCTACTATAGCTCGTTAGGGAGTATATCGATATCTTTGCCTGGAGTTACAAAGACATACCGGGACTGGACCCCCAAATTGCGGTCCACAAACTTAACATCTTGCCAAACGCTAAGCCGGTCAAGCAACAACAATGGCGGTTTCGGTCGGACAACATGAATGCCATCGAGGATGAAGTCAACAAGCTAATAGCTAGTGGCTTCATCTGCGAGAATAAATATCCAAATTGTGTAGCCAATATCGTGCTCGTCGTCAAAAAGAACAAGAAGATTTGAATCTGTATTGACTTTCGTGATCTAAACACAATATGCCCTAAGGATGAGTATCCCCTTTCAATCACAGATATAATGATTGACAACACTTGTGGCTTCGAGCGCATGTACTTCATGGATGGATTCTCATGCTATAATTAAATCAAGATATTTCCTGACGACGTGAAGCATGCATCGTTCTGAATGCCGATATGAGTGTACTACTACACAGTTATGCCTTTTGGTCTGAAGAACACATGTGCTACATACCAACGAGCTATGAGCACCATCTTCGTGAACATCTATGCATGATGGTGGAGTATTACGTTGATGACATTACTGTCAAGAGTCGCTCTAAAGATGATCACCTCTGAGACCTGAAGGCTGTGTTCGACCTGATGCGTGCGCACCAGCTCAAGACTAATCCTACCAAATCCTTCCTAGATGTCTCCAGCGGCAATTTTTTTGATTTTGTCATAACTTCGAAGGGTATCCATGTAGACCCTGACAAGATTAAAGCAATCCTCGAAATGCACCCACCGAAGAATCTCAGAGAACTTCGTGGCCTTTAAGAAAGACTGGCATACATCATGAGGTTCATATCAAACATCTATGTATATTGTCAACCGTTAACTCAGTTCATGAAGAAGGGAGTCTCTTTTATCTGGAATAAAAAAATTCCAACATGCCTTCGATGACATCAAGGAGTATATCATGAACCATCCAGTATTGGTAGCCACGTTATGGGAAGAATCTTCTTGCTATATGTGTGTAAAATTGATCACTAGCCCAAAAAAGTGATGTAGATTATGAGCAGGCCATATACTATCTCAGCAGAATGATGGTCGGCACAGAGTACAGATACAACCCCATTGAGAAGGAGTGTCTCGCTCTGGTCTTCTCCATTCAGAAGTTTCGATATTACGTGGTAAGATAAACCATCCATGTGATCTCGCGAGTTAATCCTCTAAGGGTCCTTTTGACTAAACCCGGAGCGCTTAACTCTTGCCTAACCATATGGGCAATACTGTTGTCGCCGTACGATATAGTATTTGTCCCATAAAATGCAGTCAAAGGCCAAGCATTGGTAGATTTCTTGGCAGCCCACCTTATACCAGAAACCTTGAAGCTTTACGAGAAGATCCCAGACGAAGTAACAAAATCCAACATGATGAGCTCGGAGGTCGTTTGACTAATATTCTTTGATGATGCTTCAAGAATAATCTGGTCATCAACCCTGCTTACTCCCGCACAGAGCCATGTTCCAATAATGTGGCAGAGTACAACACTCTCTTTATTGGACTCTAACTCACTAAACAAGTAGGAGTAGACTACCTGGAGGCTTATGATGATTCTAAGCTGATAGTCAGTCAGGTCCGGGGTGAGTACGAGGTCTGGAACGAAGGCTTGATTTCCTACCACCAAGTCACGATCAAAATAATCTCTACCTTCGAGGGGTTCTTCATTGAGAATATCCCTCGGCTGCAAAATATTGAGGTTGATGCCCTGGCCGGCCACACTGCCTCCTTGGCAGTCCCGGTCAAAACCTATAAGTTGATCACAGTTGTCGGTCAAGAGCCAGTCTGTCCAAAAAATATCCTCTGTATGTGTCTAAGCTACACAGCGAAAGTATACACCGACATCTAAGACTGGAGGCTCCCATTCATCGACTACACAGTCTATAGAATTCTTTCCGAGAACCCATAGAAATCAACTTCCATAAAAAAATGTTTCCTCCAGTTCTATTACGATACGGCTACCAGAATATTGTGATCGTCATTCCTACGGCGGTCTTTTGCTACGATGCTGTCATACCCTAGTACTGAAATAAGGAGACAGACATAGTCAGCTACCACATACAAGGTATATAACGTCGTACGATAGTCACGGCTGTAACTTGACAAGGGGGTGCATTCTACAAGCAAGTCACTTAGGGTCACACAGAATATTTACTATCTTAATCAGTCAAACAAGGATAGTAAACATATAATATATATGAAAATGAAGTAAGGCATCACAAATGCCCTACCAAAATATTCTAGAAACCAACTGTACAAAATAAGAAGCTGGCAGAGTATCAAAACTACATAACCATGATTAGCTGTAGTCTGATTAATTATAATCATGTAAGAAAACTAAATATCCAGATTTATGGCTGACAAGTGCTGGTGGCTAAACGCCCAAAAGAGGAAATGTATAATAACTAGCAATGATTAAGAAACCCACTCGTTTCCCTCAGTAGACATCCGTCTAGTGCACGCCATTATTCAGGAAAAAGTAAGCTGGATCCTCGGGTGCTGGTTCTAAACCTGGCCACGCAAAACCAGTGGGGTTAGACCCCAAATATTAAGTACCACAAAGGAAGCACAAATGAAGGAACAAAACTAGAGAGAAATAAATATATATATATATATATAGTTTTGTCTCGTTGTTTTGGTCCATAGCCTATCGTGATATAATAAACTAACCCTACAACCAAAAAAGGACAAGGGTTAGACTATCGCACCATGATAGTCCATGTCCCCAAACTATTTATCAGAAGATACAATACACAATCAAGCTCAGTTACATAATCGGGCAATCACTTGTACGGCTTACTAGGTATAGTCTGGGTTATCCTAGAAATATATGCGTAATATAGGAATCATCAGATCGAGCCATGTACTTGCATACAAGCTAGCCGAGGCATGAATCATCGTATAACACGTAGTATTTATGCACTGGTCCCTCATAAGGCAACCATAATAAGATCACATAGAAGATATAGTATAATATAATAGTCGAATATTGCCATTCACTAATGAGGATTTCAATAATATCCATAGGGGCCAGCCTGCACACTCATCCCTCCCAATGCTCTATATATTTTAGTTGCCTAGTTAACCTTACTGTTGCTGAAATCTCATAGCGTGGTCAGATGGTATTTCTCTTATATGTTGTACCGTAGTACGAAAATGCTAGATACAAATCCACTTTGTCAGTTGTCAGTCCAATTTGGATTCATCCCAGTGTAATACAACAATCAAACAAGTCCTAACCAGGCTTGGAAATTGACTAAACTATTTTTCCCATGCTTGGAGGAATCGTATTATATCACATGTCGCGTAGCACGTAGGTATCCCTCAGTGTAAACATGCAATATAATCACGTTGGAACACTTAGCACGTAGGAACACATAAGTCAAGTCATGATACTAATCACAGTAAATCACAAGAGTTCTTTCATATTGTAACACATAAGTCAAGTCATGCACATAGGTGGTGAAGTCACTTGGCGCATGGTCGAACTATTCACATGGTCGGGTTAGGCTGCATGGGGTCGCATGTGCGCATGAAGATCAAGGATGCACGGTCGATCAGTGTGCAAAAAAATTAGGGGCGCATGTAATATGGGGCGCATAAAATATGGGGCGAATAGACAGACATAGTCCACTCACCGGGGCAAGTACTAAGTGACGAGCAATAAATACAAGTTTGAGAAGTGAATAATGTGACTTGATGTGACAAGCCAAAAATATCACAGAGATAAGATAAGAGCATGAAAAGCTGTACAGAGTCACTGTCACGACCCGCACCCGGTATAGGGGCACGAGTGCGTGGGTACGTCCAGCCTACGCCGCAACATCGGCGGTAGAACGCTGTCTAGGTCATGATACTATCTAATCAATCTCACATGAATATCCAACTCCATAAGGAGACGCAGATATCACAAAATAATATGGAAATACTCAATCACATAAACTAAAGCACGATGAGATATCAAAGCAAGCAATAAAATACAAGACAAGTCTCCAAGTATGTCAGAATAGGTCCTCTATGTCACAGTCTAGAAAAAACATCCAGTCAGGATTGGAACGAAATACACCTCTAACAGCAGTTCCACATATATTGACAAAATCTATAGTACAGTGTAAAGAAATACAAGACAGATATGGATAACTGGCAATAAGATACTGGAATAAATGGAATACTGGAATAATGAAGTACTGGAGCATATCATCATCAATGTACATCTAGCAATGAAATAAAAATCCAAGTACACGCAAGAACAATGAACCGGTATATAAGTGTGTACAAGAACAATAACTAGAATATATGGAGATGCTAGATCAATATACTAGAGATACATGTCAAGAATCATCTAACTAAGTGTGTGAAACATCAGCATATCATGTGATCGGCTTGGGACTATATGACTCATTACATTGATTAGCGATCATCCCCAACAAGTTCGGCTAACCATATGTAACAGCGATGAGGCATGTAAGGGTCAGGCTGCACCGACATGAGGTATGGGTGAGCTATGATGCATGTAAAGTTGGGTATGATCACATAAGCTACTAATATTTCCCTATTTTCCCCAGCTAGCACGATGGATTCCAATTACGACTCCTCATGACAGGTCTCAATGATGCCAACTCGTGTAAATAATCGTGTCAGAGTCATGTATGCTATATAACAAGAATTATAGAGATAATCAATATAATGGAAACTGTCAGAGAATGTACTCGCCTGGGGTCCTGCTGCTGGTATGAATCAGAGTCCAAGTCACAGTCCAAATAGCCTATGTATTACAATTTACCATGTCAAAAGATAATTTATTTTAATTTATTTAATTCTAGAATAATTACTCTAAAATCCTATTTTAATCTTATTATTCTGATTTTTAGGTTAATGCCTAAATTTTGTCTAAAGGAACTGAATTTTATCGACTCGAGACTCATGGCACGCAAATCGAGACGATCTATTGACCAAAAAGTCAACTGACACAAACTCGACTTTCATGCATGAATTCCTGTAGATTTTAGTTTCAAAAATATGTTGGAATTTACGGCTCGTCCAAATTCAAATTCGTTTGGGAATTATGGCACATACAAGTTTCGTATTGTGCACCGATGGTTAAATTCTAACATAGAAGTTCTACAGAATTAACAATATAAAAATACTTTGAAATAAATTCTGGTAAAAACATATGTCAATGATCTCGATATTAGCTTTCCAAAACATTAAACGGTTCATGATTCTGTTTCCTGGTTCTCCCGAAATCGCGAAAACATCGAAACACGTCTATTTTCAGACATGCTGTGCTCTACGAATTTTCTAGAATTTAATACTAATAATTTCGAAAAACAAATTTATAATCAGAAATCTAACCTCAATATCTTTCTAATGCAAGAAACTAGGCCTCGTTTGGAGTCCGGAGCTATGCGTAATAGCATCTGGAAGATGAAGGAACCCTAGATGGCAATACTCCAAAAATCGGCTCAAGAAAAGCCCTAGAAAATAACTTAAACTATTATATATAGAGAGGAGAGAGAGTGCAGCCGCGTCTCGGAGAGAGCCACGTGGCAGCCATCCATGACTGCCAGCTCAGATCGAACGGTCGTGGATCCACGCGGCTCGGGTCAGCTGAGTCCGAGTCGAACTCTGACTCGGCTCGGCTCGAGGTCGGCTCGGCTTCACCCGCGGTCGCTAACAGGCAGGCCCCACACTGTTCGCTGCAGGAGGCTGACAGGTGGGTCCCCTGTTTACTGAATGGGCAGAATTAATTACTTTTTGGATTTTCTCTTTCAGAAATTAGTTTTTAATTCAGTTTTTCATAATTAACTCAAAATAAATGCTAAAAATAATCAGAAAATTCCCAAAAAATTCTAGAAAATATATTTTATTAGTTAGAACCTAAAATAAAATTTTCGGATAATTTTAATTAAGTTTATCCCTAAAATAAATTCTTGAAAGTCCTAGAAAATTAGGATTACTAGTTTTTAATTAACTAAAAATTATGGAAAAATCCCAATAGCCCCAACTTAACCTAATAACAACATTTAAGCACGAATTTCAGGATACGGAGGTTACAAGTCTACCCACCTTAAAAAAAAATTGTCCTCGAAATTTAAAATCCTCAATAGTTGTATGTATTCATTTATATTATTTTACAATCAAAATTAAATTCATCAAACCATATAATCATGAAGTAAATCCATATTGCTATAAAACTTCCAAAATTCTATAGATATCATATTCCTAAAATCTTCAAATTTAAAATCGAATTCCATTCGTATCATAATCTCCTCAAAAACTTTATGCTAATCACTAAATACAAAACTTAATGTTCAATCCTCTAATTTTAAATCCACTAAATGTATATTTATAAAATTTAAAAATCTCGTCCAAAAAAATTGTATTCAAATACTAACCCATTAATCATCTTACTCCTTAAATTTTGAGTAAATCACTAAATATAAAATTTACTATCCAATCCTTTAATTGAAATCCTGTCAATGCATATTTATAAAATTTTAAAAAATCTTATCAGAAAATTTGAATTCAACACTAATCCATTAGTGATCTTAATCCTCGATTTCTTTTTTTCACACAATACTCAAACAATGTAGTACTTATGAAATCTTCAAATGCAACATTCAAAACATAAATTCATAACTTGCAGGCCAATGAATATAATGATAATCTCCTTAATTTCCTCAAATGTTAGTGACATTCAATCATACCACAATCTTCATAAAAATTTATGATTTAACAAATCGTCAATTCTGTCATATTACATTCTCAACTCTCTTCATTTAAATAAATATTTATCCTCGAAATTTAAGGTACATTGTCTCTCTTTGTCAAGTTATAACCTTTTTATTAATTCTTTCACTTCGGTCAACTCTCAACAATCAAAGTCTAAGAGAACCCTACCTATAGTCATACAACACGCAATACAATACGCAATCTAGATAAAATATGTAATCTGGATAAAACATGCATGGTTATGGTCTCTTTTGTCATGGTATTGCCGTCTCTGTCGATGGGTACTACTAACTACATTCTAGCAAGAGAATCATTGATGCAAGCTATGGTACTAGAAAATCAATCAATCAATAAAATAGATGAAAAAGGAACAAAAGGAAAGAACAGAACAGAACCTACTAACCCAACCATGGTTTAATGATGCATCCAAAGTTTGATACCTCTATCTGTTTAGGTACCACTGTTTCTACTAAAAGCATACTCACTGCTAGCTCTCTTACCTACTACAACTGTTTATACTAGTTGTTCTTATCACTCAAGTGCACACCAAGTACAATATACCATACTAAGTACTACTCTCTCTAATACAACTCTAGATGGACACCCAAGTTAGTTTGTAGTGCCATCTCAATCATGCTCAAGTCAAAAGATCCTTACACATGTATATCATCTACTCATATACTAATATAAACTTCTTACCCACCATAAAATTTTATCCTCAAAATAAAATCATCAAAATTTAACTTCTTGAACAATTTAAAATAAAACGCATTTACTTTCCTCAAAAGTCAAATATTCAAATGTCGAAATAAAATTCTAATCACTTCCAAAAATCTTTATAGCTTTGACTATGTTTATTGAATCAAATTTTGAATCCTCAAACATTTGAATAACATAAAATCTCAACTCCTCAAAATTCTTAAAAATTGTAATTCATTTCTACTTTTCAAATTATAAATTTAAATCTACAAGTATACATATAAATACTCACAGTCTCTAATACTCAAGGTGCACACAAATACACCAATTATCTACAACCTCAACTGTGTACTGAAATTTGCACTACCCGGATTACTTGCACTATTACTCCCAATAATCAAAGTTATCATCACACATATTTTCTCCAATGATTTTCTATCTATATTAACTGATACACCAATCTAATTATCATCACACAAAGTAGTTACTGTCATTAGCACCTTGCTCAACAAATCCTCGATATAGAATTATTAGTACTCTTGGTATGATAACACTAGCTTCATTATTGGATCATCTCATCAAACTTATTAGAAATCATGATTACTTGCACCTTCTATAGCACCCATGTTTCACTTTACTCTCATGGGCAAGTATATGGATCCTCATGTCGATTGATGTATATGTATTTTTCTTCTAATCTTTTACAGACTATTATACTAATCTGTGATACACTTCATACCTTTCATGATCAATCTTGATATTCCCCTACCCATGGCACACTCATTAATACCCTTTATGCATATACATTTATTTACTATTGATACACCCAGTATCAATCATCAAATTGAACATCATGCTCCATTAATCTTTAACATAATTCCTTGATACTTAATTATTTATATAGATCATCCAATTACATAATTTAATGACTATCCAGGACTGACATGCTGATTCTGATACTTACTCTTGGAACCTTCACTAGTACTCTTACTCCTCTTTCTATAGTACCAATACTAATTATAATAACACCTATCATAGAACTATTGCTACAAGGTACTATGATATGGGTATCTCTAGATTAATGGCTACTGCTCCCATGTCCAACTAAGAAACACTTACAAACTCATAAGTCACACTCAGTCAAACTAATACAAGACACAATTAAAATTGTAAGTCACTTATTATCATACTAACAAGGAATCCTCAAAGAAAATAAGCTCAAAAAGGAACTGGATCAAAGACTGAAGGTATCTTTACTACTAGTAAAGAAAAGAAGCGATGGAACAAAGTCCTGGAATAACAAAATAGATAAGTATTGAGATGAGACTTTAAGAACCAATTTAAGATACAACCTGATAATCATACACGTCTGTCCGAAATTATGACACTCAGAATCCTCGTCACGCCAGTAAGCATAGATGCGATAAACGACAGGTTCTGTAACTAAGGTATGCAACTCTATAATCATGTTATCTAGAATCTTTGCCACGCCAACCGGTATGGCTGCGAGAGACTCTAAGTTTTATAACTAAAGTATGTACATCAAAGTCAGGTTCCTACGTTCTCGTCACGACAGCTAATATGGCTGCGATAAACTCTAGGTTCCATAACCAAAGTAGATATTTTACCTTTCTCACTGTCCTCAGTAATATATGTTATCAGATGATACTATAAATTTTTGCCCGTAAATTCATCTCGATATAAAATCAACTCAACAACGATACCAAGAATTAAATTTAACAACTGGTCAACAAGAATCAACTCAACAATGATAACAAGATTCAAATTTAACAACTGATCAATAAGAATCAAGTTCAATAAGTGAGAACGGACGAAAACAAGGAAAAGATTTAAATTGGAAATTATAATTAGATTCTCAAGGGGTCATCCCAGGAATCTCTCAAAAATTTATGATTTAGTATCCTCTCTCATCCTAGTATCCTATGTCCTATATCCTATCGTAGGCACGCAGTAGTACAACTAAGACGTCGCACTACCACGATATCGTACAACTTGCGAAGTCTGACCTGCATGGGCCACCACTAAATATGTGTCACGACCCGCACCCGGTATAGGGGCACGAGTGCGTGGGTACGTCCAGCCTACGCCGCAGCATCAACGGTAGAACGCTGTCTAGGTCATGATACTATCTAATCAATCTCACATGAATATCCAACTCCATAAGGAGACGCAGATATCACAAAATAATATGGAAATACTCAATCACATAAACTAAAGCACGATGAGATATCGAAGCAAACAATAAAATACAAGACAAGTCTAAACAACAATAAATAGTCTAACCTGCAATCAATACATCCAAGTCTCTAAGTATGTCAGAATAGGTCCTCTATGTCACAGTCTGGAAAAAACATCCAGTCAGGATTGGAACGAAATACACCTCTAACAGCAGTTCCACATATATTGACAAAATCTATAGTACAGTGTAAAGAAATACAAGACAGATATGGATAACTGGCAATAAGATACTAGAATAAATGGAATACTAGAATAATGAAGTACTGGAGCATATCATCATCAATGTACATCTAGCAATGAAATAAAAATCCAAGTACACGCAAGAATAATGAACTGGTATATAAGTGTGTACAAGAACAATAACTAGAACATATGGAGATGCTAGATCAATATACTAGAGATACATGTCAAGAATCATCTAACTAAGTGTGTGAAACATCAGCATATCATGTGATCGGCTTGGGACTATATGACTCATTACATTGATTAGCGATCATCCCCAACAAGTCCGGCTAACCATATGTAACAGCGATGAGGCATGTAAGGGTCAGGTTGCACCGACGTGAGGTATGGGTGAGCTATGATGCATGTAAAGTTGGGTATGATCACATAAGATACTAATATTTCCCCATTTCTCCCAGCTAGCACGATGGATTCCAATCACGACTCCTCGTGACAGGTCTCAATGATGCCAACTCGTGTAAATAACCGTGTCAGAGTCATGTACGCTATACAATAAGAATTATAAAGATAATCAACATAATGGAAACTGTCAGAGAATGTACTCGCCTGGGGTCCTGCTGTTGGTATGAATCAGAGTCCAAGACACAGTCCAAATAGCCTATGTATTACAATTTATCATGTCAAAAGATAATTTATTTAATTCTAGAATAATTACTCTAAAATCCTATTTTAATCTTATTGTTCTGAATTTTAGGTTAATGCCTAAATTTTGTCCAAAGGAACTGAATTTTATCGACTCGAGACTCATGGCACACAAATCGAGGCAATTTGTTGACCGAAAAGTCAACTGACACAAACTCGACTTTTATGCATGAATTCCTATAGACTTCACCGTTAAAAACATGCTGGAATTTATGGCTCGTCCGAATTCAAATTCGTTTGGGAATTATGGCACATACAAGTTTCGTATTGTGCACCGATGGTTAAATTCTAACCTAGAAGTTCTACAGAATTAACAATATAAAAATACTTCGAAATAAATTTTGGTAAAAATATATGTCAATGATCTCGATATTAACTTTCTTAAACTTTAAACGGTTCATGATTCTGATTCCTGGTTCTCCCAAAATCGCGAAAATATCGAAATACGTCTATTTTCGAACATGCTGTGCTCTACGAATTTTCCAGAATTTAATAATAATAATTTCGAAAAACAAATTATATAATCAGAAAGCTAACCTCAATATCTTTCTAATGCAAGAAACTATGCCTCGTTTGAAGTCCGAAGCTATGCGCAATAGCTTCTGGAAGATGAAGGAACCCTAGATGGCAATACTCCAAAAATCGGCTCAAGAAAAACCCTAGAAAATAACTTAAACTATTATATATATAGAGGAGAGAGAGTGCAGCCGCGGCTCGGAGAGCGCCACGTGGCAGCCATCCGCGGCTACCCGCTCAGATCGAACGGTCGTGGATCCACACGGCTCGGCTCAGTTGAGCCCGAGTCGAACTCTGACTCGGCTCGGCTCGAGGTCGGCTCGGCTTCACCCACGGTCGCTGACAGGCGGGCCCCGCACTGTTCGCTGCAGGAGGCTGACAGGTGGGCCCCATGTTTGTTGAATGGGCAGAATTAATTACTTTTTGGGTTTTCTTTTTCAGAAATTGATTTTTAATTCAGTTTTTCATAATTAACTCAAAATAAATGCTAAAGATAATCAAAAAATTCCCAAACAATTCTAGAAAATATATTGTATTATTTAGAACCTAAAATAAAAGTTTATGATATTTTTAATTAAGTTTATCCCTAAAATAAATTCTTGAAAGTCCTAGAAAATTAGGATTACTAGTTTTTAATCAACTAAAAATTATGGAAAAATCCCAATAGCCCCAAATTAACCTAATAACAACATTTAAGCACGAATTTCAGGATACGGAGGTTACAGTCACAAAAGTCGTACAGAGGCATACGTCCAAAAAGAAGAGGTGCATGGCTTGCGGCAACATAGTCTTCTGGGCGCATGGAGTCTGTCTTAGTGAATTCTCATAAGTTCAAGGTAATATGAGTCCGACTTTAAAATGCATGCACAGAGAAGTCAAATGTCCATCAAGATGGGCGCATGCTGAAAGATCGCATATTGTTGGGCCGCATGGTACTTCTTCGTCCCAGAACAACAAGTTCGGCCATAGGAAAGTTTCAAGAACCAGAAAACTTTTTTCCTTCATAAAAACTTTATTTCAACTCCAAATCAAGTGAACGTTAATCCAAAATGCCTTAAATAGAACACGCTATCACCTCGGAAAACTAGTTTTTCTAAAATACCATATTTTAATAGATCAAAACCAAGAAAAACTTATGGAACCCATAAAAATCCTAAACTAAAAATGTAGATCTACTCATATCCACCCATCAAAATGGGAAACTCCAAATATTAAAACTTTTTAGAATCATAATGTCATATAATGACTAATAAAATGCAAGAAAAGAGTAAGGATTAAAATCTAAGATTTTCTCCATATCATGCAAGGTGTACTTGCCTAAAATAAAAGGAGGAGAAAAGAGAGAATAAGGGAAGAGAGAAAAAGAAGTTGGGTTATATAGCTAAGTTTTGAGGTTTAGACCACGGGTTCTCTCATAACTTGAACCAAGCCAAAAAATTAACCATGAACTACACTAAACCAAAGAATGGATCTAGTCTCCATGTAACCTAATAAACATACAAGCAAGAAATAATATGTCCCTAATACGTATATCGGGAACGGGGAGTGACATCTCTACCCATCTTAGAAAAATTTTGACCTCAAAATTCAAACTCAAGGCTATCTAGAGAAATCAGAACAAGCACTATACTAACTACAAGCATATCTACCTATGCAATCAATAATCAATCATCTAATAATCGAGATACGAAGGCATAAGGACAAATATACCTTCCGAGTCGTATAGGTATGGATATCGAGACCGGATATTGTCCTCGTGCTCCCACGTCGACTCTCCCAAAGCGTGATGACCCCAAGCAACTTGGACAAGACGAATAGTCTGATTCTTAAGAACCTTCTCCCTTTGATCCAAAATGGATACATGTTGCTCCTCGTAAGACAAGTTCGTACAAATGACTTGCTCGGAATGGTCGATAATATGACTCAAATTTGGGATATACCTACGCAACTGAGACGCATGAAATATATCGTCCACTTCACGTAGATGTTGTTGTGGTCTCGGCTGGCCCTGCTGTTGATTCGGCTACAGTTGGTACATTTGAGCTTGCATCAGTAATAGACGCTAAGATAATGGCCTCACTGCTATCGCTTGCCCTCTCTGCTGGACTGCCCCTAGTGCTGACAGTATTGGTAACTGTTGGACTGGCCCTCCTGGCCTCTGCATCATTGGACAATTGGCAATCCTGTAATCTGGACTGTCATTCCTCATGCACAACCCATTGGCTGTCCTACACACATCTCTAGTATGGCCTCCCTTGTCACAGTATGTACAACCCAGCAGTGCTCCCTAGTACTGTTACTGTTGTTGCTGCCTAGGTTATTGCTGAGCTGGTAATATCACTGTTAAAATTGTCGCCCTCGCAGTGCTAAATCATAGATACGAATGCCAGGTGATGGTGCTAACGTTCGGGGTAATCCTCCACCTCCTCCTCCACTCTAAGCATAAGACCTCTTCTGACCTCCCATCCTTGCCGATAACCTCTGCATCGTATGGTCGTTCCTTCGAGCTTCTATCAACACCTCAATATCACATAGGTCAAGGTCGTATAGGGGTCGGTATCGCATAGAGGTCGATACCGCATAGGTCAAGGCAAAGTCCACTCCTTGGGATAAGTGTAGAGTAATGTGCATTAAGTGCGTATCAGTAAAGTGATTGAAGTGATGGATGTGACAAGCCATAAAGTGTCAGGAAGGAAAAGATAAACTCATAGAAAAATATGCAAGGGCAAAACAGAGTTATGCATCCAGAAGAGAAGAGGCCGCATAAGTCTGGTTGCCACATAGATGCCTCTGGGACTTAGCGAATTTCCTATTTGTTCAGCAAGTGAAACACAAGGAGTTCTGTCACTTAGGACTTTTTTATACGCTTAGCTTTAGAATACTTTGTGTAATGATCAGTTATGTATCCAACAAGATGGATGCATGATGGTGACATATACGACACAGAGTTTAGGCCGTATAGCACTCTGGCCGCATAATACTCTCTGTCGTATATGGTGCTAGCCGCATGAGCACTTCGTCTTCTCCAGACAGCAAGTTCAGCTATGGCGAAAAAGCTCCAACAATAAAAATTTTATTTTCTCCATAAAAACTTTATTTCAACTCCAAATCAAGTGAACCAAAAGCCAAAATGCCTAAAATGGAATGCTAAATCACCCACAAAACTAGGTTTTTCTAAAATATTAAATTTTAATAGATCAAAACCAAGAAAAAATTTGAAACCCATGAAACCCTCAACTAAAAATGCAGATCTACTAAATTCCATCCATCAAAACAAAAAACTGGAAGGATTAAAAGTGCTTAGAATCATAATGTGCATATATTAGACTAATAAAATGCAATAAAAAAGCAAGAATTAAAATCTAGAGTTTTTCCATGTCATGCAAGGTGAACTTGCCTAGAAATGAAAGAAAGAGGTAGAAATAAAAAATGAGGGAAGAGAGAGAAAGAAGTTAGCTTATATAGCTAGGTTTGAGATTTGGACCAAGGGTTCTCTCATGACTAAACCAACCCAACAATCAACCATGAGCCAAATAAACCAAAGAGTGGGTCTAGTATCCATGACATGCAACCTAATTAACCATGCAAGCAAGAAATAATATAAGCAGGAAAACTAATATATTCCAAATACGTATATTGGGAACATGGAGTGACATCTCTACCAACCTTAGAAAAAATTCGTCCTCGGAATTCAACCCCAAGGCTAGCTAGAAAAATCAAGCAAGCACTATACTAACGACAAGCATATCTATATATACAATCAAATTCAAGCATATAATAAAGAAAAACAATATCACATAACATGGATGAGCGAATCAAGAGATTCAAGATGTGAATATACCTTCTGAGTCGAAGATGTGCAGATACCAAGACCGAATATTGTCCTCATGGCCCCACGTCGACTTTCCCAAAGGGTGATGACCCCAAGCAACTCAGACAAGATGAATCTGATTCATGAGCACCTTCTCCCTTCGATCCAAAATGGATACGGGTTGCTCCTCATAATACAAGCCGGTACCAACGACTAGCTCGAAATGGTCGAGGATATGACTCAGATCCGGGATATACCTACATAATTGAGATACATGAAATACATCGTGTACCTCACTTAGCAAAGGCGAAAGGGCAAGACGATAATCAACATCGTCCGCCCGTTCGAGGATATCGAACGGACTGACGTATCATAGACTAAGCTTTCCGCGAACCCCCGAATCTAAGTACTCCAAGGGTCAAAAAATTTGCAAGATCATGTGGTCGCCGACACAAAACACTAAAGGCCTCTGGTGCTGTTCTGTCTAATGATGATGCCTATCTTGCACAACCCGAAGTTGCTCTCTGATCTGCTTGACAACTTCTACTCTTTGTGTAATCATCTCTGGCTAACATATTTCGTTCGCCAATATCACCCCATGCCAATGGTGACCTACACTTTATCCCATATAACACCTTGAAGGGTACCATCTAAATACTCGCTGATAACTATTGTTGTACGAGAACTCGACTAGATGAAGGTGATCTTTCCAAGACCCTCCAAAATCCAAGTTACAAGTCTGTTGCGTATCTTTCAGTGTCTTGATGGTTCTATCTGATTTGCCATCTGTTTGAGGATGGTAAGCGGTACTGAATCTTAACTTGGTGCCCAAACTCTGGTTCAAGCTCTTCCAAAATTGTGAAGTGAATCGAGTATCTTGATCTAATATAATACACACTTGGACATACTATTGTCTCACTATCTGTCATATGTCCATCTCTGCCAACTATTCTGTAGATTATTCTACTTGAAAGGGAAAAATATTCTATTTTCTTGAGACCATCTACTACCACTCAAACTGCATCATGACCAGTCGAGGATCTAGGTAAACTGGTCACAAAGTCCATTGTGATATGTTCTCACTTTCAATCCGGAATAGGAAGTGGTTGTAATAATCCTACTAATTTTTGCTGGTTTTCCTTCACTTGCTGACATACCAAACACCAGGAAACGAATCATGCTATCTCCCTCTTCATTCCATTCCACCAGAAATGTTTCTTGATATCTTGATATATCTTGGTACCTCTTAGATAAATTAAATACTGGAAACTGTGTGCCTCGGTTATAACTTCTTGACAAATATCTCCAATTGGTATACAGAGACGATTTCCAAACCTAAGAATTCCATCTTCATGAATTGTCAACTCCTTCCTTAGACCAGACTCACATTTTGTCCGAAGCTTCTGAATCTTCGGGTCCTCTGCCTGAGCCATCTTGATTCTTTTAATCAAAGTAGACTGAATATGTAAACTGGACAATGCTCTAACATCTTGCGAGTACTACCTCTATACCCATCTCTTGTAGGTCTTCCAAGATATACCGCTGCGATGTTAACATATATGTACTACCTCTCCTACTAAGAGCGTTGGCTACCGCATTCGATCTCCCTGAATGGTACTGGAGCTTTACTTCATAGTCCTTCACCAGTTTTAGCCACCTCCTTTGCCTCATATTCAAGTCCTTTTGGGTGAATACATACTTCAAGCTCTTGTGATCAGTGAATATTTCTACCCAATCTCCATATAAGTAGTTTCTCTATAGCTTAAGTGCAAACACCACTGCCGCCAACTCTAAGTCATGTGTTGGATAGTTCTTCTCATAATCTCGAAGCTACCAAGATGCATAAGTTACCACTCTTCCATGTTGCATTAATACACACCTGAGTCCCTTGCCAAACGTATCATAATATACGATAAACCCTCAGAACCTACTAGAAGCGAGAGAATCGGTGCCAAAATTAGTCTCTTCTTCAACTCTTTAAAGGATGTATGACATTCCGTAGACCAAACAAACTTAGCCTCCTTGCGTGTCAAATGGGTCAATGGGGCCAATACCCTTGTGAAGTCTGTTACGAATCTCCTATAATATTCTGCCAAGCCTAGAAAACTATGCACCTCTGCTACTGTTTTAGGAACTGGCTAATCCTCTACGGCTTCAACCTTCTTCGGATCTACTGCCACTCCTGCTCCCGAGGTGATATATCCCAAGAATGATACGTGATCCAACCAAAACTCATACTTGCTGAGCTTTGCGTATGACTGTATTATCTAAGAATTTTTAAAACATTCCAAAGATGCTCTTCGTGCTCCTCTTTCCTATTGGAATAGACTAGAATGTCGTATATGAAAACCACTATGAACTGATATAGATACGACATGAGGATGCGGTTCATCAAATCCATAAATATTACTGGGGCATTTGTCAGTACGAATGGTATAACTGAGAATTTATAATGCCTATATCATGACCAAAATGCTGTTGTGGGTATGTCTAACTCCTGAACCCTTACTTGATGGTATCCTGACCGGAGGTCGACCTTGGAGAAAATTTTAGCCTTGCTCAACTGATCAAACAAATCATCTATACTTGGTAATGGGTACTTGTTCTTTATCGTTATTGTATTCAATTGCCTATAGTCGATGCACAATCTTGTTAACCCATCCTTCTTCTCTATTAGAACCACTAGCGCTCTCCAAGGTGATCCACTAGTTCGAATGAATTTCTTTTCCTTCAGTTCTTCTATGTGTTGGTACAACTTGTCTAGTTATGATGGTGTCATTTGGTGAACTTTATAAGATATTGGTCCTACTCCAGGAATCAACTCTATGCAAAACTCCACATCTCTTACGGGAGGTAACCATGGTAGTTTTTCTGGAAAGACATCTAGGAACTCCTTGTCTATCTCGGGAAGTTGTTACTCTACTATCACTGCCACTGTAATTCTCTATTCATGATGGTTTCCTACAGATATGTCAAAGGCAAAATCTTTCGTGCCTGGGATATTAAACGATACCCTACCCTTATGGCAATATATCATAGCATGACTGTCTCTCAGCCAGTCCATGCCTAAGCTAACTTCAAAGTTACCCATAGGGAACTCGATCAACCATGCTGGTTATGAATGCAAGCACACTACGACTGGACATGCGATACACACTTTACTAACTACTACGATCCTATTACCAGTGAGTATATTCAACCTCTCCAGCAATGCCTTAAACTCCAATCCAATATGTGTCATAAATTGCGCAGATATAAATGAATGAGATACATCAGAATTAAACAATGCTACAGCAAGAAAAGATACGACAGAGATATTATCTTCCACCACGTCGCCCGATGCCAAAGCTTCCTCCAAGGACAAAGTGAATAGTTTTTCTTGGCCCTGTTGTGCTCATCATTGTTGCCTCCATTAGACACGCTATTGTTGTGGCCTCGACTGGCCCTGCTACTGATTCTGCTGCTGTTGGTATATTTGAGCTTGCACCGGTAACAAATGCTGAGCTAATGGCCTCACTGCTATCGCTGGTCCTCTCTGCTGGACTGACCCCGGTTATGGCAGTGCTGGTAAATGTTGGACTGCCCCTCCCAGCCTCTGTATTATCGAACAATTTGTAATTCGATGATCTAGACTGCCATACCTCATGCACAACCCATTGGCTGTCCTACATACATCACTAGTGTGGCCTAATTTGCCACAGTAAGTATAACCCATCAATGCTCCATTGCGCTGCTGTTGTTGTTACTGTTGCCTCGGCTGCTACTGAGCTGGTACTGTCACTGTTGAAACTGTTGCCCTTTGCGACACTAAATCATGGATACGAATGCCTGGTAATGGTACTAACGTTCAAGGTACTCCTCCACCTCCTCCTCCACTCTAAGCATAAGACCTCTTCTGGCCTCCCGCCCTCACCGACAACCTCTGCATAGTAAGCTCATGCCTTCGATCTGCTATCAACACCTTTTCGTAAGTCTGGTTATCGTGCCCCTCAACCAGTTTTAGAATCTCCAAATAAAGTCCTTATTGGAACCTCATTGCTCTATCTGACTCCGTAGCCACTATAGTCGAAGCAAATCTACTCAGCCAATAAAACTCGGTTGCATATCCATCCACAGTCCTATCGGCCTCATTGAGACCGATAAACCTCTTCTGAAGCTCATACTGTATGACGACTCCAAAATACTTAGCCCAGAATTGAGTTCTGAAACTATCCAAAGAGATAAGATGCCTCAAGCCAACCTCCACTGACGCCCACCAATCACGGGCAAGGTCTTGAAGCTGCAGTTAGACCTTGTTTCATCGGCCGGGACCTTCAATGCCGCCAGAATAACCTCGATGTCTTGCAACCATGATTCTGCTGTGATGGCATCCTACGTGCCATCGAAATACCTTGGGTTATGTCGACAAAACCTGGCCGACGCACCTGAATCAGTCTTTCCACCTCTCCCCATGGTCATTTGTAAACCCTCACTCAACAAGATATTCTGCTCTTGTTGTAGAAACTGTTCATGTTGCTGCACTATCATCAGATGTTGTTGTGTTGCCATCATTCTCCGAAGGATCTCTAATAATTTTGGGGTATCAAGTACCGCTGGAACTGTCGATACTACTAGGGGTACAAGGATTTTAGGGGTTGGTTGCTCAATATGTCCAACTTTCGGTTCTACCGTGCCAGCTTGCTCAACAACTAGCTTTATCCAAATTTGACTCTGAGCAGGTGCTACTGCCATTGTTGCCCAGGGGAACCCTATCCTGCCATGCTTGCTGCTTTAGCAAATAAAGAAGTCCTAAAGGAAAGGACAAGAAACATCAAGAATATGATGGGAAGGATAAAGTAGGCAAGCAGTTTGAACAGTTCAAGCATTGTTATTGAGAAAGACGAAGCAAGATATTAAAGGGGATAAACTTGATTGAGACTCTTAGGACCATAACACCCCACAAGTCTAAAAATATTGACCTGCATGGGCTACCACTAAAACCTTGTCACTTTCCAGTACCGGAATACGAAGACGGACATGGTCAGCTCCCCCGTATAAGGTACAGAACGTCGTACGATGGTCATGGCTGTAACTAGAGAAGAGGTGTATACTACAAGCATGTCACTTAAGATCACATAGAATATCTAATATCTCAATCATTCAAGTTAGGATAGTAAACATAGAACATGTATGACAATGAAGTAAGGCGTCCCAAATGCCTTACCATAATATTCTGGAAACCAGCCACACAAAATAATAAGCTGGCAGATGTAGCAAAAGTACATGACCATGATCAGCTGCAATTTGATTAATTAAAATCATGTAAGGAAACTAAATATCCAGATTTATGTCTAATAAGTATCGGTGACTAAACGCCCAAAAGAGCAAAATGTACAATAACGAGCAGTGATCAAGAAATCTACTTGTGTCCCTTTACGGCCATCCGCCTGGTGCACGCTATTATTCATGGGAAAGTATGCTTGATCCTTGAGTGCTGGATCTAAACCTGGCCATGCAAAACTAGTGGGGTTAGACCTCAAATAGCAATTACCACAAAGGAAGCACGAATGAAGACACAAAACTAGGAAAAGTAAACATATATATATATAGTCCGATCTCATAGTTTCGGTTCATAGCCTATCGTGATACAATAATCTAACCCTACAACCAAATAATGACAAGGGTTAGACCATCAAAACATGATAGTCTAAGTCCCTAAACTATTTAACAGAAGGTACCATACAGAAACACGTCCATTTACAAAATCGGCCAATCATTTATACGGCATACTAGGTGGAGTCTGGTTTATCCAAGAAATATTAAGCATATAATAAGAATCCTCAGGTCGAGCCATGTTCTAGCTAGGGCTAGTCGTGCCATGAATTGCCGTATAGCACATAGTAGTACGCACTGGTCCCTCGAAAGGCCACCATGCTAATATCGCATAGAACACATAGTACAATATAATAATCAGATATTACCATCCACTAATGAGGATTTAAACAATATCCATGGGGCCAGCCTTCACTCCACATATAATTGAGGGTGGCTAGTTAAGCACGATCTCGAGATTTCGTCCCTCCCAATGATCAACATATTTTAGTTGCCTAATTAATCCTATTGTTAGCTAGAATTCTATGGCGTGGTCACATGTTATTTCTCTTATATATCGTACCGTAGTACGGGTACGCTATATAAGATTGTACTTTATTATTTGGCAATTCAATTTGGATTTACTCCAGAGTGATGCAACAATCAACACAAGTCCTAGCCACGCTTGGTTATTAACCAAATATTATGTCCATGGTGGAGGAATTATATTATATCATATGTCTCATAGCACGTAGGTACACCTCGGTGTAAAATATGTAACATAATCATATAGGAACACTTAGCACGTAGGAACACATAGCACATAGTAAGCGTATCGGCATGAATACCAATAGTCGAGTTAAGTCACCAATCAATGGTAAAGCACATGAGTTCTAGAACATATCAAAACATGGGTTAAGTCAGGCACATAGGTAGTCATAGTCACTTTGCCTATTTAGAAAGCCCATTGATTAGGAGGAAGATTAATTTAATTAAACCTTTAGACTAGAAGCTTCCCTCCTTAATTATTTCTTCATGAGAGGCCCCAAGGGGTATAATGGACATTACATAGTGACTTGAGGAAGGGGAAAGGGGGGTCGGCCTATATTTAAAGAAGAGGGGAAAAGTTTATCTCTCCTCTTTTCATTTAAAAACTAGATCTAGAATTTTTCTCAACCAAATTCTTTCATTCCATATCATTTTTTCTACCAAATTTTATCCCAATTTCTTTTCAAATTACCATTGGAGACTATTAGAGCAAGGATCTAGAAGGAGAAAGCAAGGATCTACAAAGTGGAGCAAGGATCTACAAGTTGGAGGCCAATTTTATCACATTTGGAGGTTTCATTGGGAATCCATCTCCTAATAGGTATAATTTAGCTTTTTTTCTTAATTTAGGTTGTAAATATGAGCTTTAACCATAAAAATTCAACCTATATGCTCAGGCTACCCATAAGATTTGGTTTTGGGTTCATAGGAGGCCTATTGTGAAAGTTATGGTACTTTTTGTGTCAATTTTGTGGGAATTCCGAGATTGACATTTGTTGTATGTGCCAATTGGTCCTATAGATCAATTTGGCATGTGCTTGTGTGTTTGGCGCTAGTATCGTATCCATAATTGGGTACGCGTAGGTCGTATCCCAACAATTTGGTGATACGTGTTGTTTTGGGGGGTTTTCCTCTGACACGGAACTTTGTGCATGTCACATTTTAACACGGACACGTAGATTTATATTTGACTCTTCGTATTGTTTATAAATAATATATTATACTTGTTCGTGTCCTTCGGGTACGTTTGGATGTGTAGTGGACCCGTGTCGCAAGCGTATCCTAGATCTAGTGGAATACGGGTGTGATACGCTCCATGTGTTGTGCAATTTAAATTCTTGATCTATTTCTCTTGTCATTATGATGTGTAATTATATATATGTATATATGTATATTGTGGTGTATATATTTATGTATTATTATGTTTTAGATCTATGTATCTATTTATGTATATATTTATGTAATAATTATTCTACATATGTAAGAGCTATTTAATATTGTAATATATGTATATATATTGTAGTATATATATAGTGTATATGTTATGTGTAAATATGTATATATGTTGTTATATATATATATATCTTACTATATATATGTATGTTATTATTATATGTATTTATTATGTACATATATCCTATATAGTTGTAACTGTGTATATATATGATACTATATTATTATGTATTACTGTGTGTATATATATATATATATATATATATATATATATATATATATATATATATATATATATATATATATATATATATATATGTATATATAGTTGTAAGTTATATATATGTAATCATATATTATGGTATATATATATATTGTGTTATATATATTATATATTGTGTTATATATATAGATATATAAGTGTTTGAGAGGGAGGGCAGCAGCTATTATAACATTTCAGTGTCACAAAAAGGAAAACAACAGCATCAGCAAAAGCAGCAGCAGCGATAGCAATAGCGACAGCAGCCGCATCAGCAATAGCAACAGCAACAGCAGTAGTAGTAGCGACGGTCACAACAACAACGACGACAGCAGCAACTCAGCATCAGTGACGACAGCAGGAAACTGTCGCTATAGTAGCAGTATAACAGCAGTATTAGCAGCGTATCAGACGCTATAGAGACGGCAGCCGAGGGTTTTTAGTGACACTTCTGCGATTTATTTGGGAATTTAGATATTTATATATATTAGATATATATGTGTATATATAATATTAATATATACATATATATGTTCCTAATTGCTAATTGTGTTTTAGTATACTATATGTATAATATTTAGTTGTTGGCATATATTATTTATGGGTAGTTAGTATAAGTAAGGTAATAGATATTACCTTGAGATACCAAGGTAAGTATCAAGGTAATTGGGGATACCCAAGGTATTGGGTTTGGGTATCAAGATTATGGTTTAGTGTTGTGGTACCAAGTTGGTTCGAAACCAAGGTGTCCACATAATGTTTATAATTAGGATTTTATATATGTAATATTGTTTGATATTGTGTGAGTGTGATAATTCATATCCCTATTTTTTATGTATCCTGAGATACGGTATCCTAGTATCCTAAGTTATAGCTTTTAATGACCTAGACTCTAGTGTTTGGACCCAACATTCTTGAGATAGACTTATGCAATCGAAAAATAGGTAGTTTGATATAATTGACCATAGTTTGACCATAGTTGACCATAGTTTGGCTTAGAGTTGACTTAGTTTGACTTTTGACTTAGAATTGGCTTGTAGACCTATAAGTTGACTAGTTTAGCTTATTTTCTTTTCGAAATCTTCTATTAATGTAATATTCCATATCTAGGTCTTTGAGGCACCGTATCAGACATCTGTGAGACTATTCTTTGGACTCTAAGCGAGTACATTCTCTGATAGTTTCTCATTTATGATATCCTCTATGTTCATTGTATCTAGTGTAGATATCCTTGTTTTTTGACACGATGGTTGCACAGATTGGTATATCCGGATCTCGTCATGAGATGTTATTCCTTGTATATGGTGTATCTTGTGCAAGTCTTATTTCATTGATTATCTTGTGTATGTACAGACACTGATTCTCGGAAAGATTTGCTACCTTCCTAGAGAATCCCGTGCCATAGCATACCATGGTTAGATCTACTATACCAGTCGAGGGTGGAGAGTATTTAAGTGTAGATATATGACCATACCCTCCTTGTGCATATCTTGTTCCTTGTGAGTGTTGATCATACACCGTACATATGATTAACTAGGCCATTATACTCTTGTGCAAGTTCCCAAGCCAATCATATGTTAAAGCTAGTACTCACACACTTAGTCATTAGTATTCTTGTTCATTGTCATATTGTTCATTATTATATTTATTCTAGTATTTTCTTATTGTGTATCTCTTGTATCTATTGTGCATCTTGTATATTCATATCTATTTACTGTTACATAGTTTTTATCATTGATTAGAACTGTTGTTAGAGATGTACTCTCCTCCTTTTCTGACTGGATATATTTTTCCCAGGTGATACTGAGGAGTGGTACCCTACCAATTATGGACCTCAGGATATTGTGGGCTTAGAGTCAGAGACCCTGGCTTATGAGGGACTTATCCCGACTGAGACAGATGACCCGGGGCTTATAGCTTCTTAGTATTCTTTGTACTGGATTTGTCTCCAGCTTAATTGTTAGTATTCTTTCAAACTCATTGATGTATTATTTTAGACTCATGAGTTGTTTGTGACTATTATATTCCTTATCATATTCATGCTCGTTCCATCTTAGATCTATGATTGAGTATATTAATATTGTTGGTGGTTCATTATATTGCTAGATAGATTACCCAAACATCGTTCTACCGCCGATTATGCGGCGTAGGCTAGGCGTTGTTCCCGACTTGCATCCCTACATCTGGTGCGGGTCATGACACGTTTTTAGTGGTGGCCCTTTTAGGTCAGGCTTCGCAAGTTGTACGATGTCGTGGTAGTATGACGACTTAGTTGTACTACTGTGAGCTTGTTTCAGGATATAGGATATAGGCTATAGGCTGAGAATACTCAATCACATCTAGGAAAAATTCTTTTGATTCTTTTAACTATTCTCCTCTGATATTGATACTTGATCTCTTAAACTGACATTTCCTTGAGTGTCTTACATCATGTGCCATATTGATTCTTTCTTTCGCTTTATCTCAGGATACCGCCTAAGACTAGATCGCAGTAGGGAAGAGCAGTTTCTGAGAGGTCTACGACATCCTGAGGGCCTACACCAGTCACTTCTCCGGTGATTGGAGTGTCAGCTGCTTTCGTAGGTCCACCACCTACTCAGAGGACTATGCCAGTTGTATCTGAGGGGCTTCCACCTCCACCTTCCGTGCCAGCAGAGGGACACAGATGTTTACACTATTTTGTGATATGCTCGAGGCACAGAGGACTCAGTCTGAGGCATATCAGAGGTAGACCGACGTTTTACGATAGGGCATCGAGAGTGCTCATCAGCTTGCTCGTGCCGTAATCAAGAGAGGAGTTTCGGTCTAGCAGCAGGTTGTTCCTCAGGTTGCTCAGCTTCGGCCAGGCAACATTCAGGACTTCAAAAAGCTGGAGCCTAAGGTCTTCAAGGGGACGGAGGGAATCGTCTATGCTGACGATTGGCTCCAGGATATTGAGCGTCTTATGAGGGTGTCCCATATTTCTGAGGATCTGAAGGTTGAGGCGGTAGGACTTCAACTGTTCGACGTCGCTCGTACTTGGTTCAGGAATGAGCCGATTCTTGTTGACGTGGGACAGTCTTGGGAGGTATTCAAGGACCTCTTCAAGAAGAAGTTTTTCGCTCGGGCAGACAGGCTAGACTTAGGGAGGCAGTTTGAGAGTCTCATTCAGGGGAGCATGTCTGTGGAGGAGTACGCTGCGGAGTTCGGCAGGCTGAGCCGATTTATAGAATATTTGGTGAAGGAGCCGGAGGTTCGAGCTATTCATTTTCGTAAGGGTCTAAACTGGGAAGTGAAGATCCTCATTCAATCTTTTTATGAGACATACTCAGAGATACTTGCGGAGGCAAGCAAGGTTGAGCAGGAGTTGGGTTTGAAGCCCAAGAGAGACCGTGGTTCTGTTTTAGGGGCCAACAGCAGTACAGTATCTGCCAAACATCCTCATTTCTAGTCCAGGCCTTTCTAGCAGCACCAGACTCCAACTAAGGCACCGTTTCACCAGGCACCGCAGTAACAAAGATAGTCACAATAATCTTTCTGCCATTTCTGTAAGAAGTTCGACCACATTGGAAAGTTGCAGGAAGGGGTTGGGAGTTTATTTTTATTATGGTAATAAAGGGCATTAGCTGAGGGAGTGTCCTTCCAATCCTCGTCGTGCAGTTCAGGGAGCAGTTTCAGCTCTGAAGGCACAGACGAGACCACCTACAGTACAGCCGAGGGGACTGCTTCCGACACAGCAGCATCGTTTTGTCCAGCATCAGCAGCAAGGAGGTTTACGTCAGGGATGAGCGTTTGCTATGACCGCTGAGGAGGATGAGCCCATCGGAGATGTTATCGCAGGTTCTATTCTTCTTGATTCCATTCCAGCTTTAGCTTTGTCTTATATTGGTGCTTCCTAAAGTTTTATATCTGTTTCTTTTGCTCTGAAGCATGGTTTGGTAGCTGAGCCTTTGCTTAGAACTTGCAAGATCATGACCAGGGGAGACATTATCCTGGTTAATAATATTTGCAAGTATCAGAGAGTTACTCTAAGAGGCCGAGAGTTGAGTGCGTGTGTACTTGTAATGCCACTTTAGAGCTACGACATTATACTCGGGATGGATTGGTTGAGTAGGCACCGTGATAGCATAGATTGTAGAGGGGGTAGAGTTTTGTTTGGTCCACCGGGAGAGCCAGAGTTCGAGTTTGCTAGAGGAGCTGCAGAGTAGGGAGAAGGCTTTATTTGTGGAACTATGGTGGAAGACAAGGAGTTGCCACTTTCATTGATAGCATAGTTCTTGGATATGTTTCTTGAGGAATTGCCAGGGTTGCCGCCAGATCGAGATGTTAAATTTTCTATAGACTTGGTGCCAGGTGCATAACCAATTTTGTAACATGTCTATAGAGTAAACAACAACGAGCTGGTCGAGTTGAAGAAGCAGGTGGACGAATTACAGGATAAGGGGTTTATCAGATTGTGTTCTTTACCATGGGGAGCCCCGATATTGTTTGTACCGAAGAAGGATGAATCGGTACGCATGTGTATTAATTACAGGGCTTTGAATAATCTCACTATCAAGAATAAGTACCCTTTGCCACGGATTGATGATTTGTTCGATTAGTTGAGTGGTGCTAAGATATTTTCCAAGATAGATTTGAGATTAGGTTACCACTAGGTGAAGGTGAAGCCGGAGGACATACCAAAGACTGCTTTTAGAACTTGGTACGGTTAGTACGAGTTTATGGTGATGCCGTTTGGTTTGACTAATGCACCAGCAGTATTTATGAACTTGATGAACAAGGTGTTCCATCAGTACCTTGACAAGTTTGTAGTGGTGTTCATCGACGACATACTCATATACTTGAAGACACCGGAGGAGCACGAGGAGCATTTGCGGATTGTGTTGGATGTGCTGAGGAAGGAGAAGCTGTATCGAAAGTTGTCCAAGTTTGAGTTCTTCCTGGACAAGGTAGAGTTCTTGGGGCATGTTGTGATTGGTGATGGTATTTCAGTGGATCCAAAGAAGATCGCAGCAGTGGAATCTTGGAAGACCCCGAGTTCGGTAGAAGAGATCAAGAGTTTCTTGGGATTGGCAGGCTACTACAGGAAGTTTGTACAAGATTTTTCGAGGATTGCCGAGCCGATGACCAAACTCACCAGAAAGGATGTAGAGTTTGTTTGGACAGATGATTGCCATATTTCTTTTGAGGAATTGAAGAAGAGGTTGACGTTTGCTCCTATTTTGACGTTGCCATCAGGGTCTGGAGGTTTCACTATTTATAGTGATGCATCGGGGAAAGGTTTGGGTTGTGTTCTTCAGCAGAATAGGAAAGTGATTGCCTATGCATCCAGGCAATTGAGTCCTCATGAAAAGAAATATCCGACCCATGATTTGGAGTTGGCAGCAGTCATCTTTGTCCTGAAGTTGTGGAAACACTATTTGTACGGAGAGCGTGTGGAGATCTTCACAGACCACAAAAGCTTGAAGTACGTTTTCACGTAGAAGGAGTTGAACATGAGGCAGTATCGGTAGTTGGAACTGATGAAGGATTTTGATATATCTTTGCAGTATCATCCTGGAAAGCTAATATAGTTGTCGATGCTTTGAGTAGGTACCCGGTAGCTATGTTCTTGACCCATGATCGATATTTTTTGGAGGACTTGGAGAGGTTGGGCATTGAGGTGATAGTTCCTAGTTTGGCTATGCAGATGTGGGGATTACAGATACATTCAGATTTGATAGATTGGATCAAGGAAGTACAGTATGAGGATGTATCTCTGAGAAGCATCAGAGCTCAAGTGAGACCAGGATTGGAGGATGATTTTACCATTGTCGAGGATAGATCCTTACGGCATAGAGTTAGATTATGTGTGTCTAGTGGGAAGCTGCATGAGGAGGTGTTACAGGAAGCGCATCGCTCTCAGTATTCCATGCATCCAGGTGCCAATAAGATGTATCGGGATATGCGAAAGAGTATGTAGTGGTATGACATGAAGAGGGAAGTGGCACAGTTTGTATCCAGATGCTTGGTGTGCCAGCAGGTGAAAGCCGAGAGGCTGAGGCCAGGAAGTTTACTTCAGCCATTACCCATTCCAGAATGGAAGTGGGAGCACATTACTATGGATTTTGTGTCCGAACTTCCATGATCTCCAGGAGGAAAAGATGCGATTTGGGTTATCGTTGATAGGTTGACCAAGTATGCCAACTTTTTGCCTTTCAAGGAAGGTTTGTCTACGGAGAAGCTGGCAGAGATATATGTGAGGCAGATCGTTAGGATACATGGAGTTCCCGTAAGTATAGTCTCGGATCGGGATAGTTGTTTTACTTCTCATTTTTGGAGGAGTTTGCATACGAGTTTGGGCACTCAGCTCAAGTTCAGTACTGCATATCATCCCCAGACAAATTCGCAGTCGGATAGGACTATTCAGACTCTTGAGGATATGTTGTCCACTTGTGTACTAGATTTCGGGGGTTCTTGGGAGGACCATCTGCATTTGGTAGAGTTTGCTTACAACAACAGCTACCAAGCTAGTATAAAGATGTCACCTTTTGAAGCTCTGTATGGTCGGAGGTGTCGTACTCCCTTGTCATGGGACGATATTGGAGAGAGAGTTTTGCTTGGGACAGAGATGGTTGTAGATGCAGCGAAGAAGGTTCAGTTGATCAGAGACAGACTTCGTGTGGCACAGGACAGACAGCGACATTGGACCGATAGCCACCGGAGACCTTTGGAGTTTGAGGTATAGTTTTAGATTTTTATTTTGTGCTTATTATTGGTTGTTTGTTATAGATTAAGTTCTTAAGTTTTTTTTTGTTCTAGGTGGGTGGTTTGGCACACAAGGTACGATTTTCTTTGGTGGAGGCGGGAAGCTTAGTCTGTGATTCATCGGACCTTTCACTATTGTAGAGAGGGTCGGTATATTTGCTTATAGACTAGACTTACCACTTGCATTGAAGGGAGTGCACAACGTGTTTCATATGTCACAGTTGAGACGGTACGTGGCAGATCCTAGTCATGTATTGGATCACTCAGAGATAGAGGTGGGCCTTACTCTTAGCTATCCAGAGCAGCCAGTTGAGATTCTCGATCGGAGAGAGAAGGGGCTGAGGAACCAGACTACCTGGGAGAGAGAGGATGAAATACGAGAGCGTTATCCATATTTATTTATGCCTTGAGATATGTTATTTCATAATTAATTCTGTTCTTTAGTTCTGTTCTGTTCTGTTATTGTCTTGGGGTAGTTTTCATCTTTGAATTTCGAGAAAAAATTATTTTAAGGGTATTTTAGTAATTTTATAAGTAATTAAATATTATGTATAATAAATAATTATTTGTTGTATTATTTAATTGTTGTTAGATTTTAGTTATTTATTTTGGACTTGTGTTAGTTGACCTAACTAGTTTAGTTTAGACTCATGGACCAACATGTATTAATTGTTAGACTTTTGCCCATTTAGAAAGCCCATTGAGTAGGAGGATGATTAATTTAATTAAACCTTTAGACTAGAAGCTTTCCTCCTTAATTATTTCTTCATGAGAGGCCCCAAGGGGTATAATGGATATTACATAGTAACTTAAGGAAGGGGAAAGGGGGGCTGGTCTATATTTAAAGAGGAGGGGAAATGTTTTTCTCTCCTTTTTTCGTTTGAAAACTAGATCTAGAATTTTTCTCAACCAAATTTCTTCATTTCACATCATTTTTCCTACCAAATTTTATCATAATTCCTTCCCAAATCACCATTGGAGACTTGTAGAGTAAGGATCTAGAAGGAGGAAGGATCTACAAAGAGGAGCAAGGATCTACAAGTTGGAGGCCAATTTCATCACATTTAGAGGTTTCATTAGGAATCCATCTTCCAATAGATAAAATTCAGTTTTTCCCTTAATTTAGGTTCTAAATCTAAGTTTTAACCATAAAAAATCAACACATATGCATAGGCTATCCATAGGATTTGATTTTGTATTCATAGGAGGCCTATTGTGAAAGTTATGATACTTTTTGTGTCAATTTTGGGAGAATTCCAAGATTGACATTTGTTGTGTGTGTCAATTGGTCCTATAGATCAATTTGGCATGTGCTTGTGTTCTTGGGGATAGTGTCGTATCCACAATTGGGTACGTGTAGGTCGTATCCCAATAATTTGGTGATACGTATTTATTTGGGGGTTTTTCCTCCTACACGGGACTTTGTGCATGTCACATTTTGACACGGACACGTAGATTTATGTTTGACTCTTCGTATTGTTCATAAATAATATACTAGATTTGTTCGTGTCCTTCGGGGTATGTTTGGATGTGTGGTGGACTCGTATCGCAAGCGTATCCTAAATGTAGTGGGATACAGGTGTGATACGCTCCATGTGTTGTGCAATTTAAATTCTAGATCTATTTCTCTTGTCATTGTGATATGTAATTATATATATGTATATATGTATATTGTGGTGTATATATATTTATGTATTATTGTGTCTTAGATCTATGTATCTATATATGTATATATTTATGTAGCTATTATTCTACATATATAAGAGCTATTTAATATTGTAATGTATGTATATATATTGTAGTATATATCTAGTGTATATGTTATATGTTATATGTATATATCCTATATAGTTGTAACTGTGTATATATATGATGATGTTATATTGTTATGTATTATTGTGTGTGTGTATATATATATATATATATATATATATATATATATATATAGTTGTAAGTTATATATATGTAATCATATATTATGGTCTGTATATATATATATATATATATATATATATATATATATATATATATATATATATATATATATATATTGTGTTATATATATTATATATTGTGTGATATATATAGATATATATAAGTATTTGAGAGAGAGGGCAGCAGCTATTGTGACATTTCAGCATCACAAAAAGGAAAACATTAGCAGCAAAAGCAACAGCAGCGACAACAATAGCGACAACAACCGCAGCAGCAATAGCAACAACAGCAGCAGCAGCGACGGCCGCAGCAGCAATGGCAACAACATCAGTGACGACAGCAGGAAACTGTCGCTATAGTAGCAGTATAACAGCAGTATTAGCTATGTATCAGACGCTATAGAGACGGCATCCGAGGATTTTCAGTGACACTTCTGCGATTTATTTGGGATTTTAGATATTTATATATATTAGATATATATGTGTATATATATAATATTAATATTTACGTATATATGTTCCTAATTGCTAATTGTGTTTTAGTATACTATATGTATAATATTTAGTTGTTAGCATATATTATTTATGGGTAGTTAGTATAAGTAAGGTATTAGACATTACCTTGAGATACCAAGGTAAGTATCAAGGTAATTGGGGATACCCAAGGTATTGGGTTTGGGTATCAAGATTATGGTTTAGTGTTGTGGTACCAAGTTGGTTCGAAACCAAGGTGTCCACATAATATTTGTAATTAGGATTTTATATATGTAATATTGTTTGATATTGTACGAGTGTGATAATTCATATCCTTATTTTTTACGTATCCTGAGATACGGTATCCTAGTATCCTAAGTTATAGCTTTTAATGACCTAGACTCTAGTGTTTGGACCCAACATTCTTGAGATAGACTTATGCAACCTAGAAATAGGTAGTTTGACATAATTGACCATAGTTGACCATAGTTTGGCTTAGAGTTGACTTAGTTTGGCTTTTGACTTAGAATTGGCTTGTTGACCTAGAAGTTGACTAGTTTAACTTATTTTCTTTCCGAAACCTTGTATTGATATTATATTCCATATCTAGGTCTTCGAGGCACCGTATCAGACATCTGTGAGACTATTCTTTGGACTCCAGGCGAGTACATTCTCTGATAGTTTATCATTTATGATACCCTCTATGTTCATGGTATCTAGTGTAGATATCCATGTTTCTTGACACGATGGTTATACGGATTGGTATATTCGAATCTCGTTATGAGATGTTATTCCTTGTTTATGGTGTATCTTGTGCAAGTCTTGTTTAATTGATTATCTTGTGCATGTACAAACACTAATTCTCGGGAAGATTTGCTACCTTCCTAGAGAATCTCGTGCCATAGCATACCATGGTTGGATCTACTATACCAGTAGTGGGTGGAGAGTATTTTAGTGTAGATATGTGATCATACCCTCCTTGTGCATATCTTGTTCCTTGTGAGTATTGATCATACACCGCACGTATGATTAACCAGGCCATTATACTCTTGGGCAAGTTCCCAAGCCGATCACATGTTAAAGCTAGTACTCACATACTTAGTCATTAGTATTCTTGTTCATTGTCATATTATTCATTATTGTATTTATTCTAGTATTTTCTTATTGTGTATCTCTTGTATCTATTGTTCACCTTGTATATTCACATCTATTTACTGTTACATAGTTTTTATCATTGATTAGAACTGCTGTTAGAGATGTACTATGCTCCTTTCCTGACTGGATATATTTTCCCAGATGACACTGAGGAGTGGTACCCTACACATTATAGACCTCAGGATTTTGTGGGCTTAAAGTCAGAGATCCTGGTTCAGGAGGGACTTATCCCGACTGAGACAGATGACCCGGGACTTGTGGCTTCTTAGTATTATTTGTACTGGATTTGTCTCCAGCTTATTTGTTAGTATTCTTTCTGACTCATTGATGTATTATTTTAGACTCATGAGTTATTTGTGACTATTTTATTCCTTATAATATTTGTGCTCGTTCCATCTTAGGTATGTGATTGAGTATATTGATATTGTTGGTGGTTCATTATATTGCTAGATAGATTACCCAGACAACGTTCTACCGCCGATTCTGCGACGTAGGCTGGGCGTTGTTCTCGACATGGATCCCTACATCGGGGGCGGATCATCACACACATAGGATCAATGTCGCATATGTCAAGGCCGCATAGGGGTTGGTGCCGCATAGAGGTTGATGTCGCATAAAGGTCAATGTCGCATAGGTCAAGGCAAAGTCCACTCATTGGGATAAGTGTCGAGTGATGTGCATTAAATGCGTGTCAATAAAGTGATTAAAGTGATGGATGTGACAAGCCATAAAGTGTCAGGAAGGAAAAGACAAACTCATAGAAAAATGTACAAGCCCAAAACAGAGTTATCATCCAGAAGAGAAAAGGCTGCATAAGTCTGCTTACAGCATGCTCTGCTTGCAGCATAGATGCCTCGTGGACTGTCATGACCCGTATCCGGATATTCAGGCATGAGTACATGGGTATGCCCAGCCTACGTCGTGGCATCGGTGGTAGAACGCTGTCTGGGATAATTCTAACTAACTAACATCTCAATAATATAATATGGTACCTGTCAATCATCTCAACTCCAAACGGATGAATAATATGGTATCTCATAAATGTAACTAAACTCAATCACAATGTAAACTAAGTAAGATAAAGCAAGAATGAAATAGCAAAGAAAAGAATAAGATATAATCCACAAGTATGAAATAATATACAAGCCATAAATATCAAAAATATAGTCTAATACAAGTCCAACAAAATAAGTAAACCTCCTCGGGCTCTACAACTAAGTCCTCCTAGTCTACAGGTGTATCCTCTAAAGGTACGCCGTCCAACGACCCGTAGAATATAGGACACTGATCTATAAGCCAATTATCTAGAAAAATATATCCAATCAGGATTGGAGTAATGTACATACCTCTAAAAGCAGTTTCAATAACATAATCGAACATATAAAATAGATAATATAAAATAATACAAGATATCTAAACATATAAATTAAATGAACAAGAGGAAACAGGTATTATACTGGAATAGAGAACAAAAATATAAATATCTGCAATATAAAGAAATCTAACTAATGTGCCTTAGAATACAAGTTCATTATGTGATCGATTTGGGTTGAACATGATCAATAATGTAAGTCAATTAAAAGTATGGTATGTAATCGGTATGTACACGAATAACAATGGGGCTTTTATCATATAATCAACTCCTACTCCCGCATCCCTAACTAATACTAATGGATCCAATCACGACACGTTACGAACAAGAATATGGCCACTGAACACGAGCAGTGGGTGTACACGAATATAATCACACTGAACACGAGCAGTATGTGTACACGAATAAGCACACTGAACACGAGCAGTGTGTGAACACAAAATATAAATCAATACCCAATACATACGATAAAATACATGTACAGGAGTACCCGTTGAAAACAGTAGGGGATAACATCTCCCGACGGGATCCATGTAGTACCAGTCCGTGAAACCACTGTGTCGGAATCAAGTATATAGTTGTAGAACATGAAGTATATACACTATTATGAATTGAAAGCTAACAGAGAAATGTACTCGCCTGAAGTCCTGAGCAAGATGTGTCTCTCGATGCCCAATCTAGTGTCACACAGACTTATATATATGGTAGGTTGCATTAATACAAGGTTCTAGAATAAAAATAAGTTAAACTAATTCAATTCTAGTCATGAAGCCATTTCTAAGTCAAAATAGTCAAACTAAGTCAAACCGACTATATCTAGGTCATATGAGTCCAACTCTAGGGTACTAGGTCAACACACTATGAAACTAGGCTACACTAGCTAATCTAAGATACTAGAAGACACACAAAAGGTCATATCATAGGATATGCAAGTTTTAGATATGAAAATAGTAATTTATATATATATACAAGTCAATATATATAACACCTTAGTTAACTAATGCAAATAGGATACCTTGGCTTTGAACCAAAGCGTATCTCCCTACCTACACACCTATTTCGTTACTCAAACCCAATACCTTGGGTATCGACCCATACCTTGACATTACCTTGGTATCCCAAGGTAATTCAAATCCTATGCATATAGCTAATATATAGCTAATACCCAATACACACGACTATACTAACATAACTAAACCATATGCTAACTTATAGCTATTAACCTATTACAATACTACTAACTATCAACATATCTTACAAATACTAACACATAGATACATACACCTTCATAATATTTTACTACCAATACTCAAATACATAGATACATATAGTACAATAGCTACTAGGCTAACCATTACCCATATCTAAATAACTATTATACTAAACTAATAGCTAACATTAATACTAACTAACTGAATACTAACTCATCTAACCTTACTGATGAACCATTACCTAATAGTTAAACACTTACCTGTCTCACCTTGCTGAAATAATGCACTGGCTGCTGTACAAGCTTGTAGTTGTAGAAGCATGAAAAATATGCGGGATAGCTATACGCGGCGTATTGAGGCAGAGCAGCATAAACAGAGGACCACGGAGCCATCAGCGTGCAACAGAGCTTTTTTGCTGAGCACAGCGTAAAATATGAGCTCGAGGACCATCCGCGTAAAGCAGTATGTCCAGGCCACTTCAGCATAAACAGGGTTCGTCATCGCCTTTATGTCGTAAAACTCATCCGCTTTCAATACAGCATTGAAGTGTACGAGGAATGCTTCGTGTTCTTCGAAATGAACCTGTCAGAGCATGCAATGAACCTGACGTCTGCACTCTTGACAAAGAGTACTGCACGACTACCCAGGCGACGGGTATGATGATGGTGCGGCACTGCAACCCAGGCTGTCATTTACTGCCATTTCCTTTGCGTAAACCACTTTTACACCTACGAAGGAATACGCTGCCTACTTTTACACAGGCTGATGTGAGCTATTTACGCTCCGCGAAAGACAAACCGCCTGCCACGTCAAAAGCTGCACTTCGTACAGGGCTCGAGGCACGTCTCTGCATTTTATGCACAGAGCGGTGACAGTTTCTCAAGGCACGTCTCTGCATTTAGAGCGCCGAATACTGACAGATGCCCAAGGCACGTCTCTGCACTTGATGCACAGAAGGGTGGTAGGCCTTCAAAACACTTCGCCTTATTTAATGAGCAGGATAATGGCGGATCTTTTAATGCAGAAGATTTGATTAAATGTCACTGAACCGTCGTGTAGTGGCATCCCCTTTGCGTAAACTACTCTTACGCATATAAGGGAATACGCTGTCCAGTTTTACACAGGCAGACGTGAGCTTCTTACGCTCCGCAAAAGGCAAACAGACCGCCACATCAGCAGTCACTCTCCGTACAGGATTTAAGGCGCGTATCTGCATTTAATGCGCAGGATGGGGGCAGATCTCTGCATTTAATGCAAAAAGATTTGATTATATCTCCAAAAGCCGTAATTCTGGCTGAAACGTCCACATTGCCTCGGCTTCTATGCCTGCTCGGCTTCTACGCCTGCTCGGCTTCTACGCTCGCTCGTCTTTTATGCCCACTCGACTTCTATGCCTACTCGACTTTTATGCCCACCCGGCCTCTACGACCACTCGGCTTCTACGCCTACTCGGCTTCTATGCCTATTTTGGCTTATATGCCATGGTGACAGTCATTTGGCTTATACGCTAACCTCTTCTACACAAGGGATAACTACCTACGTGGCTTCTACGCTGTGATCTTTATAGCAGATATACGCGTTCTATCCCTTAGTTGGACGCGTATCACATGCTCACTCAAAAGGTCATTTATACGCAGGTATTGGTTATTTTAAACCATCGTGTAAAAGGGTGTTATACTTTCCACTACTCGGTTTCTATGCCGACTGTGTGGTCACTGTCACTAAAAACTCTATAAATAGAGACCTCTATCAACGAGGAACGAGGGGAACGATCAGAAATAGGTCGACAAATTGGAGAAAAATAGGAAAGAAAGAGAGAGAGAGAGAGAGAGAGAGAGAGAGAGAGAGAGAGGAGAATCCAGAGCTCAGGCAAAGAGAAGGGATCAACGACTTTGGCATCGGGCATCCACCCTCTTTAGCAACCCTCGAAGTTGCTACCTGTCTTCCACGGCACTTCTTCAACATCGTGTGGTCCAAGGGCTAAAGTGATCGACTGCAGATCAGACACATATCGCTATATTCACCAAGATTAAATAAATTATACTTAGTCATCCTCGTGTAGGATCAAATTTGTACAATCTTGTTTGTAAACATAAAAGAAGGGCGGGTCTTCGCACAAGACCTCGTTTTCCGCGTTCTTCAAATCTTTTCTCGTTTATTATCCCGAACAAGATGGCGACTCTGCTGGGAAAATCTTTCTCTTCTGATGAGGAAACAATTGCTCAACACGATACGGTATCCATGGGATCCGTGAAGAAGACACTGGTCATCCAGTTCGACCAGTCTGCCTACGAAGATATGCTTCGAGCAGGGGGTAGCTCTCACTCCCTCTCCGTCCAAAGTAACAGGAAGCTGCGCAAGGTCTGGATGCCCAAGACATCCTCTACCATTCCTGTGGACTCTCCGATCTCTCCGATCTCTCCGACCAATGAGGTGGTAGCTTTGCTTCCTCCGTGCCTTGCTCGTAAAATTCAATCACTTGTCTCTGGCAGGACCGACAAAACTTCTGGCAAAGCCTCAGCGCTAACCTAGAAGTATAATTTGCGCCTTGCACGTAAAATTCAGTCACCTGTCTCTGGCAGGACCGATAAAACTTTTGGCAAAACCTCAGCGCTAACCCAGAAGTATAATCCGTGCCTTGCGCGTAAAATTCAGTCACCTGTCTCTGACAGGACCGACAAAACTTCTGGCAAAGCCTCAGCGCTAACCCAGAAGTATAATCCGCGCTCTGCGCATAAAATTCAGTCTCCCGTCCCTGGCGGAACAGACGAAACTTCTGACAATGCCTCAGCGCTAGTCCAAAAGCCTACTCCGCGCTCAGCGTATAAATTTCAGTCTCCCGTCCCTGGCGGAATAGACAAAATTTCTGATGATGCCTCAGCGCCAAATCAGGAGTCCCAAACGCGCTCTGTGCGCAAAAGTACATCTGCCTTCTGCGGAAAAGCAGATGATCCCTGCAAACTACGCAAGGAAAAGCATGCGGCAGACTACTCGACTTCTCGGCCTTTATGCCAGCAAAGGAACAATCTGCCTACCCTCCGGATTACACGAGAAGCTGATGGCCGACTGAGGACATCCTCAGCCTTACGCCAACCAGAGCAGAGCTCCAAATTGCACCATGAGAAGCCACTCAGCGTAAAGAAGGCTCAACTTGCGGGAAGACACCCTCCTCGGGGATTATCCGCCACCCAGATGGCCAACCTGTTGTATATAGGTGGCACAGGGAAAACTATGGTTCCCAAATTCCGTATGCCCACCGATGGGAACAGAAGGAACAAGTCTTCTTCTTCTACAACTTCTCTTGACCTGCACAATTATCTAATCCAAAAACGTAAGGAGAGGGGATCTTCCGGCATGTCTATTATGCCTCCTATCCAGCACTCTTGTAATAGTCATAAGATTGTAATTAATTGTTGCTGCTTTGAAGCAAAACGGTCGACTTTCGACCGGTTGAGCTACTCTCCATCTTTCCAGGAAGAAGAGCCCATACAGGCATCTGTGAACATGGCTTCGTACATACCTAGAGAAGGGTCGGACTCAAGACGTCATCCCTCTAGAACTCCGAGCCGAAGAAGATTCAACATGCTCCTTAGGAACACCGAAGCTGGGGTGTTCCAAAACACTCGTTCGAGGTTGCAACAACCGGCTTCGTACTCCTCTGATTCCGATGTTGGGGGTCGTCAGTCTCCCGAATCAGACGCCGAAAGTATAGAGTCAACTTCTACATAGACCTATACTAATATTTCAATGACACCCAGGGAGAGGGGAGTTTATGTCATTGGAGATGAACACGAGGAAGCTTCCCCATCCGGGAATACTGAGCAGCGCATCGCTATACTAGAGACGTCTCTGAAGGAAATACAATCCATGATGGAAAACATGCACCAGATGATGCTAACTCAACACGTAGCTGCCATGGCGCCAACATCGGCTCCTCCAACTCAGATACGCATGGGGGTGGACTTACCACCCTCTAACATGGTCTAAGAGCCCGTCTAGATCAGGAGTCAGCAGTTCCTTCACTTCCTCACTCGGAGAATGTACTACCTCCCGTCGGAGTCACGATGCCATCGATTCCTCGTCACTCCGTGGTCCCACCACCGACTGAAGATCCAATGCAGGCAGTATGGGAGTTAAAAGCCCAATTTGATGCCCTGAAGCACAAAGATCAGCTCAAGAAATTGGGAATCAACCAACCTTATCCAGCTATCTGGGAAGAGGTCCCTTTTCCTCCAAGATACAAACCACAGACTATGGCTTTGTTCGAGGAAAAAACATCACCGAGTCAATACATGAACTACTTCAGCATGATGACAGTGTTGTTACAAGGGAACGATGCCCTCCTCACTCGGGTGTTTAAGGGCTGCCTCTCGGGAGTAGCTTACCAGTGGTACCGAAGTCTGGCGGACAACTGCATCACTTTCTTTGAAGACTTCAAGGCGTTATTCTTTACGCGATTCTACGAGGGAGGGATGGACATGTCTATGTCCACTCTCATCGAAGTCAAGCAGAAGGAAAAAGAGAATATTCGTACTTTCATCGAATATTTTCGGCAAGCCACTTTGCAAATGCCTCCAGGAGTTCCGAACTCGGCATTGGTGGACATCTACAGGAAGAACCTTCTCCGCATAATCTCGATGTTCACAGGACCATATCAGTTCCATGATTGGCCCTCGTTCATCATCTCAGCGGCAGACAAGGAGGAAAATAGTCAGAAGGCGCGCGATAATGGCATCATGATCTCAGCCTCTGATAAAAGCAAAAGGTCGTCCTCCAATAGCGACCACCCTCGCAGTTCTAAGGGAAAAGAAGCTCTGGCAATCAACACGTCCAGGCAAAAGACTGTGGCTACAACACAGACAAAACCCGGGACTATCAGGCCATTGAAGTGTACTCTTTCGATGACGACGATATTCCAAGCATATTCGAATGTCTCGTCAAAAGCGGCAAGATTACCCTTCCTGAGGTGAGAAGGCCCAACGAGGCTGACAGTACCAACAATCCCAAGTACTGCATCTTCCATAGGTAAATACACCACCCCATAAAGGCATGTTATATACTAAAAAAGAAGATCCAGGAGCTGATCGATGCTAAGACCATCAATTTGCGCAACAGCGAGATGATGGTCACGGCCAACATGATCTCTCTGCAATTTGGCAACCTGCCTCCCTGTCACGACCCGCACCCAAAATTTGGGCACGAGTGCGTGGGTACGCCCAGCCTATGCCGTAGCATCGGCGGTAGAATGCTGTCTAGGTCATGTAACTATCTAATTAATCTCTCACGAATATCCAACTCATAAGGAGACACAGATATCATAATATAATATGAAATATACTCAATCACATAAGCTAAAGCACGATGAGATATCGAAGCAACCAAATAAAATACAAGACAAGTCTAAACATAATAAATAGTCTAACCTGCAATCAATAACATCCAATCTCCAGGTATGTCAGAAACAAGTCCTCTATGTCATAGTCTGGAAAAAAAATATCCAGTCAGGATTGGAACGAAATACACATCTAACAGCAGTTCCACTTATATTGACAAAATTTATAGCACAGTGTAAAGAAATACAAGACAGGTAGGAAATACTGGCAATAAAAAATACTAGAATAAGGGAATGCTGGAATAAAGAAATACTGGAATAAATGGAATATTGGAGCATGTCATCATCAATGTATATCTAGCAATGAAATAGAAATCCAAGTACACACAAGAACAATGAACTGGTATATAAATGTGTACAAGAACAACAACTAGAACATATAGAGATGCTAGATCAATATACTAGAGATGCATGTCAATGATCCTCTAACCAAGTGTATGAAACATCGGTATATCATGTGATCGGCTTGGGACTATATGACTCATTACATGGATTAGCGATCATCCCCAACAGGTCAGGCTAACCGGAATGTAAAAGTGATGAGGCATGTAAGGGTAAGACTGCACCGACGTGAGATACGGGTGAGCTAATGCTGCATGTAAGTGGTATGATCACATAACTACTAATACTTCCCCTTTCCCCCTAGCTAGCACGATGGATTCCAATCACGACTCCTCGTGACAGGTCTCAATGATGCCAACTCGTGTAAAGAACAGTGTCAGAGTCACGTACGCTATACAACAAGAATTATAGAGATAATCAACATAATGGAAACTATCAAAGAATGTACTCGCCTGAGGTCCTGCTGCTGGTATAAATCAGAGTCCAAGTCACAGTCTAAATAGCCTATGTATTACAAATTTACCATGTCAAAAGATAATTTATTTTAATTTATTTAATTCTAGAATAATTACTCTAAAATCCTATTTTAATCTTATTACTCTGATTTTTAGGTTAATGCCTAAATTTTGTCCAAAGAAATTAAATTTTATCGACTCGAGACTCATGGCACGCAAATCGAGGCGATCTGTTGACCAAAAAGTCAATCGACACAAACTCGACTTTCATGCATGATTCCCTGTAGATTTCAGCATCAAAAATATGCTGGAATTTATGGCTCGTCCAAATTCAAATTCGTTTGGAAATTATGGCACATACAAGTTTCGTATCGTGCACCGATGGTTAAATTCTAACCTAGAAGTTCTACAGAATTAATAGTATATAAATACTTTGAAATAAATTCTGGGAAAAACATATGTCAATGATCTCGACATTAGTTTTCTGAAACTTTAAACGGTTCATGATTCTGATTCCTGGTTCTCCCGAAATCACGAAAACATCGAAACACGTCTATTTCTGAATATGTTGTGTTCTACGAATTTTCCAGAATTTAATAATAATAATTTAGTAAAACAAATTATATAATCAGAAAACTAACCTCAATATCTTTCAAACACAAAAAACTAGGCTTCATTTGGTGTCCGGAGCTATGCGCAATAGCTTCTGGAAGATGAAGGAACCCTAGATGACAATTCTCCAAAATTTGGCTGAAGAAAAATCCTAGAAATAAACTTAAACTAATATATATATAGAGGAGAGAGAAAGCAGTTGTAGAAGCATGAAAAAAAAATGCTTGGAAGATCTACGCAGCATCTTGATACAGAGCAGCATAAGCAGAGGCCTTCAGAGCCATCCAGCGTAAAACAGGGTTCTTCATCGCCTCCATGGCGTAAAACCCAGCCGCTCTCAAAGCAGCATTAAAGCGTACGAGGAACACTTCGTATTTTCGAAAAGAAACTGTCCAGTCACGCAGTAAACCTGACCTCTGACTCCTGACAAAAAGTGCTGCACAGCTACCCAAACGACGGCTGGGAACGGGGGTAGACCCCTCGGGACGCGCTCCATAGTATGATGGCGGATCTCAGCATTTAATGTAGAGGATTTGGTTAAAATATCACCAAACCGGCGCTTACTAAAAATCCCCCGGCATAAACCGCTCTTTCGCGTGCAAAGAGAACACGCTGCCTTGTTTTACACAAGCAAACATGGGCTGTTTTACGCTCCGCAGAAGACAAACCGCCTGCCACGTCAAAAGCTGCGCTTCGTACAGGGCTCAAGGCACGTCCCTCCGTCAAAACGCACAGAGCGATGACAGTGTCCCCTCAAGGCACGTCCCTCCATCAAAACGCACAGAGCGGTGACAGTTTCCCCTCAAGGCACGTCTCCGCATTTAATGCACAGGATGATGGCAAATCTCTGCCAAAGATTTGATCTCCAAAAGCCGTAATTCCGGCTAAAGACGTCCACATCAGCACCCTGGCACGGTACGCAGCGGCCTCTACGCTCATTCAGGATCTGTGCTCCTACGGCTTCCACGCCTACTCGACTTCTATGCCTGTTCGGCTTCTATGCCTACTCGGCTTCAACGCCCATCCGGCTTCAACGCCCTCCCAGTCTCTACGACTACCCGGCTTCCATGCCAACTCGGCTTCTATGCCTGTTCGGCTTCTATGCCTACTCAGGCTTCTATGCCTGCTCGACTTCTATGCCATGGTGACGGACATTTGGCTTCTACGCCAACCCCTTCTACACAATGGATACCTACCTACGTAGCTTTTACGCCATGATCTTAGTAGCAATTGTACGCGTTGTGTCCCCTTAGTTGGACCCGCGTCACCCGCTCATTCAAAAGATCATCTATACGTAGGCATTGGTTACTTTAACCATTGTGTAATAGGGTGCTGTACTTTCCACTCCTCGGTTGTTACACCGATGGAGTGGTCACTGTCACCAAAACTCTATAAATAGAGACCCCTATCAATGGGGAACAGGGTCGACAATTTGGAAGATCGAACAAGGTCACCGAACCGGAGATCAAGAGAGAGAGAGAGAGAGAGAAGAATACATAGCTCAGGCAAGGAATAGGGAGCGATGACCTTCAGCATCGCGCATCCACCCTCCTTCGCAACCTCCGAAGCTGCACCCTGTCTTCCACGGCACTTCTTCAACATCGTGTAGTCCAAGGGCTAAAGTGATCGACCGCAGATCAGACACCTATAGTAATTTATACCCAGATTAAATAAATTATACTCCCGCATCCTCGTATAAGATCGAATTGTACAAGTTTGTTTGTAAACCAAAGGGCACGGGTCTCGTATAAACCCTGTCATTGAAATACACTTTCATTCTTTCGTTTAATACCACAAACAAGATGGCGACTCTGCTGGGGACATCTTTCTCTTCTGACGAGGAAGTAATTGCTCAACACGATGCGGTATCTGTAGGAACCGTGAAGAAGACACTGGTCGTTCATTTCGACCAGTCTGCCTATGAAGACATGCTTCGGACTGGGGGTAGCTCTCACTCTCTCTCCGTCCAAGACAACAGGAAGCTACGCAAAGTGTGGATGCCCAAGACATCCTCCGCCATTCCTGTGGACTCTCCGATCTCTCCGATCTCTCCGACCAATGAGGTGGTAACATCGCTCCCTCCGTGCCCCGCACATAAAATTCAGTCTCCCGCTACGCGCGGTACAGACAAAACTTCTGGTAAAGCCTCAGCGCTGACCCAGAAGTATCCCCTGTGCTCCACGCGTAGGAATCAGTCTCCCGCTACGCGCGGTACAGACAAAACTTCCGACGGTGCCTCAACGCCAAATCGGAAGAACAGATCACGCTCCACGCGCAAGACGACATCTGACCTCTACGACGAACTAGATGAGCGCTGCGATCTCCGCAAGGGGAAGCAAGCGGGCGAATACTCAACTCCTCGGCCTTTACGCCAGCAAAAGAATGATCCGCCTATTCTCCGGATTACACGAGAAGCTAGTGGCCAACTGAGGGCCTCTCCAGCTTTACGCCAGACTGAGCGAATCCCCAAGTTACGCCAGGCACAGTCCCTCGGTGTAAAACAAGCTCAGATCGCAGAAAGACTCCCTCCCAGGGGATTATCCGCCGCCCAGATGGCCAACCTGTTGTATACAGGTGGCATAGGGGAAACCATGGTGCCCATCCTCCGCATACCCGCTGATGGGAACAGAAGAAACAAGCCTTCGTATTCTTCTTCTGCAAAACCTCCTGACCTGCGTACCTATTTGATCCAGAAAGACAAAGACAGGAGTCGTAAACAAGTTTTAGAACCCCTAACTGTCAAACGGGGAGCGATCGTATGGGAAGATGCAACAACATCTAATATCATCATGATGTATGAACCATATAAAAATGAAGCCTTTATTGTCCCTCCTACCCGCGACGGTCAGCATCCGATAGTCTTCAAACACAAGCGGAGCGGTCCGGTTGAACAGGAAGAATTTCGCGAGTCTGAGAGTGGGAAAATGCAAATCCACAGATACAGCCCACAGGCTTTGAAGATTATACAGAACATGGGTTATGATTTAAAATCAAAGCAAGGCCTCAACTATGGAAAAGGCCGACGAACACCGTTGCAGAGTACTTCTCACCATCAACAAACTCGTTTTGGGTTGGGATATGCTGCAAAACCCAAAACTTCAAAATCTAATCCTGTACCACCCGAGGCAACTCCTGCTGAATCAGTTTCTTTGACCAGAGGCCACAGCGTGTCCGGGGGTAACTCACCTCGACGGAACAAAGCAGCGTCCAAGGCTAGGGACGGAAGGTCCTCGAGAGTCGGAGATGATACATCAACGGCAATCTTCCCGGAAGACCGTAAAACTCAGGCATCAGGAGCCCTGCGACTAAAAGGAACTTTCTCCTTCAAAGAAGATGACATAGTTGAAATCTTCAACATATTGAGAGGGGAACATAAGCTTCAGCTACCCGACATCAGTTACCCTGAGAGGGCCGACAGAGTCGATGACCCAGATTATTGCCTCTTCCATCGGTACACTCATCACCCTACAAGGACCTGCTTTGTGCTAAAAAGGAGAATCCAGGAATTAATCGATGCTAAGGTCGTCACTCTGCGTTTATAAAAAATAAGGGAACGATCACTTCAGCAGGATAGCAGAGGTGTACCTCCGTCCCCGATGGAGTCACAATCACAAAAGTTTGTCATGTTCATATTACCTCTGAATAAAACTTTCGGCCGTCAATCATCATGTTCATATTACCTCTGATATTGATTGTCATCTACACTTAACATCCGTACTTAAATTTTAAGCACGCCAGTGATGTTAAGTCCACAAAAAACTGTCATGTCCATATCACCTCTGAGCAGATGTGTACCTCCGTCCCCGATGGAGTCACAATCACAAAAGTTTGTCATGTTCATATTACCTCTGAATAAAACTTTCGGCCGTCAATCATCATGTTTATATTACCTCTGATATTGATTGTCATCTACACTTAACATCCGTACTTAAATTCTAAGCACGCCAGTGATGTTAAGTCCACAAAAAACTGCCATGTCCATATCACCTCTGAGCAGATGTGTACCTCCGTCCCCGATGGAGTCACAATCACAAAAGTTTGTCATGTTCATATTACCTCTGAATAAAACTTTCGGCCGTCAATCATCATGTCCATATTACCTCTGATATTGATTGTCATCTACACTTAACATCCGTACTTCAATTCTAAGCACGCCAGTAATGTTAAGTCCACAAAAACTGCCATGTCCATATCACCTCTGAGCAGATGTGTACCTCCGTCCCCGATGGAGTCACAATCACAAAAGTTTGTCATGTTCATATTACCTCTGAATAAAACTTTCGGCCGTCAATCATCATGTTCATATTATCTCTGATATTGATTGTCATCTATACTTAACATCCGTACTTAAATTCTAAGCACGCCAGTGATGTTAAGTCCATAAAAACTGCCATGTCCATATCACCTCTGAGTAGATGTGTACCTCCATCCCCGATGGAGTCACAACCCCAAAGTCAGAACCGTTCGAGAACGACCCCTGGGCTCAACAAATGGATACACAGTGGGAGTTCCGCTTTGAGCAGAGAGAGCCTCCCACCAAGGACGAAGTTATCCAAGTCAATGTTGGGGGTGAGCTCTCACCAAAGCCAATATTTGTCAGTAACAATCTTCCCCCAGTCGAAAAGGAAGAGATCATACAACTGATAAAGGAATATGTCGACGTCTTTGCATGGGGTTATGAGGACATGCCAGGCCTAGACCCGAGGGTAGCTACTCATAAGCTCAATATTTCGATCGATTCGAAGCCAGTGAAACAACACCAACGTCGGTTTCGCCCGGATATGATGGACGCCATCGAGGACGAAGTCAAGAAGTTGATAACCTGCGGTTTCATCCGGGAGGAACAACATCCCGACTGGGTCGCCAACGTTGTCCCAGTCATGAAGAAAAATAGGAAGGTACGTATCTGCATCGACTACCAAGATCTGAATGCGGCCTGCCCCAAAGATGAATTCCCCCTTCCCATCACGGACATCATGATCGACAACACCTGCGGCTTCGAGTGTATGTCTTTTATGGACGGGTTCTCGGGATACAATCAGATCAAGATCCATCCGGAAGACGAAAAGCACACTGCCTTCCGGACACCACTGGGGGTATATTGCTATACGGTCATGCCCTTCGGATTAAAGAACGCCGGGGCTACATACCAACGAGCTATAAGTAACATATTTCGTGAGCAGTTACGCAAGACAGTGGAATGTTACATGGACGACATAGCTGTCAAAAGCCGCCTCAAAGGTGGTCACGTTCGAGACCTGGGGGCGGTATTCGAGTTAATGCGCCAGCATCAACTCAAGATGAACCCTACGAAGTCCTTTCTGGGGGTATCCAGTGGCAAATTCCTGGGATTTGTTATTACCGCCAGAGGCATCGAAGTAGACCCTGACAAAGTCCAGGCGATCGTAGCAATGCGACCACCCCGTAATCTGAGGGAACTCAGGGGGTTCCAAGGACGTCTGGCTTACATCCGGCGATTCATATCCAACCTCTCGGGGAGATGTCAGCCCTTCTCTCACCTCATGAAGAAAGGTGTGTCCTTCATATAGGACGAAACCTGCCAGCAAGTGTTTGGGGATATCAAGCGCTACCTAACCAGTCCACCGGTTATGGTGCCTCCCGTCATGGGAAAACCCTTCTTGCTGTACGTTCGGGCAATGGATCATTCGCTAGGAGCTCTCCTTGCACAGAAGAACGATGCGGGTCATGAACAGGCTATCTACTACCTCAGCAGGATGATGGTCGGGGCCGAACACCGGTACAACCCAGTAGAGAAGGAATGCTTGGCTCTGATGTTCGCTGTCCAGAAGACGCGATACTACGTCGCCGGCCAGACTATTCATATCATCTCCAGGATCAACCCTCTCCGGGTGCTGATGAGCAAGCCAAGTGCCCTTAACTCCCGACTCGCAACTTGGGCATTGCTACTGACGCCATATGACATGGTCTACGTCCCACAGAAGTCCATCAAAGGCCAAGCACTGGCCGACTTCCTAGCAGCTCATCCAATCCCGGAGACCTCCAAGCTATACGAAGACATCCCCGATGAAGTTGTGGAATGTAATTTTGCAAGGAAAAGTGACGTATGGCAACTATTCTTCGATGGCGCCTCCAGAGTCGGTCCTAAGGGAAGCGTCGTTTTAGGAGTAGGAGTCGTCCTAGTTACTCCAGATTAGCTCGTCATCTACCGAGCATATTCTCTTAGCGAGCCCTGCTCCAACAATGTGGCAGAATACAACGCCCTGCTAATAGGGCTCCAAGTCGCTAAAGAGCTGGGGGTGGAATCCCTGGAAGCTTTCGGCGATTCTCTGCTCATCGTCAACTAAGTCAGGGGGATATACGAAGTCCGGAATCCAGACCTCATCCCCTATCACCAAGCAACGGTCGAGATAGCCATGACATTCAAAAGGTTCTTCCTAGAGCATGTACCTCGATCTCAGAATCTGGAAGCTGATGCCCTGGCCAGCCTAGCTGCGGACTTAGCCACCCCTATAAGAAGGCAGGATTCGGTAATCCTTCTTAACAGAGATTTATTCTGTGTGAAGAATAGCTGCCACCTAGAACGCAGCTACGCTGTAAACGCCGATCCTCCTACAAGAGATTGGACGAGTCCCTTCATAGATTTCGTGGCATATGGAATCCTGCCAGAGGACCCCAAAGAAGCAGTATCCGTCAAGAGACGATCGTTACGCTTCTACTTCGATGCATCTTCACAATACCTGTATCGCCAGACCTACGACGGACTGCTGTTAAGATGTCTCGCTGGCGCCGAGGCACAACAGATTATCCGTGAAGCTCACGACGGCGTATGCGGAGCGCATCAGCCCGGTCCTAAGCTGCAGGACCGCATCAGGAGAATGGGCTATTACTGGCCCACTATGATCACAGACGCGATCAGCTATGCAAAATGATGCAGGGCCTGCCAGGTCCATGCAGACTTCATACATCAACCGTCTGAATATCTACATCCTACGATTGCATCCTGGCCCTTCGAAGCCTGGGGTATGGATATCGTTGGGCCCATTCACCCGTCTTCCTCCAGAGGCCACCGGTTCATACTGGCCATCACAGATTACTTTTCCAAATGGGCCGAAGCAATCCCTCTGGCTGAAGTAAAGGCGTCTGACGTAATCAGCTTCATCAAGCACCATGTCATTTATCGCTTTGGGATTCCCCGAAGGATAATCCACGACAATGGACCTCAGTTCATCAGCCAAGCGTTTCATCGGTTTTGCGATAATAACCGGATACACAACATTGCCTCTACGGCATATTATCCAGCTGCTAATGGTTTGGCGGAAGCCTTCAACAAAACCATTATCAAGCTCCTGAAGAAGTTCATTTCTTCAAACAAAAGAGACTGGAACGAGAAGCTGGGCGAATATCTCTGGGCATACCGCACAACGGTACGGACACCGACAGGTTGTACCCCCTTTTCACTAGTCTACGGAAGCGAGGCGGTCCTTCCTATCGAAATCCAGATCCCGTCGCTCCGAATAGCCGTGACTAGTGAGCTGACTCGAGAAAAGAATGACCTGTTGAGGCTCCAAGAGCTCGAAGGATTAGACGAGAAATGCCTCCAAGCTCAGCAGCGCACCACGCTCTACCAAGCACGCATTTTCAAAGCTTTTAATCATAAAGTAAAGGAAAGAGTGTTCAAAGTCGGCGAGCTAGTTCTAGCCGTGAGAAGGCCGATGATCCTAACTCACAGAAGTAAAGGCAAATTCCAGCCCAAATGGGAGGGCCCTTATGTGATCGAGACAACGTTCTCAAATGGCGCCTACAGGATAGCCCAGCCCAACGGAGATCTGTTAATGGCTCCTATCAACGGCAAATTCCTGAAAAGGTACTATGCCTAATCTCTCCTGCTCAGAGAGGAAAATAGCAAGGACCTCGATTCTGACAAAACTACTTCCAAAAAACATAATTAGTTGGGTTACACTCTATCATGTCCTCATGACCTCTGAATAGATACGTCCCGCTAAGAAGTTTATCGAGAGTTTATCACGTCCATACTACCTCTGATATCACTCTCACCTAACCTGTCATTTACATTCTGAAATGATGGGTCCACAACAGTCAGAAAAGAGTCACTGTTATTTATTCCCGAAGAAGGCAGAATTACATAGGAAGGGGTACATCAAGATGGCGGAGTAATCAGGCCATGAATCTGCCGGTCCAGTACAGCTATCCTCTCATTCCTAAGGGCCAAAGCATCGGCGCGAGCCTGCTCCAGCCGTGCCTCCGGAGTGTGCGTAAGGGTCAGATTAGCCCTTGCCCGAAGACAGCCCGTACGGGCAGCTTCCGCACGGTCCAGATCCCGTACGGAGTGTGCGTAAGGGTCAGATTAGCCGCAACGACCTGGGCACTGAGGACGCCCAAGCTGTTCATGGGCTCATTCTTGCCCCCCGAAGCTTTCTCCGACTTGGTGGCCCTAGACCGATGGAAGAAGAGGTAGGACATCCACTTGGTGGTGTGAGCCAAATCAGAAGGCTCGTTATAAAAAGCGGTGCACGCGAAGTACTGACACATCAGCTCCTGATATACTTCCGCCACCCGAGGGTCCATATCTCCCAACTCCCAATTGGTGGGAACGTACTCTTCATATGGGGTATCCCCCATCGGCAGTCTCGAGACAACTGCCATCTCATGAAGGGCCAACCCCAACTCCCCTAGTGGAGTGGCGAAGGTCCCGGAAAGCGGAATGTACCGCTCCATCAGTGCCAGGAACAAATTAGGGTTCGGAGGCAGCCCGACGCTCGTCGCACTCACAGCGGCATATAGTCCATTGCCCTCTAACTCTCTCTGGAAAAGCTTTAAGGCCCAGTCAACTAGGCATCTCCATCGGGAGTTCGTTGGGCGATCCACCCATTGCACCGAGGATTCTCCTTGGGATATACCCTACCTCGACCCATGAAGTCATTGCAGAAGGTCGGCAATTGGACCGGCTGGATCACCGAGCTATCTTCACTTGGAACACTGCCCGGGCACAGTCCTCGAAACAGCGTCACAATGCCAGAAGGGCGACTAACAAATGACCCCTGGTCAGCGCCTTTCAGATGAAAGATCTTCCCCGGCTTCCCGTGAAGATCAGGAGTCAGCTTCCAAGACATCTTCCTGGGATGCGTCACATGGGAGAAGGCCGAGATGGGATAATCCCTCGGCATCGTCGGCAGGTACAAGACCAAATCCCTGGCAGGAAAAACCCAAGGCTCCCTCTTGGGCTTCATCTGGGACTGTTTATCAATCATGTCCCCAAAAAGGAAAGCCGACTTTATGTACCGCTCCCCATCTACACGTACCAAGGGTTCGCCGTTGATCATACTCAACAGCATTCGCTCACCCTGAGCCGATATCAGGAGCTCCCTTCCCTCAGGATACTGGGGTCCAGAGATGGGAAATGCCACATGGGACAGATCCTCCAGATAGTTCGAGTGCAGCATCCCCGCAGCGGAGCCTATCACCTCAGCCAATGGGGACTCACCCAGATCAACTGCAAGATAATACAAAGAAGATATGTCATTACAAGTCTGGTACAAACACACGGACCAAGGAAACGACAGTCTGTGCTCTACGCCAAGATTGTACAAATTTGGTCACCTTAAGCCGGAAGTCTCCTCCACGAACGTAAAATTCAAATTTTACGAAATACGCCAATTTTTGGTAGCTCGAGCTATTTACGCCCAGAGCTACGAAAATATGGAGCCTTTACGCTGACACATTAGAAATGTGGGCGTAAAAGATGAAAACGCCTCCGTGCGTCATCTTCCTCAAAAGAGGCAATCAGCACAGAAGATGACCTAGCGCAGTCACGTTCAACGTGTGCGAAGGATTTTTTGTCGTTTGTGTCATCCCAAAAAGTTCTACCTCTAAAGCCGGGAGCGCTAGTCGTCGGCGGGATGATCCCCTCAGAGGGAAGTTCACCTTGCCCGACCGGAGATTCCCTCGCCGGGACAAAAGAATGAGAAGAAGAACCTATGCTCTTTCCCTTAGCGGAGGGGGTTTATTTCGGCGCCATTTCTGAAAGACTCGAAGTGCTCGAAGAAAGAACGAAGAAAAACTCGAACAGTCGAAAGCTCTCTTTCGCAAAAGACAGATAAAGAGTTTTTCTTTCCAGAAACTGGGGATATATATACAGTCCGGGTCGACTCCTCGAATCCTCGGACGAACCCCTCGAGACCCTAACCAAATCGCGCAATTAATAGTTGGTTATGATTGGATGCTACGTCAGCCCACTACCCTTGGAAGACGGACAGTCAGCGAATTCGAAAGGTTTTTTTTTTGTGCAAGACGGTTCAGCGGGTTCTACGCTAAATGAGCTTTCTACGCTCGACAGTAACGGATCTACGGTTTTACGCTCGCAAGCTACAAGTCTATGGTTTTACGCCCGGATGCCTTTGTACTCGGTAGCTTTTATGCTCGAGAGGCCACAAACCCACGATTTTACGCTCAGCAGATACCAAATCGATCTCACGCTCGGTGGCGCTCAGTTTATGCTCAGCAGCAACAGATCCGCAAACCTCACGCTCGAAGAAATTTTCTTTTCAGGAGCTACAAATCAAACAGTTCTACGCTAAAGGAGCTTTTCTACGCTCGACAGCTACGAATCTAACGGCTTTACGTTCGACAGCTACAAGTCTATGGTTTTTCTTGCCCGGATGCCTTTGTGCTCGGTAGCATTCTATGCTCGAGAGGCAACAAACCTACGACTTCACGCTCAGGAACCACAGGTCTACGATTTCACGCTCGATGGTGTTCTACGCTCACAGGCTACAGATCTACAGTTCTACGCTAAAGGAGCTTTTCTTCGCTCGACAGCTATGAATCTAACGGCTTTACGTTCGACAGCTACAAGTCTATGGTTTTTTTCTTGCCCGGATGCCTTTGTGCTCGGTAGCATTCTATGCTCGAGAGGCAACAAACCTATGACTTCACGCTCAGGAACCACAAGTTTACGATTTCATGCTCGATGGTGTTTTACGCTCAAGAGGCTACAGACATGATTTCCCGCTCCACGACTTTCCGCATATCCAAACAGTCCCCAAGGCGGTCAAGTGCAAAGAGTTCACACAGAAGATACTCGTTCTTGACCCCAAAGCATCCCCAAGTACCCGAAGTATGCAGAGTTTAAACATTGAGAAATTACTCCTCTCGGGTCCAGAAAACTGGAGGTTCATCCAGATTCCAGTCTGAATATCTCGTCTATCAAAGTAGGCAACTCAGTTTCACAGAAACCTCGACCCTGTTCCAAGGGAGTTTCGAGAGATCATTCTTGAAGACAAATTCTGAACAAAACGAAATTCCGCTCATCAGAGAGGCAACAGTTCAGAAATTCTACGCAGTCCTAGCAACAGGACAATTCTAAATGTTCAAAGTGCTCAGCAGCGTTCTACGGACTATCCGCTATGCATAAAGGACAGGGCCTAATACTCTTTCTATCAGAGTCAGCGTAAAGATTCAGACGTGTCGAAGCTGCACAGATTCAGACTTCACAAGCAACGTATGGCAAGACGATCATATGGAGAAGAAGACGATTTTATTAAAGATTAAAATCATGATTACATATGAGGGAAACTCCGTCTACAAAGAAGATACCCCCTCGTCGTCTGAAGATCGCCCGTAAGCTGTTCTGGCAGGCTCTCGCTGGGCCTCAATTCTTCATCCATCTTCTCCGGCAGTCAGTCAGTTTATCGAAAACTGACTGACATATGGGTCAAACGGCGGGAGGATACAGAACTGGGCCTGCATAGATTTTGCAGATCCCATGCTCCGTGCGCCGCTCAAGCCAGGGACAGGATGAGTCTTTTTGACTCTCGTCCGCGGGGGCCTCAGGAAGAAATAAACAGTCTACAAACGTTGTGGTCAAATACGACCCTTCCTCTCTCCTGGGGCAACGCCATACAAAGTTGTTGATTATCCCGAGGAAGAGAGGCTAAGATGTCCTTCCATGATCCATCGTTGCAGTGGACACTTGCTCGAAGACGCCGTCTTTTACGGCTCCCTACATGCTGGAAGAACATGATCTCCTTCTTCCTCAGATCGATCCGACGAACTCTGGCGATCATCTCTGCATGACAATGGGAATGTGGTGAAGACAGGTTCACCCCCCCAGCCTTTTATAGGCAAAAGAGATCACAGCGGTCCCCAATAAATCCGCCATAAAGTCAGCATCGACCGTTTCAACGCTCCATTCAGAAATGTTTTGAGTTACGAGGGGCCGTTCATGCTTCATTCAAAGCGTTTCAAATTCCGAGGAATTTAAAAGCTTTGAAGGGGGTCTTGTAGAAGCATAAAAAAAATGCTTGGAAGATCTACGCAGCATCTTGATACAGAGCAGCATAAGCAGAGGCCTTCAGAGCCATCCAGCGTAAAACAGGGTTCTTCATCGCCTCCATGGCGTAAAACCCAGTCACTCTCAAAGCAGCGTTAAAGCGTACGAGGAATGCTTCGTATTCCCGAAAAGAAACTGTCTAGTCACGCAGTAAACCTGACCTCTGACTCCTGACAAAAAGTACTGCACAGCTACCCAAACGACGGCTGGGAACAGGGGCAGACCCCTCGGGATGCGCTCTATAGTATGATGGCGGATCTCAGCATTTAATGCAGAGGATTTGGTTAAAATATCACCAAACCGGCACTTACTAAAAATCCCCCGGCATAAACCGCTCTTTCGCGTGCAAAGAGAACACGCTGCCTTGTTTTACACAGGCAAACATGGGCTGTTTTACGCTCCGCAGAAGACAAACCGCCTGCCACGTCAAAAGCTGCGCTTCGTACAGGGCTCAAGGCACGTCCCTCCGTCAAAACGCACAGAGCGATGACAGTGTCCCCTCAAGGCACGTCCCTCCGTCAAAACGCACAGAGCGGTGACAGTTTCCCCTCAAGGCACGTCTCCGCATTTAATGCACAGGATGATGGCAAATCTCTGCCAAAGATTTAATCTCCAAAAGCCGTAATTCCAGCTAAAGACGTCCACATCAGCACCCTGGCACGGTACGCAGCGGCCTCTACGCCCATTCAGGATCTATGCTCCTACGGCTTCCACGCCTACTCGGCTTCTATGCCTGTTCGGCTTCTATGCCTACTCGGCTTCAACGCCCATCCGGCTTCAACGCCCTCCCAGTCTCTACGACTACCCGGCTTCCATGCCAACTCGGCTTCTATGCCTGTTCGGCTTCTATGCCTACTCAGGCTTCTATGCCTGCTCGGCTTCTATGCCATGGTGACGGACATTTGGCTTCTACGCCAACCCCTTCTACACAATGGATACCTACCTACGTGGCTTTTACGCCGTGATCTTAGTAGCAATTGTACGCATTGTGTCCCCTTAGTTGGACCCGCGTCACCCGCTCATTCAAAAGATCATCTATACGTAGGCATTGGTTACTTTAACCGTTGTGTAATAGGGTGCTGTACTTTCAACTCCTCGGTTGTTACACCGATGGAGTGGTCACTGTCACCAAAACTCTATAAATAGAGACCCCTATCAATGGGGAACAAGGTCAACAATTTGGAAGATCGAACAAGGTCACCGAACTGGAGATCAAGAGAGAGAGAGAGAGAGAGAAGAATACAGAGCTCAGGCAAGGAATAGGGAGCGACGACCTTCAGCATCGCGCATTCACCCTCCTTCGCAACCTCCGAAGCTGCACCCTGTCTTCCACAGCACTTCTTCAACATTGTGTAGTCCAAGGGCTAAAGTGATCGACCGCAGATCAGACACCTATAGCAATTTATACCCAGATTAAATAAATTGTACTCCCGCATCCTCGTATAGGATCGAATTGTACAAGTTTGTTTGTAAACCAAAGGGCACGGGTCTCGTATAAACCCTGTCATTGAAATACACTTTCATTCTTTCGTTTAATACCACAAACAACTGCTGGTATTGTACTACTCTCTCCAAAGCTTGGAGAGTCACCTGATGAGCGTTCTCCATGCTCTCTCTCATCAGCTCAGTTTGTGCCTGGTGCGTTTCTGCTTGCACCCTCTGAGCCTCAGCTTGAACTCGCTGAGCGTCTGCCGTCACTCTCTGGGCATCAACCATGCCCTGGATTAAGGTAAACATCTGTGCCCCATCAATAGGCAAACCTCCGAGAATCGAAGTCGGTGGAGGGGGAAGGTTGTCCGTCACAGCTGCGGCAATCCTCTGAACAGGTGGGGGAGGAGGATCCCCAAAAAGTGTAGACACTCCCACATGCATCAGAGATGTAGGAGGAACTACGGATGTCTGTCCATCAGGTGGAGAGGTGGCAGACCCCTCTAAAATTGGTGCTCCCACTCTCATAGATCGTGTCTTCGGCGACATCCTGAAGACAGACCCAGAAGAATCAATTAAGGCAATAAATGCGATATCATCAAGGAAGGACAGTAAAGTTCTAAAGAAGCAACATTCAGAAGGAATAAGTATAACAGATAAATAGATTGGAAACATTCCTAGTTGTGATTGCACAGGTCAATGATGCATCCAGGGTTTGATACCTCTATTCCTTTAGGTACCACAGTTCTACTACAAGCACACTCACTGCTAGCTTTCTTACCTACTGTAATTGTTGATACTAGTTGTTCTTATCACTTAAGTGCATATCAAACACACCATACTAAGTATTGCTCCCTCTAATACAATCCTAGATGGACACCCAAGTCAGTTTGCAGTGCAATCTCAATCATGCTCAAGCCAACAGATCCTTACATATGCACCTCATCTACTCATATACTAATATATCTCTTCCACTATAAAATTTTATCCTCATAATAAAGTCCTCAAAACTAACTCCTCGAACAATTTAAAGTAAAATGCATATACTTTCCTCAAAGTCAAATATTCAAAAGCTGAAATAAAAATTTAATCACTTCCAAAAATCCTTACAGCTTTGTCTAGGTTCATTGAATTGAATCTGAATCCTCAAAAAAAAATTTAATAGCATAATATCTCAACTTCTCAAAATTCTAAAAAATTTGAAATTCATTTTCAATCTTCGAATTATAATTTAAATCCATATCTTGTAGTCCAATAGCCCTAGTGTTAATCTTTCTCACTATTCTCATCAACATGTGTCATCAGATAATACCATAAATTAGTCCATAAAATTTATCTTGATATGAAATCAAACTCTACAATGACACTAATATCTTAATTAAATAACTGATCAACAATAATCAATTTCAATATCAACAAGTGAGAATGGACGGAAACAAGAGAAATGTTTTAAATTGGAAATTATAATAAGATTCTCAGGGGTCATCCCAGGAATCTCTCAAGGAATTGTGATTGAGTATTCGCTCTCATCCTAGTATCCTATGTCCTAGATTCTATCGCAGGCACGCAGTAGTGTAACAAAGATGCCACACTACCACGACATTGCACAATTTGCGAAGTCTGACCTGCATGGGCTGCCACTAAAAACGTGTCACGACGCGCACCCAGAATTGTGGCACGAGTACGCGGGTACATCCAGCCTACGCCGCAGTATCGGCGGTAGAACGTTGTCAAGGTCATAATACTATCTAAGCAATCTCTCACGAGCATCCAATCTCCATAAGGAGGCACGGATGACACAATATATATAAATGAACAACATACTCAATCACATAACTACAGCACGATAAGATATCGAACAAATGAAATAAAATACAACACAAGTCTAAATATAAATAATCTAACTCAATAAATATCCATGTCTCAACAAGAATGCCGGAGACAAATCCGGTACCAAATAAACTACTGAAGGAAACTAACTAGATAACTAGTGATTCCGGCTAGACCTCCCGAAATCACAACTGAACTACCAAGTCTAAGTCTGCAGCTACTCACCATATGGTTCATAAAGTGTTGGATACCGGTCATCTAAGGCATATTCTGGAAAAATATTTCCAGTCAGGAAGGAGCAAAGTATATTTCTAATAGCAGTTCTATATCAATGATATAAGCTATGTAGCAGTATATAGATGGAAATATACAAGATGCATGTACATGTACGAGAGATATACAATAAAGGAAATACTGGAAATACTGTAAGTAAATGCGGGAAGGAACAATATGTCAATAAACAAGAATACTATGACTAAGTGTGTGAGTACTAGCTTTAACATATGATCGGCTTGGGAACTTATACAGGAATAATGGCCTGGCTAGTCATACGTGCGGTGTATGACCAACACGGTGTATGACCAACACTAATATGTGAACAAGACTTGTACATGAAGGGTATAATCACATATCTACACTAAAATACTCCCCACCCCCGACTGGTATAGTAGATCCAACCATGGTACGCTATGGCACGGGATTCCCTAGGAAGTTAGCAAATCTCTTCGAAAATCAGTGTCTGTACATGCATAAGATAACAAAAAAACAAGACTTGTACAAGCTACACCATGAACAAGGAATAACATCTCATGACGAGATTCGGATATATCAATCCGTGTAACCAGCGTGTCGAGAATATGGATATTTATACTAGATACAATGAACATAAGGGATATCATAAATAAGAAGCTAATTAGAGAATGTACTCGCCTTGGGTCCTTACCTGGTAATACCAATGTCCTATCCCAGAGTATCGTCTGGATGATCCAACAGTCCTATAGACATATAATAAAACAATACAATATTTGCATCAGATGATACACTATCACACAATCAAAAATACATCGAACTCAGGGGCTATGCTAGGTATGGCACTAGTCAACTAGGGTCAAGTGCGTCAAGTTGCACGGGCATCGCGTCTGTGATTGCTGGGCAAGACAGACGATCAAAATGGTATGGGGCTTGCCAGTACGCCAGTGTACACGTGGCAGCCTACTAACATGTACAGGGTCACAGGTCATATATAGTTACGGGGTATCCGTATTTACACTCGGGTCGCCTACAATATTTATCAATTACATATTATCAATAGTTAAATATATTACATATATATGTATACCAATAATTTCGTACAAAAATATGTATAAGTATATATACATTAAATAGAAATATATATTATATATATACATATGTTAAAAATATACGTAACACATTTATATATATATAACAACCATTATTTAAGAATATATATATACTGAATATATATATATATATTTATATTTATATACTAGTAAAAATATACATATGTTATATATATATATATATATATATATATATATATATATATATATATATATATATATATATATATATATATATATATATACACCAAAAAATAAACCTATACTATATACGTATATAAGTACATATATATACCAAAATACATACATATATATACGTATACGAATACGAAACATACATACATATGCACACACACATACACATATACACATACACATATACGCACATACACATATACACATATACGAATGCACATATACGCACATACACATATACACATACACATATACGCACATACACATATACACACATACGCGTATATACATACACCTATACACACAAATTTCCTCCAAATACGTATACAACATACATACGTACGTACACGCGTACGTGAGGGGAGAAGTTATACCTGAGCGTGCACGATAACGGCAAAGACGTCGACGACGAGGAGGATGAGGTGGCTGGTAGGAAGAGCAGCTGACCGGAGCTCGACAGGGGACGTCGGGGGGCTGCCCTCGTCGATGGGGCTGGTGGTGGTGGTGGTTCAGTGGAATGGTTCGTCGTGGTGCAGCGAGGGGGCTCCGGGGGAGATGAACGGAGTAGGGGATGGTTCGGGTTCTGATGAGGGTGGTAGTGAACGGAGTAGGGAGGAGCTCGGGCTGGGGGAGGAGAGCAGCGGGAGGAGTATGGTGGAGCTTCAGCAGGCCGGAACTGGAGAAGAAGCTCGCCGGGGAATGCTGGAGGAGGTCAAGGATGTTAGCTCTGATGGCTGTGGTGGATGTGCAGCGAGGATGTCGGGGAAGACTCGGGGCTGATGCTGCCGGAGTAGGGTGGTTGCAGTGGCTCGGCGGGAGAAGCTGTAGCTGCTGGAGTAGAAGAGATGGGGTGGTTCGGGTTGGCCGAGATGATGGAGGCTGGAGGGAACGAGGGGAGGAGCTCGACGGGCTGTTGATGGTGGTGGAGAAGATGTTCGTGGTGGTCGGTGGAGGAGCTAGGAGGAGGAGATCTGATGGTGGTGGATGCAGTCGGGAAAGGGGAGCTCCAGGCGGTGGAGTAGCAGCTCAGCAGGGAGCGGGGTCGACTGACCGGAGCTGTGTGGTGCTGCTCGGAGAGGATGAGGGGGAGCTGGAGAAGGTTGTGACAGGAGGAGCCGGGGAAGAAGCAGGGAGGTCGGAGCTCGGCCGAGCCGGGGTCGGGGTCAGCCAACCGGAGCTGTGGCTGGGGTCGGGGAGTGTACAATGCTAGGAGTGGTTTCAAATTCCCCCCCCCCCCTTTTCTCTATTCAAAATAAAAAGAGAAGAAGAAGAAGAAGAAGAAGAAGAAGAAGAAAGGAAGAAAGGAAGAAGAAGAAGAAGAGAAAAAGAAAGGAAAGGAAATTTTCTTCCTACGTTGGAGAAGAGGGAGGAGTAAGGTGAGGAGATGGGGGCTTCCCTAGGTTTGGGGATTAGGGCTTGGTTGGGAAGAGAGCCTTGAGGGGACATTAAATAGGATAGAGTGTGTGGGAACGAATGGTGATGATGCACCCATTTTGAATGGGTGGTCATGATTTGACATGGAGGATTTTTTCATGCAAGGGTAAGGGTTGGGTTGACTTGTCAATATTAGGGCTTCTCCATTGGTTTAAACCAATGGGGTGTTGACACCTAATGCAATATTTGCAAAATAGCCCCCTTAAATTTGGGTATTTGCACAGACACATAAAATGATGAAAAAGTGGTGGGCGATTTGGTGTTTGGTATTTTGTAGGGTGAGGGGGCATTGTGTGTTTTGTATGGGCTTAATTAGTAGGGTACTGAAATTAAATCGGGATTAACAGAATTAGTCAAAATGGTATCCTCAATCTAATTAGAAATAAATGCAAGTGGTGTTCTAAAATTAATTAGGAGTATATGGGGCCAAAATTAGGTCGGGTCACAAATATCATTAGTGAAGAAGAATCAGAACAGAATATTACCCTAATTTGGGCTACACAAAAATGGGTCAAGATTGCCTTCAATTTCGATTGGAACGCACAACGATACAAAATTAGAATTTATTTAGAAATTAAATAACGTCCCCGACGAATATTGTGCGGCTAATATGAAGCACAAGATAGCATGATTATGAGTTACAAAAATGTCAGAATGGAAGGCGGGCACATCTAGGGCAAGGTTGTGAAATTGGTTGGAAGACAAAGGCTAGGGTAGCACGCCAAATATCGAAGCAACGGTAAGGCGCAACAATTAAATAAAATTACGGTAATTAATAACTACCTCCAACAATTAAATTCTAAATAAATAATTAAATACATAATCCTATAATTCGGTCAGGTGTTCGTCTAGTGGCTTCTAGGTCAAGTCTACCAGCTCAAACATTAATGAACACTGTATATAATAATATAAATACACATCTCATACAATTATTTAATTTAAATACACACAATTTTAGTAATATACAAAAAGTCAAAAATATCCCTATTTTTGGAATGTGGTAGTGACATCTAGTTACAGACGTGATCGTCGTACGACGTATAATACCTTATACGTGGTAGCTGGCCGTGTCCGTCTCCGTATTCTGGTACTGGGGCTTAACAATATCTATGTTTCAATCAACAAGAATACAAAATATAAGACTTGACAACATATATCATGGTGTGCACCCTATACAACACTTGTCCGAATAGAATCGAAATGAATAATATGAGTCTACAAATACTATGCTATAATAGCAAATAAATAAATAAAAAGAACTTGTATTTATAACTATAGAAAATAGATGCACGTACCAAATCATAATACCTGCACACCGAGATGATACTCAACAGCAGCTCTAGAAGAACTAAACAACAATCAATACTGCAAATCTGGAACCAGGTCCTCTGAGGGACGTAACAAGATACATAATATAAAATCTATGTAAACTGAAATAAACTCATAACAGATACAATTTAGAAGCTATCGTCATACGTATGGGAGCTATGGCCGAATATGGTAGGCCTAGCACTCATTAAAGACTAGAACCCTTTGTCTACACAAGACATCTAGATTACGTAGCGTTGAACAAAAGCTAGAGGCCGACTATGTATATCATCGGGGAAAAATATAAAAGTTTCCATGCATCTAGCGACTGTCCTCCCCTGCATTCTCAAGACTGATCAAGTCGTATACACAACATGTCCAATTTGTAAATCCTAGAGTCTCTATTACACTAATCACAGTAGTTACGTTTTCTATCTATCGCACGTTCCATAGTAATGATGGCCAGTCAAATATGTAGTTCGTGCCCCTAGTAAGATGTCTCGGTCGTGTCATGTGGGATATAAGGATATCCCCCTATAGTCCCCTAAAAGTAGGTTCACATGCATAAAATAAGTACAAGTCACGATAATGACTAATCCAGTCATTTACACCCAAGTATAGCTTGGACGCGTACTTATATAATCCAGAGTAGTATCAATAATGTAATATACAAGTAGCATGCTATAAATATAGAGTAAAGATAGTAACATATCAAGGTATACTTTTCTGGATCTTGAATGGTGTCAAGATGACGTCCAGGCAATAAACTTAGCAAGTCAACAACCGTTGAGAAGATAAAATCTGAATAAACATCTCTGGATGCTGAAAATAACATAACTAACATTTCCAGAATGAGTAAAAGTAGTCAAAATAGACTATCCATGATACAGGAACAAAAACGACAATTTTGGGTCAAAATGGAATCCATAGATGGACCGACCCGCTTTACACCGAAAAATATGTCAAGATTAAAATTATTAAAATTCAGCAAACTATATATCTAATAAGACCAGAACAATGATATGAACTCAACAATATGTTCATACTTGGATTCCGATGAGCTGATCACAAAAACAAATCGTAGGTCCCGCAAAACGGCGTTCTGGTCAACGTTCTCATAATCGAACGAACCATGGGTCACAGGACCAACGTATCTTTGCGAGTTCAATGGCGCAAGTTTAGCTGCGACAGGATGAGCGTGCACAAACTAATTAAAAAAATTTAAAAAGTCGTGATATGGTTACTTTCGACGGTTTACGGGTCAAATTCGTTGCACACACGTGACCAAATTGAATTCTGTCAAAGCTAACACGTCGGTTGATACTGTATGTGCCTTTTGAATATAGTTGGTATGCGATGAGGTGGTCCAATTTGACGAGCCCAACTCCGTATCGTAAAAAATAAATTTTAAAAACATATTTTATGGGTTTTAAAACTGAGTTTTGATCAATAAAATCTATGAATTAACCTAGACTATTTATAGAAACATAAAGGTAGTTATACCTTCTGTGCAATGGAATAGATGACTCGATGAATGGAGCTGCGACGAGGGAGAAACAAATCCAGAAAGTTGACACCACAAAACTGTCAAAATAAATTCAGTTAAAACATGCAAATTGGAGGTCATTTTTGATCTATCTAACGATTTAATTAACAGTTGAAACTTAATAGAAGTGAAGATTTATATAGAGAGATTGATATGGAAGTTTTAGATCAACGATCCAACGGTCAAATTGTCCAAAAAATATGCACAAAGTCGCTGCGATGGACCACAATTTTTGGTTTCCAAAACGCACGTCACGACGGGGATTTGAGCAAAATGCACAAATCGACTATATCGAGCGTCGGGGTGGATGATGGCGCACCGTGGGGGATGTCCAGGATGCACGGCGGAAGCAATGGAGCACCGCAGCTCTACGGCCACTGCTGGTCGCTGCTTAGTTGCTGCAACTGTTGTTGCTTGTGGCTGTTGCTACTGCTACTGCTACTGCTCATGTGTACGACTGCTGCTGCTTGTGCGGGGTGGTCAGGGTGGCGCACAAACGCAAGGCCAAACGGTGGTCGCAGGCCGAGGAGCATCGCCGGTACGGTTGACTCTGGTCGGAAGTGCGGTGAAAGTCATATAAGGGAAGATGGTGGTATTGGTCGAGTTGGTGTAGGAGAAGGAAAATGGAGGAGATAATAAGGAGAGGAGGCGTTGAGTATATGGTGTGATGATGATGAGAGGGAGGAGGAGGAGAGGAAGGTATTACCGTGGAAAAAGGAAGGGGAGGGTGACAATGAAGATGCCAATTGTATATGCTATGTATAAGTTGGCAAATGTTTTTATTTATTTATTGATATAGTTATAATTTTTATTAGGTTAATTTAGGAAGGTGTTTTTAAGAGCATCATTAGTAGTTGGAACTTTCCAATGCAATTTGGGACACAAAATTTCATGAAAAGGTAAATGTAAAATAGATTGGATTTGTATGAGAATAGTAGGAAATGATAAAGTGAGCTCTGGTTTCAAAGATTGTGTGGTTAAGAATTGATGTGGGAAATAAATAATGTAAAATCTAGAATCTAAAAAAATTGAGCTCTAAATTGGGACTTATTATTATACAAAATAAGTTCCCACAATCTAGAATCTAGAAATTGGGAGGCCCAACCTATAGCTTTCATTGGTAGAATGGGACCCAAAATCTAGAAATTAAAACTATAGATGGAACTTACTATTCTACAAAATAAACTTCAAAATTTTAAATCTAGAATCTAGAATATGGGATGGACCTTACTAATGATGCGCCAAGGAGATGGGATTTGGAAAGAAATTTGAAATACAAATTTAAATCACCAAGTCTTATAATCTGAAAAGGGGTCGCAGGATTTGGAAGTTTATTGTTCCTACGGGAACAGTAACAGGAAATATATATATATATATATATATATAGCCAAGGACCTCTAGCTCAAGTGGAAAGAGTGAGGTATATCCTTCTAAGAGGTTGACGGTTCGAGCAACGGGGGAACCACATTTAATTTTCTGGGGAGGAATTAATGTAAGTAGTGGTGCGATATAGGTGCGGTGTAGGTGCAAGTACGGGTCTTCGGACATATATATATATATATATATATTCTAGAAAAATTCAAAAATACTTTTAAAATTTTATTCTTCACATACAAAACTACATGTGGAAAATTATTAATGAATATATAAAATATATTTATAAGCTATTAATTTTTAAAAAAAATAAGCAATAAATAACTAGTAAATAACTAATAAAAAAATAATAATAAAAATTTGAGGGAATTTACATTCTACCAAACTTATATTGTATTTTGTCTTCAAAATTAAAATAAGCATGGTACAAAAAGAATAAGAGAATTCACCTTGAAGAAAGTTTAAATACGTCTTGTCGTATCGGATTTCTCGAAAGGTTGCGAGACACGGTTAGTAACGGGATCCTAGTTGACGTCATTATCTGAGCTGGGTTATATTTAATTCGAGAGACTACCCAACTTATAGAAATTAAGTTGTTTGTGAAAACTCTAGTAATGGTCATATTTACAAGGTTTATGTAAAGGTTTAATTCTGTCATGATCCGTACCCGAAAATTGGCATGAGTCGTAGGTACATCCAGCCTACGCCACAGCATTGACGGTAGAACGTTGTTTAGCTCACAATATTATCTATCACATCTCACAATAAAATATAACATGGAAATGATCTCAACTCCATAAGGAGGACAAGCTGAATATAAATATAATGACTCGATCACAATAACATCTAAAGGAAGATGAATGGCACGATAAAGATGTAAAAATGATATAAAGGAATTCCAACACATAAGTCTAGGAATAAATATCTTAAATAATAATAAGTCTAAGGGTCTAGCTAACTCAAATGCAACATAAGTCTCAAATAATACAACTCAGAATATCTCAAAGTTTGGAACAATCCAAATACAAATGAACTAGATGTTAACTAGGCAACTGCGGGTGGTGTCTCCTCTATGGAAAGTGGCTCCTCCGGAAGCTCTTGGATATAATCCTTATCTACTCCAGGTCCATAATAGGTGGGACAAAAGTCTTCAAGATCCTCTAAAAAATGTTATTCAATCAGGATTTGAGCGAAGCACATAAACTAGCAGCAATTCTAATTATATTGATAAAAACTATAAAGCAGTGAGTAAGGAATATATATGATAGAATGGAATACTGGAATGTAAGGAAATCTAGAAAATCAATCATCATATCATATAGAAAATAACTAGCAATGAGTACACCGGTAAAAGTAAGCAGTAAAAACAGATAGATGTGAATAATAGCAATGTATGAACTGAAAATAGAGAATAGAAATACTGGCTAAGTGACTTAAAATATTAGTTTGCTATGTGATTGGCTTGGGACTATATCAGTATTATTATATATGATTGGCTATGATACATGTGAGGTCAGACTAACCATCTTGTTATCTATGATACGAGCAAAAGTCAGGCTTATCATATATAACAGGCTATGAGATGTTTAATATGGTCAAGCTACACCCTACGTGATATGTGGGGTGAGCTATGAAGCATGTAAGGGTGGTTATTATCACATAACTTGCTAATATTTCTTCGTCCCTCAGCTAGTACAATGGATCCAATCACGACTTCTCATGACAAGTATCTATAATACTAGCTCGTGTATCAACTGTGTCAGAAATCAGGTATAACACTACAAAACTAGAATCATAGTAATCATTAAAATAATTAAAACTGTCAGAGAATATACTCACCTGTGGTCCTAAGCAATATGTGAGGATCGATGTCCAAAATAGAGTCACAAGGACCTAAATATAGAATAATGGTGTTAGGATATGAAATGAAAGGATAAGCATGATTAACTAACTAATGATGATGTTTATAGGCCATGTCTAAGTTCATACTAGGTTAACTAGGTCATTACCTTGTTATACTAGGTTTCCTAAGTCTAGACAAGGTCTGATAGTCTATATTAGTCTAATACTAATTGATACTTAGTTAATATAGCTATACTAGTCACTACTAGCTAATATAGGCTATACTAGTTAATCTATCACCTTATGTAACTTATGCTTAATTTAGACTATATATATATATATATATATATATATATATATATATATATATATATATATACACACACACACACACACAGTACCATTGCCATAATACCCCTTTACCTAACTATTGCATATATCAATACCTTGGTCACTTCTAATTCTAATAACCCATACTGACTGATACACCACTTGAACCTCAACTGACCAACATTCCACTCAACTGATACTCCATCTAACCTATGCACTAAATCTCCCTTCAATACCCACACACTGATATATTGGTATCAGTCCTCTAATTACCAGATTTTACTCTGATTCTCCACCCATGTCCTCCCAACCATCAGTGCGTTTGCACCATATGGCCTAATACCTGCCCTTACACCCTTGATCTCCTACATAACTACTCCTATCAGTTTACCCCAAATTCCCTAACCTTTTTGCTGTCACAAACCCCCAACAGTCTACCTTTGACATTTTTATTGTTGCTCTGGCCTTGACCCGACCCCATTCAGTGTACACAACATACTTGTTGTCGTGAACTGCTCCAAGAACAATCCCCTTAGCTATTGATACATCAGTGTATCAATACACTTATACTAACCCCCTAGCAAATTTTGTTGTGAATAACTAATGGCCCGATCCCCCCTCTGAACACAGTGCACACATACATTGTACACCACTACACAACATGGACTTAACACAACACAGCACCCTCACACTGTCACTTGTGCATGTATAAGCACACACAAACACTCCAAACTGAAACCATAATCCCCCTATGCATATGTATACACATCTTAGACACATGAGGACACCCACTAGCTAGCAGTCCAACTCAACTACTAGTACACTAGTAACACCAACACTCACCACTCTCCATAGGTCATAATATCAAATACCTAGAATGCAATAGTCATGATACTCTCATGGTGTCATGATATACCATCAACCAACATATCAAATCCTATAATACCCAATTATAAATATATTTACATATCAAATACAATTATATATAGCTAATGTAACTTGCTACAAGGGAAATTGGAATAAAAATCACTAGCATGCACAAAATCTCCAATTTAAAGTCATGTATCACACTGTATCGTGATACACCCTACTAGTATCCAATTGTGGACACGATACTACCCTCACACAATCATTACAAGTACAAATAGTCATAATTAACCTAGTAATAAACACTTTGTGTCCCAAATTCAGAATTTCTCCAATTTGGACACAAAACTCCATGTAGAAGTCACAATAAAGGTCATTAGAAGCTCAAACTTCTTCCTATGGATAGCCCTAATGCATGAATGGGTTCATAATGGTCAAATGTAATAATTAGAACCTAATAACCTAATTAGAAGGGAAATTTTAGAATTATACCTATTAGGAGATAGATTCTTAATAAAGACTCAATAGGACACAATTTGGACACGAGCTCTTAGCCAAACTCCTTCTCCTCCAAAGCTCCTAACAATCCAAGCTCCTATTACTCCTTGATGATGATTAGGGAAGGGATTGGAAATAGTTTGGTGGAATTTGGTGAAGGATTGAGTCAATTTGGGGAAGAACACTATTAGAAAATAATTGGATAAAAATTGATAGCAGAGAGAATCTCTCCCCCCTATATTAGGCCGGCCATGTTCCCTTAGGGTTAGCTAATGCAAAAAATCCATAATGTCCCCTTTAGTTTGTTATGAAGAGTTATTTAGCTAATGGAAGCTTCTAATCCTAATAAAATCTTAATCAAATTTCTTATTAAGGAAGAGGGGTGACTTAGGTTGGGTCCAAAAGTGACTAGTCTAAATATTGGGTTCAAATGCCATGTCAAGTTGATTAGGTTCACTAGGGTTGTCTAATTAAGTAGTCCAATCTACTAATGTCACGACCCGCACCCAGAATTTGGGCATGAGCCGTAGGTACGTCCACCCTACACCGTAGCATCGGCGGTAGAATGTTGTCTAGGTCTCAAGACTACTAAACATAACTCATAACATGTCAATGATCTCAACTCCATAAGAAAGACAATGAATAATACATTGATCAACAATTCATAATATACTCAATCACAATAACTATAGGAATAAATGGCACAATGAGATATAAAGATAAGGAAGTACTGACATAAGTCAAGCACAACGACACAAAGTACAACAATAAAATAGAGTCTAGCTATCCAATATAAATAGTCTCAATAATAGTCTCATCATAAATACAGTTCAAGTCTCAAGTTTAGAACAAAAGATTCATAGATACAACTTACTAAATGACTACAGGTGGTGTCTCCCCTAAGGAGAGGGACTCCTCTAAGATCTCTGGTACGTAGTCTCACTCTACACATGGCCCATAGTATGTAGGACAGAAGTCCTCAAGGTCCTCTGAAAAAATATTATCCAGTCAGGATTGGAGCGAAGCATAAACACTAAACAGTAGTTTCATTTATATTAACAAAACTATAATACAGTGTAAGGAGATATAAGATGAAGAAATAATAGAAATAAGGAATACTGGAGCATATGTAATCAGCAATAGTACAACTAGCAATGAACAGATATAAGTGAATGCTAGAACAAGTGAACTGGAATAAAGAAATAGAATATCTAGCTAAGTGTTTGAGATATCAGTCTATTATGTGATCGGCTTAGGACGAGATCAGGCTGGTTATATATGATTAGCTATGATACATGTGAGGTCAGGCTAACCATCTGGTTAGCTATGATGCGAGCAATAGTCAGGCTAATCATATATAACAGGCTATGAGGCATGTAAATAGTCAGGCCACACCCAACGTGATATGTGGGGTGAGCTATGATGCATGTAAAGTTGGGTATGATCACATAATCTGCTAATATCTCCCCGTCCCTAGCGAGCACGATGGATTCCAATCACAAATTCTCATGACAGGTATCAATGATGCTAACCCGTGTATCCACAGTATCAGAATCAAGTACACTATACAACTATAATCATAGAAATGACCAATATAATGAAAATTGTCAGAGAATGTACTCGCATGTGGTCCTGAGCTGGCAATACCAATATCCTGCTCCCAAAGTCTCGTACGAATGATCCATCGGTCATATATATATATATATATATATATATATATATATATATATATATATATATATATATATATATATAAAAATATAATATAATATAATATAATATAATATAATAATATCAGTTACTACACTAGTACGCACATAAACACAACTACACTGCACTTAGAAACTAACGCAAGTAGGGGTGATAACTGGTCAACTAGCAGGGTCAAGTGTGCGCGTAGTTAAAATGTACAAGTGTCATATCCTCAAATATCGTACACAACAAACAGTGAGTTAACAAATACGTATAACACTAAATATACGTCCTAGCTAGTAGGTTAGTGTGCACAATCAAGACAGTGAGTCTAAACACCTAGGGTCTACACAAAGATATAGAAATATGTGACACCCACAACTAATAACTTAATTCCCATGAAGTAAATACTAACACCAATTATTATTCATACATGCATACATATACACTAGTTATTAGGGTTCACGAATACACAGTGTCATGCAACAACACAACATGAAGAAAAAAGAGGACAAGTGCAAACCTCAGTGTGTTCGTAACCGAAGAGGGGTGATGCTCGTCCGCAGCCCATGGAGGTCAGTCTCCGGCGGTGCAGGGTAGTGCTCCGGTGGGTGGACAGCGGCGGCAGAAGCAACAGTGTCAGCAGTAGCACGGATCATGGTGGTGGAGATGCTGGTGGTGGTGACTGGTGGTGGCCGGGGTATGGTGGTGTGTTGTTGTGGTGGTGATGGTGATCGACGGTGTACTATGGTGTAGATGGTGGCAGTGTAGAGGTGGTTGTGGTGGTCGTGTAGGAGGAGGAAGTCGATGGTGATGGAGAGTGGTCGAGGTGATCGGAGATGGTGAGGGACGCGATAGTTGTCGGTCGGAAAAGGAGAAGGAGAAGTCGAGGAAGAAAAAGATATGCTGTGGCGATGGTCGTTGCTCCGAGATGATGGTGGTTGGCTGTTGTCGGTGCTCGGAGAAGGAGGTGATGGTGCTGTGGTGGTGGTGATGCAGGGTGTAGTGGTATTGATCCGGCGGAGGAAGATTAGTTGGAGATGGTGGCTGGCTGTGATGGTGATGGTGATGCGGGGTGTGGTGGTATTAATCCGACGGAGGGAAGAGAGGATGGTGCTCAGTGGAGATGGCCCGCTGTGGCGGTTGGCTTCTGTCGAGGAGGTCGTGGGTAGGAGGAGAAGAGTGGTGGAGATGGTAGAGATCGAAGATGGCTGGGGTACTGTGAGGTGGTTGATCCGGCGGTAGAGGTCGGGGAAGAAGAGAAGAGGGTGGTTTAGGGTTTCGGTTTTGAGAAGAAGTTGGCTGTTGAAGTGAAAATGGAGAGAAAAAGAATGGTTTATGTAGGAAAGAGAGAGGGGGATGGCCTTGGGATTAGGGCCAACTATGTGCTTCCTAGGGATGGGGGAAGGTTCTACATGAAGGAAATGGGTGGCTAGGATGATGTAGGTTTTGAATGGAGGGCTAGGATGGGCTAGGGGAAGTTAGAGTGTAGTACACTCAAAATAGAGGGAAAAATCCATGTGACTGGTCAACAATGAGAGGGGGGGTTCTTCATGGCTTGGATCCGATGGGAGGTGAACACCTCATTGTCTTTTTGCATAAAAGCCCCTAACAATTGGGAAATTGCACAAACAATGTGGTTTGGAATTGGATGAGGAAAAATATCATGTTTGTTATGATGTAGTGGATTAAAAGGGTATGTTGTCTTTAGTATGAACCTTGAGGGTATGAGTGGGGGTTTGGGTTGGTGTTGGATCTAGTTTTGGGTTAGGTTGGGTCCTTACACCAATTTAATTAAAATTAGTGTAAATGGTGTTCTTAAATTAATTGGAAGTGCATAGGATTAAAATTGGGTGGGACACAAGTATCATGGACGTAGAAGACTCAGAATAGAATATTATCATAATTTGGGTTACACAAAATAGGTCGAGTTTGTGTCTCCAATTTCGATTAGAACGGACAAGGATGCAAAGTTAGATTTATTTGGATTTAAAAATAAATGTTTGTAACGAATATTGTGCTACTAAAATAAAGCACAAGAGAGGGTATTTATGAGTTGCACAAAGATTAGAATGGAAGGCTGGCACGCCTAGGACAAGGGTGTAAAATTTGTTGGAAGGTAAAAGGTAGTGTAGCGGTCCAAATATCGAAGCAACGGTAAGGTACAACAATTGAATAAAAATCACGGTAGTGAATTATAACCCCCAATAATTAATCCCTAATAATACTTATTTAATCCATAATCCTATATTTTGGTCAGAGGTTTATCTAGTGGGTTTTTAGGTCTAGTCCACTAACCCATGCATTAATGAACACAAAATAATATGTATAATATATATCATGCAATATATTAACGCAAAAAAATAAATATGGAAAAAGACAATAAAGCCCCTATTCTAGAAATATGGTAGTGACAAGTCTACCCTCCTTAAAAAAAATTCGTCCTCGAAATTGAATTAAACTAGCACAAGAACATACAATCAGACAAAGAATTATACCTCAAGTCTCGAAGAGATACGGGTACTGCTCGCGCATTTCATCCTTTCTCTCCCAGGTTGACTTGGCTGGAGAGTGATGTCTCCATGCAACACGAACCAAGGGAATAATCTGGTTCCGCAATACCTTCTCTCTGTGATCCAAGATCTCTACGGGCTGCTCGGGATAGCTAAGAGTCGGTCCAACCTTGATCTCCGAGTGATATAGTACGTGACTAGGATCTACCACGTACTATCTCAACTGCGATACGTGGAACACGTCATGTACTCCCTCTAGTGCAGGTGGCAAGTCTAGTCTATAGGCCACTGCACCGACCCTCGCAAGAATACCAAAAGGTCCGATGTAACATGGACTAAGCTTCCCGCCTCCACCAAAGTGAATCGTGTCCCGTGTCGAAGAAATTCGTAGGAACACCAGATCGCCAACCTAGAAGAAAATAGTCTTAACACGCAATCTAAAAGAAATAATCACAAGCCAATAATAACAAAACCTATACCTAAAACTCTAGGGGTCTACGGTGGCTATCGGCCCAATGCCTTGTCTGTCCTGAGCCACTCGAAGTCTGTCTCTGATGAGTTTTATATTTTTTGCTGCATCTACGACCATTTCTGGTCCTAACAAGGCTCTCTCTCCGATATCATCCCAAGATAACGGTGTGCAACACCTCCGTCCATATAGAGCCTCGAATGACGATATCTCAATGTTGGCCTGATAATTATTGTTGTAAGCAAACTCTACCAGGTGTAGATGATCCTCCCAAGAATCTCCGAGATCTAGAACACAAGTGCGTAGCATATCCTCGAGAGTCTGAATAGTCCTTTCAGACTGCTCGTCTGTTTGGGGGTGGTATGCGGTACTGAACTTGAGCTGAGTGCCCAAGCTAGCCTCCAGACTCCTCCCGAAGTGGGAAGTGAAACGCCTATCCCGATCTGAGATGATGCTCACAAGAACCCTATATAATCTGACAATCTGCCGCACATACATCTCTGCTAGCCTCTCCGTTGATGTACCCACTTTGAATGGTAAGAAGTGGGCTGATTTGGTCAACCTATCCACGATGACCCAAATTGCGTCCTTTCCTCCTGGAGAATGCGGAAGCCCTGAAACAAAATCCATAGTCACGTGCTCCCACTTCCACTCTGGGATAGGTAAAGACTAAAGCAATCCATATGGCCTCTGTCAATTCGCCTTTACCGGCTGGCATACTAAACACCAGGATACGAAGCGTGATACCTCGCGCTTCATTCTATACCACCATACGTGCTCTCTCAGGTCTCGATACATCTTGTTGGCACCGGAATGCATCGAGTACTGAAAGCGATGTGCCTCCTGCAAAACCTCCTCGTGCAGCTCCCCGCTTGGCACATACATCCTTCTGCCATGTCGTAAAGACCCATCATCAGCAATAGTGAAGTCGTCTGACAATCATATCCGAACTTGTGCCCTGATACTCCTCAGAGCCTCATCATCATACTACGTAGATCTGATTTTGTCCATCAGCTCGTACTGTATCTGCAATCTCCACATCTGTATTTTAATATCGGGAACTAGCACCTTAATTCCTAAGCTCTCAAGATCGGCCAACAAATATCTATCTGTCGTCAAGCATATAGCTATCAATTACCTGCTTAAGGCATCGGCGACTACGTTGGCCTTTCCTGGGTGGTACTGTAATGAGATGTCGAAGTCTTTCATCAACTCCAACCACCTCCTCTGCCTCATGTTCAGCTCCTTCTGTGTAAACACGTACTTCAAGCTCTTGTAGTCTGTTAAGATCTCCACACGCTCTTCGTACAGATAGTTTTTCCACAGCTTTAGAGTGAAGATAACCGCGGCCATCTCCAAATTGTGGGTGGAGTAGTTCTTTTTATGAGGGCATAATTGCCTGGAAGCATAGGCAATTATATTTTCGTGCTGTTGAAGAACGCAACCCAAATTCTTCCCTGAAGCATCACTGTAGATAGTGAATCCACCTGTCCCTGATGGCAACGTCAAAACTGGAGTTGTCGTCAATCTCTTCTTTAGCTCATCAAATGTGGCCTGACAATCCTCCGTCCAGACAAAATCTATATCTTTCCTGGCCAGCCTAGTCATTGGCTCTACAAGTCTGGAGAAGTCTTGTACAAACCTCCTGTAGTATCCTGCTAGCCCGAGAAAATTCATGATCTCAACTACCGAACTGGGAGTAGCCCACGACTCCATTGCCTTGATCTTCTTTGGGTTAACTGAGATTCTGTCACCCGTCACCATATGCCTAAGAAATTCAACCTTGTCAAGGAAGAACTCGCACTTTGAAAGCTTCTCGTACAGCTCCTCCTTCGAGACTCTCCAAGACCATCCTCAGGTGCTCTTCATGCTCCTCTGGGATCTTTAAATACACAAGAATGTCGTCGATGAACACCACGATTAACTTGTCAAGGTACTGGTGGAACACCTTGTTCATCAAATTCATGAATATTGTCGGTGCATTGGTTAAACCAAACGGCATTACCATGAACTCAAACTGGCCATATCTGGTCCAAAAAGCTGTCTTCAGTATGTCTTCTCTCTTCAACTTCACCTGGTGATAGCCTGACCTCAAATCTATCTTTGAAAATAACTTTGCTCCACTCAACTGATCGAAAAGATCATCTATCCTCGGCAGCGGATATTTGTTCCTGATAGTGAGGTTGTTTAGAGCTCTATAATCAATACACATGCGTACCGTATCGTCCTTCTTCGGTACTAACAATACCGAAGCTCCCCATGGTGATGAACTGGATTTGATGAAGCCTTTGTCCTGCAGCTCTTCAACTTGCTTTTTCCGTTCTGCCAGCTCACTTTTGTTGACTCTATAGACATGTTGTGAAATGGGCTCCGCTCCTGGCACCAAATCTATAGAGAATTTAACATCTATGTCTGGCGGCAAACCTAGCAACTCCTCTGGAAATACATCCAGGAACTCCGCTATCAGAGGATGTGGCAACTCATGTTCTTCCACTTTGACTCCACAAAAAGTGCCTCTTCTCTGCTCCGCTGCTCCTCTGGCGACCTAGAACTCCGGCTCTCCTGGCGGTTGAAATATTACTTTGCCTCCATGACAATCTATAGTAGCATGGTGCCTACTTAACCAGTCCATTCCGAGTACAATATCGTACCCCGGAAGTGGCATGACGAGTAAGCACACGCCCAACTCTCGACCTCCCAATAATACTCTCCGGTCCTTACAATAATCATGGACTAGGATAATGCCTCCGCCAGTCCGGATCTTGCAAGTCCTATCTAATGGTTTTACCTCTAAACGATGCTTAAGAGCATATGATATAGACACGAAACTATGGGAAGTGCCAAAATAGAATAATGCAAGTGCTAGAATAAAATCGAGAAAAACTGAACCTAAAATTATGTCTCCGGCTAGCTTGGCCTCCTCGATCGTCATGGCGTATGTTCGTCCTTGGGGTGCACATCTCTGCTGCTGCTGGTGCTGAGCAAACTTCTGCTGCTGTGGCGGAAGTGGAGGTCCCCTCTGCTGGCCTCCTGGTACAGTAGGTACCCTGGCTGGTCCCCTCTGAGCGGCTGCTCCATCTTGACCAGGACGAGTCTGAATAGATGGACAGTCCCTTAGCTAATGTGCTGACGATCCACAGGACAAGCACGTACCCAACCTCTTCCTGCAGATGTCCCTAGTGTGTCCTGCCTTCCCGCAGTACGTACACTGGACGGTGGGCTGAGTCTGCCTCTGTGGCTGCTGTCACGCCCCGGTCCCGCAGGGCCGTTCGTCCTCGCTTTGGTCCCTACGGAACCGATCGTCCTCGCACGGGCGTGAAGCCGTGCAAGCCTAAAGTGCGCTTGCACAAGGCCAAAGCTTGAAACAAGGGCAAGTAAGCTATTCAATATCTGAAGCAGCGGCACATAATATTGCAGAAAAGTGAAGAACACAATGGCATATAAAAATAGGCTCTTTTATTGATATTCACAAATGTTACAAGCGGCACATGGCCGAGGTTACAATTCGCTCAAGCACTCTTCTCTCGATTACAATGATACCGTTCCATACATTATGTCCCTTTATACAAAGTAACTCAAAGCAGGCACAACTCGATGCGGCTCCAGGCATCGACTCCAGATTTCCGGTTCCTTGGGATGAGGCACGGCTATCGCTTCCTCGGACGAACGGGCACCTGAGAACAAGCAGACTGTTGGTGGGTCAGCACTTTATGCAAGTACTGGTGAGATAAAACAACTGAACAGAAGCTACACCCCCTGAAACCCACACTAAGTAATCATGTGGCAAAACATTGCATTACTAGTGATCTTGCTAGTTTTACCTAACTTTATTTCATGCAGTTCAGAACTATAGTCAGATTACATCTTTGAAAACATAACTTGAAAACAGTTTGCATATCGAAACTATAAGCATACGAATCGGGACAGTGCTCTATCGTGTAGTGCGCAGCATGTATTGTGCAACACAAGTCTAACTCTTAGGGGCAAAGCTTAACTAGAATATGGATCATATCGAATCGAGGCAACGTATCAAGTGGACTATCATTTAATCAAGCACACAAATAGAACTATCAATCAGAGGTCGGTCCCCGAGAAACTCAGGATCGGTAGCGGTAATCCAGCTAACCAATGACTCACATTCTGATCCTATTAGCAGCTGTGACTCATGGCTGCACATTACTACCGAAGCAGCCGTAACCAAGGTTCAGCTCTGCACTAATAGTCATTGTCCGACCGATGCGAATGCATGCAACACTATCAGATAAATTCTACGATGCAGACAAAATGAACATGCGTGCTCATGCATAAACTCATATTTCTTACCCCATAGTCGAACGGTTATCCCTGCAGAAGACGCACAAGTTAGTCACAATATGCACCTTATGAACAAACTTATGAATCCATCTTCTTCTGGTGTCACAATGATAGGTATGCAAGAAGGTAAACCTAGCATGCGCCCTATCTATATGACGGTCCTGAGAAACTCATTGATGGACAACAACACCCCCCTAGATCCTTTCGGAACGGAACATCAGGGTGCTCTCACAATCCCTTCCGGACCGACCGATTCCCAGTGCCCCAGGAATCGACCGAGAGACTATTACCTTGTGCACAAGTTGTCCGAGACCAATGCAATACAAGCAACATTCACATTCACATTCACAAGCACATAACAATCTAATAGCCACACCCCCCTGGAACCCGAAGGCACGGAACATCAGGGCGGACTATTAGACTATACTCTTCTTCTTATTCAAGCAAACACATCTTTTCACATATCTAATAGCACACCCCCCTGGAACCCGAAGGCACGGAACATCAGGGTGCACTATTAGTCTATGCATATACGAATCAAAGGCAGCAGTTCGATATAGCAAAACAGACAAGCGAAACATACTTTTTGACAAGCACGATTGATTCTTATTTAACATGCAAAAACTATCTCTTTCTTTCTTAGCATATTCAGGGAACATATTTCAGGCATTTCGTTTACTTATCTTCTTAGCATGGCAAAGGTTCGTTCGATAGCTGTGTCGGTGTTTCTAAGCATACTACATTTCTTATTCTCTTTAGCATAGCAATGGTTCTATCTTATTCTGACAAGTATTCATATTCTCTTAGTTAGCAGTAGATTCATTTCGATGACAAGCTATGTGAGTTCTCTTATTAGCATACTGAGTCGGTTCTATCATTCTCTTACGAAAACATTTTTCTTAAGCAAACAAGCATTCAAAAACTCAGATTCATTATTAAGTCGTGCAAGAATCAGAGAATGCATTTCTGCCCACTCACCTTGATTAATCGGTCGGGAACTCTCCGAGAAGACTTCCGTTCGAGCAAGCAAGTCGATCCCACTTGTACATAGCGCCGACACGGAGCGGGGCACTACAGCTGCTGCTGCTGGGTATGCCCTCGAGCTGGTGCCTAGTGCTGCTGATACTGAAATGGCCTCTGTTGCTGCTGAAAGTGGGGATGCTTGGCCGGTCCTGCACTACCACTCGCTCCTCCAGAAGTGTCACGTCCTCTCTTGGGCCTGAGGTCCAAGTCATCCTTAGCAATCAGCGCGTCCATCAGAATACCCTCGAATGTAGCAGTACGATGTCCCGAAGTGCGAGACTTAATCTCCCTTATCAACCCCTTACTGAATTTTTGGGCTCTGTCTCTTGGGTCCCGAATCATCGATGGTGCAAATTGACTCAAACGGCAAAACTCTACGACGTACTCGTCGACTGACATGCTTTCTTGGACCAAGTCATGGAACTGACTCTCCAAGGCTCCCAATGCTACATCAGGGAAAAATTTCTCCTTGAAAATCTCTTTGAAGGCCTCCCAAGTAAGTCCTCCGACAGTGAGTCTCGGCTCCGTATGGTACCATGTCAGTGCGATGTCAAACATCTGACTGCCAACGGCCTCGATCTGAAGAATCTCCGAAATCTGTGCCAAGCGCAAGTTTCTCTCTATATCCTCTAGCCAGTCGTCAGCGTAGAGTATCCCCTCGGTGCCCTTGAACTCCCGATGCATTATCCTCTTGAAGTCCACTATAGTACCTAGCCTCTGGTGCTGCTGGCCAGGATGCTGCTGGTGCTGTGCAACTCTCTCCACAGCCTAGAGAGCCACCTGATGAGCATTTTCTATGCTCTCTCATATCAGCTCTGTCTGTGCCTGGTGTGCCTCTGTTTGCACCCTCTGAGCCTCAGCCTGGACTCGTTGAGCCTCCACTGACGTCCTCTGAGCATCTACCATGTCCTGGATCAGCGCAAACATCTGTGTCCCATCAACGGGCATACCTCCGAAAAACGGAGTCGGTGGTGGTGGAAGGTGCTCCGTCACAGCTGGGGCAACCCTCGGAACAGGTAGGAGAGGAGGACCCCCAAAAACTACAGATACTCCCACATGAACAGGAGATGTAGGAGGAACTCCAAATGTCTGCCCGTCAGGTCGAGAGATGGTAGACCTCTCTGAAGCTGATGGTCCAAATCTCAAAGACCTAGTCTTCGGTGACATCCTGAAGACAGACCGAAAAGAATCAATTAAGACAACAGATACGATATCATCAGGGAAGGATAGTAAAATTCTAAAGGAAGCAATTATTCAGAATAGCATTATAAAGATCAGAAATTTCCTAGTTGTGATTGAGCATACTCTCATCCTAAATTATTTTTTCTAAAGCAGGCTCGTAGCAATACTCTAAGTGAGCACCACTACGATATCGCTCTAAATGCGAATCTATATGTAAACCCTCTCAACCAAAATTCAGGGTTAATTAACACAGATAGCATAAATTAGGGTTAATTAGATACAATTAAGATTTATTATACAAGTATTATAATATTTGTGCAGTGTTTTGTTATTTAGGACACCTTACCGTTGTACCGATAATTAGGACACTACCCTAGCTGTTACCCTGAAACAAATTCCATACACTTTGCCTAGACATACTAACCTACCATAATGACCCTTGTGTAACCCCCGAATACTGATTTTTGTGCCTGATTTTAGTCGCACAAAAGTCGTTACAAACGTCCGTACATAAATTAAATTAATTGCGTATTTACGTTCGTTGTCCGTTCTAATCAAAATTGAGACCCAACCTCAACCCGTTTTGACCAACCTCGATCATGACATTGTTATACTCTAAGCCTACCACACCAATGATGCTTGTGCCACCCAAATTTAGACCCCCTGTATTAAATTAATTTAGAGACACCCGGTGCATTAATTATAAATTAATTAATGTAGTGACCTAACCTCACTTAAATTAGACCCAACTCCAACCCAAACCCACACACACACCCACAAGCCTCATACAAAATACTATACATCATTCTAGCCCAATACAAAATACCAAACATGGTGTTTTGTCACATCAAATCCCTAATTCCAGATTTTGTGTAATTTCCAAATTGTTGAAGGGCCTTTGTGCAAATTAGCAATGAGGTGCCCCCCTCTCATTGGCCCAACCACATGAAAAAGGAACCTATATTCTTTGACCGGTCATAATATATTTTCCCCCCATTTTTCATGTACTTGCATCAATTTTTTGGAAGCAATCCTAGCCCTACATTTTAAATGCTTTAATCCTAGCCCCATGTCTAACATGTGGAGAACCTCCTCACACAACCCTAGGCATGCTAGCAGCCGACCCTAATCCTAAGACAGCACTCTCTCTCCTACATATAGGACATGTTACCTCACATTAAATGGCACACAAACCTAGAAATCACAACACAAAACCCTAGTTCTAAAAACCCTCAGCCCACAGACTACCCCTACCCGAGCTTTCCACTGCCCTCTTCCGGCCAGCCCCCGCCTCCGGCCACCCCCGCGACAACCCTACCCCCTCCGGTGACCCTTCCCCCACCTACCACCACCGCCCCCGACCACTGCTCTGCCCACAGCCACCTCCCTCTCCACTGTCCTCACCCACAGGCTCACCCCCCCCCCCCCGAGTTTGAGCCGAAAACCTGAGCCGCAACTACTCCGCCACCGCTGCTCAGCCGACCGTCGTACTTGGCCGGCCTCTTCCACGACCGACCTCCTCCGTCCCCACCAACTCTCGGCCCCGGACGACGCCGCAGCCGGCCGCCCCCGCCCCCGCAGTGACACCGAGCTGCTGATTGCTGCTATAGCCGCCAACTCCCCGAGCGCTGCCGGAGCTCCGCCCGGCCACCCACGTCGTCGACGACCAGTCCGACGGATCCCCCTCGACCCCTCCTACTCATCGGTATGTATAAATCCATATAAATACGGTATTTTATACGTGTATTTAGGGCTGCATTCTCCAACGTACTGTTGTATACGAATATTTATATATATTCTGTATTTGGGTATTATATAAATATACAGTATATTACATATATATTTCTGTATAATACAGTATTCCATATATATAAATAATGTATTTTGTATGTTTTATTATATACTAGAGGTATAAATATATATGTATTTGTAACTACATAGTATATACTTGTATAAATCCCTATTGTGTGTATATATATAAATATATATATGTATGTAAATATATACGTAGTCTATTTAGAATACTATATACTTAATACATATTGCGTATATATATATATATATATATATATATATATATATATATATATATATATATATATATATATATATATATATATATATATATATATTCTGTAAATTAGTATATTGTATGTAGTATATTAATTATTAATATATTATATAGTATATAAATTATTGGTATATTGTATGAGTATTAAATACGTTATACCTATTATTAACATATATGTCTATATATATATATATATATATGTATATATATTGGTATTTAGTATATTAGAGTATTATATATAAATATATGAATATATATACATAAACCTATTATACTTTGTGTATTAATATAATATATGTTAGTATATATTATATATGATTACACTTTCTATTTTTGTACATATAAATATATATGTATACAATATATATATACCTGTTGTATATATGTACTTATATATATATATATATATATATATATATATATATATATATATATATATATATATATATATATATATATATATATATATATATATATATATATAATGCTTATATAAATATATGTCTATGTATTAAATTAATATATGTGTATAGTGTATTTTAAATATGTTAATATATTTAATGAATATGTGTATATATACATATTATTAGGTAATATGTAAAGATGCTAATTAAATGTACTATTAAATATTACATATTTTTATTATATTTTAATATGTATTAGAGAACACATAAGTATATATATTAATTATGTAAATATATGTCCTATATGGTCCCACTAGATGTACAGTCAAGATCTGCGTCAGGGTATTACTACAAGTAGTATGTCTTAGTCATACTATTGTAAGTGTCTGATGTTATTATTATATCATATATAGGATTGTTGGACCGTACAGCCGAGGCATCAGGAGCAGTACATTGGTTTTTGCAGCTACCAGACACAGGCAAGTATACCTTGCTGGATTACTGTTTAAATTAAATGATAAATGTTGCAATATACATAAATTGTGCGAGTCCGAGATTGACTCGGGTGCAGTCGACGAATGCGTCGATGAGTAGTGTACTTGACCTAGCTGCTAGCTGACTCACCTACTACTGTGAGGATATTTTGATATCTTCCTAGACCATGACACTTTATACGTATCACGATGGTTTATTCATATTGGGATGCGGGTCCGGTACCCGATTCACTATCGGTGCGTTCGACATGCATCACGGACTAGCACGTAATCTAGAGTAATATAATTAGATGTGACTTGGCACATAGATACGGGATTCTCATGTCGTGTATTCGACTTGTGTTTCTATATTGGGCGGGGAGGACAACTGATAAACGTATGGGATACACACATCAGACTCCGTAGTATCCAGAGGAGCCATATATTCGATGACTTCCTATATTCAGATACCGCACTCTTTGGAGTGTTACGGACGTATATACATTGCAGATACCTCATTCTTTGGAATGATGGACGTTACATGGACAGATACCATGCTCTTCGGAGTATGGACGTTATGCTTACACCTACCTATACGTTCCGAGGTTGTCCTTACATTGCATTCACTTAGATGGTTAGCACACCCCTTTTATTTTATTCAGTACTATATCTGGCATGCATTTTGTATCTTGTTACGTCCCTCTGAGGACCTGGTTCTCTTCCAGATCTGTACGAGGCATATTATCCCACTGTGTACGGACCAGGAGTGGAGACGAGATACGCTCTTGAGGAGGAGCTAGAGGTCCTACCATCGGAGTTTCCCTGATCATCTTGGTAGGCCTTCCGCCTAGGACTGGAGCTTCTTATCTAGTTAGTAGCTATTTCAGTCATACTATTTATTATGTCTTTAGTACTCTATTTCATTATTTGTAATGGGTTTGTTCCCACCGGACATATTTTAGTTTGTACTATGACATTCGACTATGTTCTTATATTCCAGTATTTCATTTCAGTATTTTTTGTTGTATTTGTGGATGAGATTAGACTCTGTCTGTTGTTGATATTAGACTTGTTAGATTTAGGACAGCATAGCACGCTTCGCTAGGATCCATTAAATTGGGATATCCTCGGAGACGTGTCAGCTGGCCAATGCCACGTGGCCTGGTCCCGTATATTTTTGGGACTGGGGTGTGACATGGTTTTAGTGGTGGCCCATGTAGGTCCTCAACATCAAATGTTTATCGCTTGTGGTATGGTAACGTGCCCAGCGAGCCTGCAATAGGATAAAAAATATTATTAGGTCTCATCCACTTGATTACGCCTTTGAACCTCTTCCGTATTTTTAAAAATATCTGCATCATGTTTGATTGATTATGTACTCTTTTTAATGAAGTTCTATCTCTTACAGCCAGATGAACCTACGCAGCAGACGCGAGACACTTGGTGCCATAGTACCATCAGCCCCCGCACCGAGGGAGGAGACGTCCCAGGGACCACCCAGAGAGCAGCCTCAGCCATAGGCACAGGTGATCCCCCAGGCCCTGATGATACACTAGTATCAGACCTCTCCCGACGACGGGATGGAGCAGCCAGAGGGCCAGACTTCGCAGACGGTCCCGATGCAGCACTTCGAGGGACAGACCTCGAGGGCGACGCCGATGCCGCAGTTCGAGAGGCCGACATCCGAGGAGACGTCAATAAGGCAGCCGAAGGTACCACTACCACCACCTCCACCGTTTCTACCCCAGATGCCACCAACGGAGGGACAGCCCCAGATGATGCAGTTCTTTCAAACGATGATGCAGGCACAGTGGCATCAGACGGAGACCCTGAGACAAGGTCTGATGGCGGTACTGGAGAGGGCACCTGCCCAAGCAGCAACACCAGCACCTGCACCTGTCCAGCCAGTGGGCACTATACGAGGCTTCCGACAGATGGGTCCGAGAACCTTCTCGGGCAAGAAGACTGCAGAGGAGATCTCAGACTGGGTCTCCAACACTGAGATGCTACTGGAGGGTTTGCAGCTATACCCCGACCTCTGGATGACCGTAGTAAGGGCCCAACTCACAGGCAATGCCCATCACTGGTGGGATTCTATGGAGCGCAGCGCCGGCAGGGCACAAAATTGGGAGAAATTTCTGGAATATTTTAATGCGAAGTATTTCCCCGCTACGGTCAGGAACGCCCTGTACTCCCAGTTCCTGCACCTGGAGCAAGGGAACTTGACCGTGGATGCCTACGACGCGGAGTTCAGCCGACTCAACCGATTTGGTGCAGCCCTGATCCCCAACGACCTGGAGAAGGCCAGGAGATTCCACCACGGCCTTTCCTTCGAGCTGTAGAGGTATACCACTACTCAGGCGAGGATCTCTTATGAAGAGGTCCTATCAGAGGCGAGGATCCAGGAGGCCATAGGCGGAGGAGCAAGACGTTCCAGCACGAACATACCAGACAGAACCCAGCACAGAGCAGGAGACCGATCCATCGTCCAGGAGCGCAGGCGCAGCAGAGGACAGTGCCGTACCAGCAAAAGGAGCTTCCGACTTGTCACTTTTGTGGCAAGAGGGGACACATCGTCAGAGACTGCCGAAAGAAGCTCGGGCTCTACATGGTCTGTGGAGCGAGCCAACACCTTGTCAGAGACTGCCCACAACGCAGAGATGCAGCACCGCAGACCGGGCAGAGGCCAGCAGCACCACCCTTGAGGATACTACCCCCAGCAGGAGGACAGCGTCCACCAGCTACCGGAGGACAGCAGAGAGGACCATCCTTGGTCCCACAGGTGGCACAGTTCAACCAGGCCCGACAGCAGGCTGGAAGGCAGAGGCACGGGCAAGCCTTTGCTTTAGCCATTATCGAGGAGGAACCAGAAGGGGAGGCGATCACAGGTATAATTTTAGTTGGATCATTATCTACAACTGCACTGTTTGATTCTAGATCTACACTGTCTTTCATATCTAGTAGCTTCGTAGCAATGCATAGAGTAGCAACTTCCCCCTTACCTAAGAGTTGGAAGATTCTTATCGGAGGAGGCATCGTACCGGTTACAAGCACCATTAGAACGTGCTCGGTAGTAGTTTATGGTAGAGAAATGAGAGCATGATTTTTGGTACTCCCAATGCCAACTTTTGACATTGTTCTGGGCATGGACTGGTTAAGCCAGTATAATGCCGTACTAGATTGCCAGAAGGGTAGCGTTACTTTTAGACTGCCAGGACACCCGGAGTTCGAGTACATGCGGGGCACCATCGAGCGAGGAGTAGGACAGACAGCTGGAGCTTGCATGGCTATGGAGATGGCACCCCCAGAAATCATTGCAGAGTTTGAGGATGTTTTTCCAGAGGAGTTGCCAGGCCTACCGCCTGATAGAGAGGTGGAGTTCATTATTGAGCTAGTACCTGGAGCAGCACCGGTATCTTCAAATGTGTACTGATTGGCGAAGAAGGAGCTTGACGAGCTGAAGCTACAGTTAGAGGAGTTGTAGATCAAGGGATTCGTCTGTACTAGTGCATCACCCTGGGGAGCACCAGTGTTGTTTGTACCAAAGAAGGATAGGACATTCCGGATGTGCATTGATTACAGAGCCCTTAATGCTTTGACTATCAAGAACAAGTACCCTCTACCACGGATCTACGATCTGTTCGACCAGCTGACAGGGGCAGTGGTGTTCACAAAGATCGACTTGAGATCGAGCTATCATCAGGTGAAGGTGCGAAGGGAAGACATTCTAAAGATAGCCTTTAGGACTCGTTATGGTCACTACGAGTTCTTAGTGATGCCTTTTGGATTGACAAATGTGCCTGCTGTGTTTATGAACCTGATGAACAAAGTCTTTTACCAGTATCTGGACCAGTTTTTGGTAGTCTTCATCGACGACATCTTGGTGTATTCGAAGAGCCACGAGGAGCACGCGGAGCACTTGAGGCTAGTGCTAGAGACGCTGAGAAGAGAGAGGCTTTATGCCAAGCTGAGCAAGTGCGAGTTTCTCCTTGATTGTGTCGCATTTCTTGGACACGTTATCTCGAGAGACGGTATTTCGGTAGATCCCGCGAAGATTTCGTCAGTAGAGACGTGGCTGACCCCTACCAACGTCTCGGAGGTGAGGAGTTTCCTAGGACTTGTCGGATATTACCGGAGGTTCGTAGAAAACTTTGCAAGGATCGCAGAGTCGATGACCCGCTTGACCCACAAGGAGCAGGAGTTCACCTGGACAGAGGAGTGTCAGATGGCATTCGATGAGCTGAAGAAGCGTCTGACTACAGCACCCATCTTGACCATACCTTCTGGACCCGGAGGATTCGTGATCTATAGTGATGTGTCCGGAAAATAATTAGGATGCGTTTTGATGCAGCATGGGAAGGTTGTGGCCTATGCCTCTAGGCAACTGAGGACCCATGAGAAGAACTATCTTACCCACGACCTGGAGCTTGCCGTAGTGATCTTTGCTTTGAAGCTTTGGAGGCACTACCTGTACGGAGAGCGCGTGGAGATATTCACTGATCACAAGAGCCTGAAGTACGTCTACACCCAGAAGGACCTGAACCAAAGGCAGAGACATTGGCTCGAAGTGATAGCGGACTTCGAGATTGAGCTACAGTACCACCCGGGAAAGGCTAATGTGGTAGCCGATGCTTTAAGCAGGAAGCCCATAGCATTTTTCCTGACTACCCAACCACATCTGTTGAGAGATCTAGAACAGTTGGGTATCTAAGTTATTATGCCCGGAGTAGACGGCCAGATATCGAGTTTCCAGGTGCAATCGATATTAGTGGAGAGAATCAAGGCTGCTTTGCCGACGACGCCAGATTTCAGAGGCTTCGACAGAGGACAGAGACTGGAATACAGACGGGACTGCATATACACGAGGACGGGACTTTGAGATATGGAGATCATCTCTATATTCCGAATAGAGAGCTTCGCCAGGAGCTGATGACGGAGGCGCACATTTTGACCTATTCTATTCATCCAGGAGGCACGAAGATGTACCGAGACCTGAGGCAGTACTATTGGTGGCATGGGATGAAGAGGGAGATAGCCCGCTTCGTGGCTAAGTGTCTGGTGTATTAGCAAGTCAAGGTTGAGCATCAGAGGTCTGCAGGATTACTTCAACCGCTCTCGATACCGAAATGGAAATGGGAGCACATCACCATGGACTTCGTTACGGGTTTTCCGAGAAGTCCTAGTGGTCTCAATGCGGTATGGGTAATCGTAGATAGACTCACCAAGTCTGCCCACTTTTTACCCTTTAGGGTTAGGCAATCTACGGAAGTCTTGGCAGACATGTACATGAGGGAGATCGTGCGATTGCATAAGGTGCCAGTCAGTATCGTGTCTGACAGGGATACGAGGTTCACATCGTACTTTTAGAGGAGTATGCAAGAGAGTCTTGGTACCCGCCTAAAGTTCAGTACTTCGTACCACCCGCAGACAGATGGCCAATCCGAGCACACCATTCAGACGCTGGAGGACATGTTGAGGGCATGCATGCTTGACTTCAGCGGTTCATGGGAGGACCATTTGCATTTGGTCAAATTTTCCTATAATAATAGCTATCAGGCGAGCATCTAGATGGCTCCCTATGAGGCATTGTATGGTAGGAAGTATCGTTCCCAGTATGTTGGAGTGATGTAGGCGAGAGGCAGATTCTAGGGCCAGAGTTGGTCGTCCGTACAGTAGAGAAGGTGAAGAAGATCCAAGGGCATCTACGAGCAGCACAGGACAGGCAGAAGTATTGGGCTAATGTGCATCGACGACCCCTAGAGTTCCAGGTTGGAGATCATGTATTCCTGAAGATCTCACCTACCAGAGGAACCATCAAATTTGGAGGCAGAGGGAAGCTGAGTCTGAGGTACATCGGACCATTCGATGTGCTAGAGCACGTCGGAGAAGTTGCTTACAGATTGGCCTTGCCGCAGACACTGGAAGGAGTTCACGACGTCTTCCATGTATCTCAGCTAAGGAGGTACATACTGAATCTGAGTCATGTGCTTGACCACTCGGAGAACATCGTCGGTCCGAGTTTATCATACCAGGAGGAGCCAGTAGAGATCCTAGACCGAAGCGAGACGGTACTGCGAGGCCAGACTATCCCTCTAGTTCGTGTCGCATAGAGGCATCATGCACCAGGTGAATCAACCTGGGAACGAGAGGACGATATTCAGCAACGCTTTCCCCATTTCTTCGAAGACCTAGGTATGTGATAGCATTTTATATCAATCAATAGTTTTTCTATATGTCTGTTTTAATTTCGAGGATGAAATGCTCTAAGGAGGGTATGTTGTAAACCCCCTCGACCAAAATTCAGGATTAATTAACACAGATAGCATAAATTAGGGTTAATTAGATACAATTAAGATTTATTATACAAGTATTATAATATTTGTGCAGTGTTTTCTTATTTAGGACACCTTACCGTTGTCACGATAATTAGGACACTACCCTAGCTGTTATCCTGAAACAAATTCCATACACTTGGCCTAGACATACTAACCTACCATAATGACCCTTGTGTAACCCCCGGAAACTGATTTTTGTGCCTGATTTTAGTCGCATAAAAGTCGTTACAAACATCCGTATGTAAATTAAATTAATTGCGTATTTACGTTCGTTGTCCGTTCTAATCGAAATTGAGACCCAACCTCAACCCGTTTTGACCAACCTCGATCATGACATTGTTATACTCTAAGCCTACCACACCAATAACCCTAGTTCTAAAAACCCTCAGCCCACAGACTACCCCTACCCGAGCTTCCCGCCGCCCTCTTCTAGCCAGCCCCCGCCTCCGGCCACTCCCGCGACAACCCTACCCCCTCCGGCGACCCTTCCCCACCTACCACCACCGCCCCCGACCACTGCTCCGCCCACAGCCACCTCCCTCTCCACTGTCCTCACCCACAGGCTCACCTCCCCCCCCCCCCGAGTTCGAGCCGAACACCCGAGCCCCGACTACTCTGCCACCGCTGCTCAGCCGGCCGCCGTACTTGGCCGACCTCTTCCCCGACCGACCTCCTCCGTCCCCACCAACTCTCGGCCCCGGACGCCGCCGCAGCCGGCCGCCCCCGCCCCCGCAGTGACACCTAGCTGCTGATTGCTGCTGTAGCCGCCGACTCCCCGAGCGCTGCCGGAGCTCCGCCCGGCCACCCATGTCGTCGACGACCAGTCCAGCGGATCCCCCTCGACCCCTCCTACTAGTCGGTATGTATAAATATATATAAATATGGTATTTTATACGTGTATTTAGGGCTGCATTCTCCAACGTACTGTTGTATACGAATATTTATATATATTCTGTATTTGGGTATTATATAAATATACAGTATATTACATATATTTCTGTATAATACAGTATTCCATATATATAAATAATGTATTTTGTATGTTTTATTATATACTAAAGGTATAAATATATATGTATTTGTAACTACATAGTATATACTTGTATAAATCCCTATTGTGTGTGTGTGTATATATATATATATATATATATATATATATATATATATATATATATATATATATATGTATGTATGTATGTAAATATATACGTAGTATATTTAGAATACTATATACTTAATACATATTGCGTATATATATATATATATATATATATATATATATATATATATATATATATATTCTGTAAATTAGTATATTGTACGTAGTATATTAATTATTAATATATTATATAGTATATAAATTATTGGTATATTGTATGAGTATTAAATATGTTATACCTATTATTAACATATATATATATATATATATATATATATATATATATATATATATATATATATATATATATATATTTATGTATATATATTGGTATTTAGTATATTAGAGTATTGTATACAAATATATGAATATATATACATAAACCTATTATACTTTGTGTATTAATATAATATATGTTAGTATATATTATATATGATTACACTTTCTATTTTTGTACATATAAATATATATATGTATACTATATATATATACCTGTTGTATATATGTACTTATATATATATATAAATGCTTATATAAATATATGTAAATATATGTCTATGTATTAAATTAATATATGTGGTATAGTGTATTTTAAATATGTTAATATATTTAATGAATATGTGTATATATACATATTATTAGGTAATATGTAAAGATGCTAATTAAATGTACTATTAAACATTACATATTTTTATTATATTTTAATATGTATTAGTGAACACATAAGTATATATGTTAATTATGTAAATATATGTCCTACATGGTCCCAATAGATGTACAGTCAAGATCTGCGTCAGGGTACTGCTGCAAGTAGTATGTCTTAGTCATACTATTGTAAGTGTCGGATGTTGTTATTATTATATCATATATAGGATTGCTGGACCGTACAGTCGAGGCTTCAGGAGTAGGACATTGGTTTTTGCAGCTACCAGACACAGGCAAGTATACCTTGCTGGATTACTGTTTAAATTAAATGATAAATGTTGCAATATACATAAACTGTGCGCGACCGAGATTGACTCGGGTGCAGTCGACGAATGCGTCGATGAGTAGTGTACTTGACCAGCTGCTAGCTGACTCACCTACTACTGTGAGGATATTTTGATATCTTCCTAGACCGTGACACTTTACACGTATCATGATGGTACATTCATATTGGGATACGGGTCCGCGTACCCGATTCCCTATCGACGTATACGACATGCATCACGGACTAGCACATAATCTAGAGTAATATAATTAGATATGACTTGGCATATAGATACGGGATCCTCATGTCGTGTATTTGACTTGTGTATCCACATTAGGCGGGAAGGACAACTGATAAACGTATGGGATACACACATCGGACTCCGTGGTATCCAGAGGAGCCATAGATCCGTTGACTTCCTATATTCAGATACCGCACTCTTCGGAGTATTACGGACGTATATACATTGTAGATACCTCATTCTTCGGAATGATGGATGTTACATGGACAGATACCATGCTCTTCGGAGTATGGACGTTATGCTTACACCTACCTATACGTTCCGAGGTTGTCCTTACATTGCATTCACTTAGATAGTTAGCACACCCCTTTTATTTTATTCAGTATTATATCTGGCATGCATTTTGTATCTTGTTACGTCCCTTTGAGGACCTGGTTCTCTTCCAGATCTGGACGAGGCATATTACCCCACTGTGTACGGACCAGGAGTGGAGACGAGATACGCTCTTGAGGAGGAGCTAGAGGTCCTACCAACAGAGTTTCCCTAGTCATCTTGGTAGGCCTTCCGCCTAGGACTGGATCTTCTTATCTAGTTAGCAGTTTTTTCAGTTACACTATTTATTCTGTCTTCAGTACTCTATTTCATCATTTGTAGTGGATTTGTTTCCACCGAACATATTTTGGTTTGTACTATGACATTCGACTATGTTCTTATATTCCAGTATTTCATTTCAGTATTTCTTGTTGTATTTGTGGATGAGATTAGACTCTGCTTGTTGTTGATATTAGACTTGTTAGATTTAGGATAGCATAGCACGCTTCGCTAGGATCCATTAAATTAGGATATCCTCGGAGACGTGTCAGCTGGCCAATGCCACGTGGCCTGGTCCCGTATATTTTTGGGACTAGGGCGTGACACTATACATGCATAGGCCACCACTAAAAATGTGTCACAATCCGCACCCAAAATTTGGGCATGAGCCGTGGGTACGTCCAGCCTACGCCGCAGCATCGGCGGTAGAATGCTATCGAGGTTTCAAGACTACAAAACATAACTCATAACCTGTCAATAATCTAAACTCCATAAGGAGGACAATGAATAATATATTGATCAACAATTTATAACATACTCAATCACAATAACTATAGGAATAAATGGCACAATGAGATATAAAGATAAGGAAGTACTGACATAAGTCAAGCACAACAACACAAAGTACAACAATAAACTAGAGTCTAGTTGTCCAACATAAATAGTCTCAACAATAGTATCATCATAAATACAGTCCAAGTCTCAAGTTCAGAACAAAAGATGCATAGATATAACTTACTAAATGACTACAGGTGGTATCTCCTCTAAGGAGAGGGACTCCTCTAAGATCTCTAATACGTAGTCTCCCTCTACACTTGGCCCATAGTGTGTAGGACAGAAGTCCTCAAGGTCCTCTGGAAAAATGTTATCCAATCAGGATTGGAGCAAAGCAAAAACACTAAACAGCAGTTTTATTTATATTGACAAAACTATAATACAGTGTAAGGAGATACAAGATGAAAAAATACTGGAAATAAGAAATACTGGAGAATATGTAATTAGCAATAGTACAACTAGCAATGAACATATATAAGTGAATGCTAGAACAAGTGAACTGGAATAAAGAAATAGAATATCTAGCTAAGTGTGTGAGATATCAGTCTATTATGTGATCGGCTTGGGATCAGGCTTGTTATATATGATTGGCTATGATACATGTAAGGTCAGGCTAACCATCTGGTTAGCTATGATGCGAGCAATAGTCAGGCTAATCATATATAACAGGCTATGAGGCATGTAAATGGTCAGGCCTCACCCAACGTGATATGTGGGATGAGCTATAAAGCATGTAAAGTGGGATATGATCACATAATCTGCTAATATCTTCCCGTCCCCAGCTAGCACGATGGATTCCAACCATGACCCCTCATGACAGGTATCAATGATGCTAACCCGTGTATCCACAGTGTCAGAATCAAGTACACTATACAACTAGAATCATAAAAATGACCAACATAATGAAAATTGTCAGAGAATGTACTCGCCTGTGATCCTGAGCTAGCAATACCAATATTCTGCTCCCGAAGTCTCGTACGAACGATCCAACGGTCCTATATATATATATATATATATATATATATATATATATATATATATATATATAACATCAGTTATTATACTAGTACGCACATAAACACAACTATACTGCACTTAGAAACTAACGCAAGTAGGGGTGATAACTGGTCAACTAGCAGGGTCAAGTGTGCACATAGTTAAAATATACAAGTGTCATGTCCTCAAATACCGTACACAACAAACAGTGAGTTACCAAATACGTATAACACTAAACATACGTCCTAGCTAATAGGTTAGTGTGCACAATCAAGACAGTGAGTCTAAACACCTAGGGTCTACACAAACATATAGAAATATGTGACACCCACAACTAATAACTTAATTCCCATGAAGTAAATACTAACACCAATTACTATTCATACATACATACATATACACTAGTTATTAGGGTTCATGAATACACAGTGTCATGCAACAACACAACATGAAGAAAAAAGAGGACAAGTGCAAACCTCGGTGTGTTCGTAACCGAAGAGGGGGTGATGCTCATCCGCGGCCCGTAGAGGTTGGTATCCGGTGGTGCAGGGTGGTGCTCCGGCAGGTGGACAACGAAGGCAGTAGCAACAGTGTCAGCAGTAGCACGGGTCATGGTGGTGGAGGTGACTGGTGGTGGTCGGGGTATGGTGGTGTGTTGCTATGGTGGTGATGGTGATCGACGGTGTATTGTGGTGTAGATGGTGGCGGTGTAGAGGTGGTTGTTGTGGTCATGTAGGAGGAGGAAGTCGACGGTGATGGAGAGTGGTCGAGGTGATCGGAGATGGTGAGGGACGCGGTGGTTGTCGGTCGGGAAAGGAGAAGGAGAAGTCGGGGAAGAAGGAGATGATGCTGTGGCGATGGTCGTTGCTCCGAGATGATTGTAGTTTGCTGCTGTCGATGCTCGAGGAAGAAGGTGATGGTGTTGTGGCGGTGGTGATGCGCGGTGTGGTGGTGTTGATCCGGCGGAGGGAGATGAGTCAGAGATGGTGGCTGGCTATGATGGTGATGTGGGGTATGGTGGTGTTGATCCGGCAGAGGGAAGAGTGGATGGTGCTCGGTGGAGATGGCTGGGTGTGGCGGTTGGCTGCTGTTGGGGAGGTCGTGGGTAGGAGGAGAAGAGTGGTGGAGATAGTGGAGATCGGAGATGGTCGGGGTGCTGTAAGGTGGTTGCTCCGACGGTAGAGGTCAAGAAAGAAGAGAAGATGGTGGTTTAGGGTTTCGGTTTTGAGAAGAAGTTGGCTGTTGAAGTGAAAATAGAGAGGAAGAGAATGGTTTATGTAGGAGAGAGAGAGGGGGATGGCCTTGGGATTAGGGCCTGCTATGTGCTTCCTAGGGATGGGGGAAGGTTCTACATGAAGGAAATGGTTGGCTAGGATGATGTAGGTTTTGAATGGAGGGCTAGGATGGGCTAGGGGAAATTTAGAATGTAGTACACTCAAAATAGAGAGAAAAATCTATGTGACCGGTCAACAATGAGGAAGGATTTCTTCATGGCTTGGCTCCATTGGGAGGTGGACACCTTATTGCCTTTTTGCACAAAAGCCCCTAACAATTAAAAAATTGCACAAACAATGGGGTTTGGCATTGGATGAGAAAAAATACCATGTTTGGTGTGATGTAGTGGATTAAAAGGGTGTATGGTATTTAGTATGAATCTTGAGGGTGTGAGTGGGGGTTTGGGTTGGTGTTGGGTCTAGTTTTGGGTTAGGTTGGGTCCTTACACCAATTTAATTAAAATTAGTGTAAATGGTGTTCTTAAATTAATTGGAAGTGCATAGGATTAAAATTGGGTGGGTCACAAGTGTCATGGACGTAGAAGACTCAGAATAGAATATTGTCATAATTTGGGTTGCACAAAACGGGTCGAGTTTGTGTCTCCAATTTCGATTGGAATAGATAAGGATGCAAAATTGGATTTATTTTGATTTAAAAATAAACGTTTGTAACGAATATTGTACGACTAAAATAAAGCACAAGAGAGGGTATTTATGAGTTACACAAAGGTCAGAATAGAAGTTTGGCATGCCTAGGACAAGGGTGTAAAATTTGTTGGAAGGCAAAAGCTAGTGTAGCGCTCCAAATATCGAAGCAACGGTAATGTACAACAATTGAATAAAAATCACGATAATGAATTATAACCCCAATAGTTAATCCCGAATAATACTAATTTAATCCATAATCCTATATTATGGTTAGGTGTTTATCTAGTGGGTTTCTATTTCTAGTCCACTAACCCATGCATTAATGAACACAATATAATATGTATAATATATATCATGCAATATATTAACACACAAAAATTAATATGGTAAAAGACAATAAAGCCCCTATTCTAGAAATATGGTAGTGACAACTAACTAATACTAATCATTACTATATATAAATAAATAATATGACAATATATGAATAATGTAAACTAATAAAAATATTTATATTCTAGAAATATGGTAGTGACAAGTTCCAAGGAGAATACAAGAATATTAGGCATTGCTGACCATAGTCAATGAATCCATAAATAAACCTAGATACTATCATGGTGTTATTAGAACAATAGCTCCTTAAGTAAAATTATTACCAATCAATATTGCTTCTATATAGGTTCTATATTCTACAAGGCATAAGAAAATAACTTGGTCGAATATAACTAGGTGAGGTGGTACAGAGAGATTCGATCATTGCATGACATGGATAACAAGATCAAGGGAATCACAAAAGAAAAATTGCAGACCATGATAAGAAAGAGTTATAGTAAGTTCAAGAAGTATTGCACATGATTGGGTTTGAAAATAAGGCACAATTTGGAGAGGAATAAGATCTTCTCAATAGCATTAATTAGAATGATTGTTACTGTAAAATATCAAGACTGTGACTGCGAAAATAAGATAAGTAATTTCAATATGAAAATATAGTAGTACGGTCGATGGCGAATAATGATTTCTGGTTACTAGAACAATCTTGGGCTTCGGATGATCAATCTAGCTGAAGATGATGAACTCATGCTTAACTAGGGTATAGGCTTTCTATCTTGGTTTCTTGGGATACTCTCGATTCTTAAGAATGCGACTAGCTACTCTTTAAAGCTATGATTTAACTTATATCACCGTAAAACTTCTATATCTTAACTCTAACTAGTTCACTCACTCTTGTGTCCTAGTTTTCTCAAACGTTACTTCCAACAACTTGGTGTTAACATACTAAGAATGAAGTCTACTAGGTCCTAACCCTCATTAATCCTTAAAATTTTAGCATGATATTTTATTTTTTGACCTTTGCATCAGTTTATCATGGAATTATACTTCTAAGATTTTTCTATCCACAATTCACAACTCAAACTCTATGTACCATTTATCAATCTATTTAAGGATACCCCACTTACATTTTATTCTCATATTCCAATCTCGAAATTTTATTTCTCTTCTTACCATATGTCATTTCATTACTTGTTTGGTTCATGTCTTCTAACATAATCGTAATCACGAGTCTCAAAATAATCTATGGTACTATCAACTGTGTATTATCACAACTTATATAAGATATCCATTCCTATCATTCATCATAAAAATTGTATCATCTATTTTCTTGAGCTAACATTATCATCATTTATTTGAGTCACGGCTCTTAAGGTTGAATTTACAGTCACACTACTTGTTTAATCATACATTCTCCATAATCCTCATTACGTCATCATAGATAATTATTATTGTAATCCATGTCTCAATTTACCTTATGATACTCCTAAATTTCTATCTTACTTCAAATCAAAATTTCTGACAATTTTATCTTTACCCCTCTTTAATTATTCTACTTAAACTTATTACTCCTCTTGTTACTATTCCCTCTTATAACCACTGTGTACCTTAATTCAAACATAGTTGTCCTAGTTGCAATCCTTTTGGGATTTCTAACTAACATGTATCAATCAAAGGTTTATCATAAATATGGGTACTAGTCTCTTTAAGGCACGTGTCTCTAACTCTAATTCTTATTTACCTACGTTAGTCTAGAAAAAATCACTATCAATCCTTAAACTCTATCCTTGTAAACCCCCACCCAAAAAAAAAATTTACTTTTTATTTTATTATTATTTTATTTATTTGAGTTAATAAGAGTATGTGTTAATATATACATGTTTATTCTATTCCTTGTGTTTAATATTCTAAATTAACAAATATATAATTTTATGTGCATAGAAAAATATATATATATTCCCGATGTATATATATTTTTCTCATGTATATTTTTAATTTTATTTTGATTTCATTTAAATATTACTAGAATAATTAAATTTATATGTATATGTATATCCATAAATATACTATTTTATGGTTGTGTTAGAGATTAGTAGGAAAGGACCTATGTAGAATTTAGTGCCACTTATCATTGTTCTATTTCACATTGATAAAGGTTCCTCGTTGGAATAATTGTGGCCATCCATTTGGTTGATGATCTTTTGCTAACATAAGCCTTGTGAGCCATGCTAACATGAGCCTAGTATGTGTGCTAAATTGTTGTGTGGAGCAAATTCCAAGTAGCTTGCTGTGGTTTCCATCTTTCCTTTGCAAAATCGTGAGCAAAGTGTGGCTCGCACTTTGCAAATGTGGGAAGCAAACTTTGTATGTGCATGGCACTATGGAGTTCACACACGTCCGGTTGGGTGAGCCCATGAAACCTTTTACTTGAACCCATGACCCAATAACCCACATAAAATTTAACCCAGCCTAACCCATAACCCTTAGACCAAAAAGCTAAAAATAGAGTAGGTTTTATTCATTGTTAGGAATACACAGGTTCTCTATTGCATGGTACTATGACAGGCAAGGTACGGCTGCCAACCCCTCTCATCCAGCTTCATCCGACCATCCTTCATTTTCCTTTACAAAGCACCTCCTCCTTTCCATCTTCTCACCCTAACCCTAAGCTAGCAGCCGCCTCCACCATTCCATTTTCCACCCCTTGAGTAGCAACAATTGATCGTCGCTGAGGAGTACGAGCGTCGACGACCGGACGACCGCCAGCAACTACTATCCAACCATCCATTGGCGAGCAGACCAGTCGACGCGCTTCGAAACGACGACGTCCCCTCGCTTTGAGCATTCCCCTCATTTTCTTTGGTAAATGATCTACATTTTCTCTTCATTCTTAATAGCCTTCTATTAGAATACTTTGTTGCTCCATTTAGAACTATATTAGTAGTTGCTTTGCTGGGTTATATATGTGTCTGTGGGTGATTTGATTTGGAGAGAATCAAATGAGCAGATGATGAGGGAAATGTTAGTATTTATATGAGAAGAAGAGGAATCTATGTATATAGAGTAGTCATTAAATACATGCATGGGTTATGCAAGGGAAACGGGTTCAACAAGCGATCAATGGACTTGAGTTAATGGTGTGTGAAAGGAATGGTATATAGTAAATATATGAATGGTGGATGCACATGGACTTGGTATAGAAAGGAGCTTGCATGAATGCAAAATAATTAAAGAAAAGAGCTGGGTTCGGATAGCTTGAACGAATGGAAGTTATTGTGTGTGTTAGCTAGGGATGAATAAATGGGATGCATGTGTGCGAATATAAGTAATTATCTAGCATTGAATTTGTGTGGGTGTTTCGGTTTCAATCTCACATAGAAATGAAGGAGAATAAGAATAATGTGGTGAATGAGTAAGGGTGAATATATGTTTAACCAGGTATACGAATTTCGTTCTTACATGATAAATGTGGTGATGCATAAATAGTGAATAAAATATCGTGTGTGTGTGTGTAGACCCAGTGGTAAAGGTTTATAATTAATGTAGGATGTGTGAGCACAGTATGTGAGTAGTTTTGAGGAAACCACTAAGTGTATGTTTCTTGTATTGAGGAAGAATGGAAAAGAGTTGTCTATCCATGTGCATGTGGACATTTGGTTTTTAAAAGAATGGTTAATATTTAAGTATGGGAATGACTTTTGATGGTTTTAATAGATGTGAGTGCAAGTTGAGTCCCAACGTGATCTCAGGAATGAGCTACTAGTTGGTTGGGTAGAAAATATTATTATTGATATGGGGAAACCTGTCAGTATATGTATGGTTGTGTTATGATGAATAAAGTGTGAGAAATATTATTGACGACTGTGTTTGAGTGTTTGAGTGTTTGTGTGCAACATGAGGAGACATGAGGAGAAGAAAACAAATTACCACCACTTATGAATAACATCCATTTGGGATAGTTGTGTGTTAGCCTGACCTTAAATAGTTAATACTTAGTTTTTATAAATAAGCTCTTAATATGATAAGTTATCTAATTAAATTAACATGATAAGTTATTTAATTAATTTCTAAACTCATTCTCTAGGTATTTTTGGTTCTTTTGACTCGGGAGCTATACTAATACCATCCTCTTCATCTTTCCAGCTTACGGACCCAGGCAAGTATACCCTGCCACTCGTGTTTACAATTTTAAAATACTGCATCTGCATTTACTTTATTTTATTAATTATTATGATTGAACAATATTGCACGTCCAATGATAACTTGGGTGCAAGTCGGTGTTGGACTAATTACGAGTGACTTAATACTTAGAAGCCAAACCCCCTTATTTGAGAGATGCTCCAATCTCTCTATGACCTTGACATTTTTATGACACCGAGTGGTTTATGTATGAACACAGACTCTTGTAGCAGCCATACACTGGTACAATCGAGATGCGTGACAGCAACATTTAGATACTTTGATCTATCTCAGGATTAGGAGTTGGACATGTCGTAGTGCATGACAAATACAACAGCATTGGGTGGGGAGAACACTCACTAGACGTATGGCTATGTTTACACTTCCCTTTGTAACCCGCCGTCTCCGTCGGAGTACCAGGTATAACGACCATAGATTTATGATTGTGAGAGAGAGATAGATGGCCTCTGGTGTCCACGACGCTATGCCTTATTTATGTAACGATCCGTTCCGCTCAAGCGGACAGCCGATTCAAACGGCGCAAGTGCAACGACCCGACCCGCTTTGCTCAGCGAAAAAAGTCGTTTGAGGTAAAGGATTTCCAGACTTGGCCGTTCAGGAGTTCAGGAGTTCAGACTTACACTTTCAAAGGCTCGCTCGGAGTATCACTTGACCGAGGTGAATCATCGCTAAGGTGGGTGGATACAATAAACTTGTATTTGCTTAGCCAGCACACTTAAAATATGGATGATACATGCTAGTCGCTAGGTGAATCACCCATGCATGCTAATAAAGAATACAACGCACCTAGCTAAGGGAATAATTCCATCTTGTATTGCTTGTGTTAGAACATGAAAATGAAACTTAGCTTATGGTTGGACACTCGTATGCTACATTTGCTTCCTACAAGTAGACCCCGCTATGCCTCGAGTAGATTATTATGGGCCCTTCGTAATGCACTGTTTTACTTGTTTACACTGCACGCCCTACATTTTATGTCGCTCGATATGTCCCTGTACGGTTGCACTCATCGCACTACCCTTTAGACCGTGCCAACATAAATGCTTATGTTTCATATAAATGCATGCTTGCCTGCTTACACTGTAGTTTGAACCTATGCAGTTAAAAACCGTTATATATCGGATATATCACCGATATATAACGGTATCGGTGATGAACCAATATTTTTTTGGAAAAAATCGGTTAAATATCGGAACCGATTAAATCGGCCGATATGACCAATATTTTATAATATATCGATTTTAATAAAAACCGATATCTCACAGTAACTTTTTTTTTTATAACAGGGAATAGTCGCTGATGAGAGAGAAAGAGGGAAAAAAAATAGCAGAGGCTGCTCTAGAGGAGAAGAGGAAAAGAAAAAAAAAAACCCTGGTAAGTTCTCTTCTCCTTCTCGTTCTTCTTCGTCCTCCTTCTTCTGACTTGTTCTTCTTCGTCCTCTTCTTCTTCTTCTGTTTTTTTTTTTGTATTCTTGTTCTTCTTCGTCCTCTTCTTCTGTTTTTTTTTGAAGTGTTCTTCTTCTTCTTCTTCGTCCCCTTTTTTTTTCTTCTGCTTCTTCCTCTGCCTGCGTCCTCTTCTTCTTCTATTGCTTTTTTTTTGTATTCTTCTTCTTCTTCCTCTGCGTTCTCTTCTTCTTCTTCTATTTTTTTTTCTTCTTCTTCTTCCTCTGCGTCCTCTTCTGTTTTTTTTCTTCTTATTCTTCCTCTGCGTCCTCTTCTTCTTGTTTCGTTGCTTTTTTTTTCTTTCTTGCTGCATTTTGCATAAATAGAGTTTATGAATAGATGTACAAATGAGATAGCTCCATATAGCAAATTTGTAAATTTACTTATTTTTTTAATTCTTAATTTCAGAAATGTCCTCTTCGAGAGCTTCAAATGATGGTGGAACTAGAGATTCAAATGAGATAGCTCCGGTTAAGATCAATTCAACTGATATTGGGTATCGCTATGGAACAGTTATGGATCCCACCAAAAAAAATCATATTACGTGCAATTTTTGCAAAAAAGTGATACCGGGTGGGATCTCAAGATTCAAACAACACATTGTTAATCAAAGGGGGCAAACCAGGGGATGTGATAAGGCTCCTATGCTTGTGCAAAAGGAAGTACAAAAGGCAATGGATGAAGCACTGAAGAAAAGGCTTGAGAAAAATAGAGTCAACAATAGTTTAAGTCGATCAAGCTTAAATGAGGACGAGACTGACACATTTGATGTTGAGGATGCCGATGTCGATGTTCAACCAACATCTGCTAGTATTGCTACATCAAGCACAAGCACAAGCAGGAAGAGAAATGTAAGTAGCAATGTAAGAGGTCCGATGGATGCAATCTACAAACCTAATGTCGGTAAAATACAACAAACGACATTGGATGCTAGCAATCCAATCAAGAAGAAGTTGAAGATGGAGGCTTGGACGGAGTGGGCTAAATTTTCATACGAGTGTGGTATACCCTTTAATGTTGTGCGTAATCCTAGATTTCAACGCTTTATATATTGCGTTGGAGAGTATGGAAGAGCTATGCCAGCGCCGTCCTATCATAATGTGCGGGTTACTCTACTTCAAGATGTTCTGAAGGAGACGAAGACTTTTGTTGATTCCTTTAGGCCCAAATGGAAGGAGTATAGATGCTCTATTATGTCAGATTTTTGGACAGATACGAAGGGTCGTTCTTTGATTAACTTTTTAGTTAATTGTCCACAAGGAACAGTTTTCTTAAATCTGTTGATGCTTCAGATCAAATTCATGATGCAGATTATATTGTTGGATTGATTAATGAGGTAATCGCGGATGTGGGAGAGGAAAATATTGTCCAGGTAAATATTTATGTACATTGTGACTAGTTAATTCATAGTTCACTTATTTAGTTATTTATGTACATTGCGCGTTTCCTAATTTGTAATCAATTTTCTTTTTTATGTATATAGTTTATCACGGACAATGGCTCTAACTTTAAGGCTGCGGGAAGAAAATTAGAGATACAATATCCAAAGATGTATTGGACTCCTTGCGCTGCACATTGCATTAATTTAATTTTGCAAGAAATTGGTAGTGATATCGAAAAGATTAAGAATGTGTTGTATCAAGCCAGGAAGGTGTTGTATCAAGCCAGGAAGGTGGTGGTTTATATCTATAACCATTTGATGGTTTTAAACATGATGCGGAAGTTGAGCAGTAGCGAATTACACAGGCCTTGTGTAACTAGGTTTGCAACCTCCTTCTATACATTGGAGAGCATATGGAAGAATAGGCAGTACTTGCAACAATTATTTGTTTCTTCTAGATGGGTGCGCAGTTTATTTTCAAAGAGAGGATGGAAAGAAGATTGCAAGGATTATTGCAAAGGAGTCATTTTGGAAAAATGTGGAGTTGGCTTGTAAAGTGTTGGCTCCCTTAGTGGATGTCTTGAGATTGGTAGACAGGGAAGAACAACCTTGCATGGGCTATATATATGATGCTATGGATAGAGCAAAACTCCAGCTTGATAAGAACCTTGTTGATGAGCCTGCAGTGCTAATCAAGGCCATGGCGATTGTTACAAGGAGATGGGTTGAACAACTAGAACACCCTTTGCATGCAGGTATATATATATATATATATATATATATATATATATATATATATATATATATATATATATATATATATATATATATATATATATATATATATGTTTTGTTCATATTTATATGCACATGAATGTTGGCTACCATAATTGGATTATCTTTTAAATGCAGCTGGATATTACCTTAACCCTGCCATATTTTATAAGCATTCAACATCAGAGCTTAATCATACTAGGAGAATGCTTAATGAAGCTTTGATGAGGCTTGTGCCAGATATGACTGAGAGTACTAAAATCTTATCACAATTGTCGAAATATAGAGAGGCGACGAGAGATTTTGGAACTACTATAGCTATAAGAACAAGAGAAATGATATCACCATGTAAGTTTCTTTCCTTAACCAATTAACCATTCCATTTGTATTTTACATTACATCTTTCTTATTGATGTGAGGGTACTCTGTACTAAATATAGATGAATGGTGGATAAGTCATGGCAATGGTACGCCGGAACTACAAAGCTTTGCAAGGAGGGTCTTAAGCCAAACATGTAGTGCTTCGCCTTGTGAGCGAAATTGGAGTGCCTTTGACAACGTATGCTTCTTTACTTTATAATAAAATTTGCTAGTTTTTTTATTAAAGCTAGATACTTACAAATAATATTCAATAACTTATATTATAATTTATATGCTAATTTTAGTTGCATACGAAGAAGAGGAATTACCTTTTGCAAGCAAAATTGAATGATCTTGTTTACATTCAATATAACATAAAGTTGGAGAGACGATTCTTGGATCAAAAGAACAAATCCAAAACTTTTGATCCTATTGTTTTGAGAGATGTTGAAGAGAATGATGATTGGATTACACCAACCGAAATAGAGCTTGCAGAATTTGTGAGGGTAGGTGATGATTTAACTTGGGAACAAGTTCGTGCTTCAATGGGTGCCGATGATGTTGAAGGGCCAACTGCAAGAAGTACAAGATCACGAGGTGTTATAGATTCAGTCTCCTTGCTTGTTCATAATGATGAATACATGGAGGATGAAGAAGATGAAGATGAACAAACTAGGGAAGAAGGTGGAGAAGATGGTGATGGTGAGAATGAAGAAAATGAAGTTGAAGTTGAGGCTAATGAAGATTATTAGATGTTGAAAGTTGAACAATGAATTGGGATCTTTTTTGTTCTCATATTAGTTGAACTTGAATCGTTGAAGTAGGTACTTTTTATATTTTAATGTTGATTTGGGTATATGTACTTTTAACCGTTGAAGTAGATTGTTTTATGAGTTTGGATTATCTTTATGAGTTTGGATTATTTTTTAGCATCATTCCAACATGACATAATTCAATGTTTACAGTCAAGATACAATACAAGGTATCAATGATTCAATGTTTAACTTTATTTTTTAGCATGACATCATTCCAACATGACATTATTTTTTAGTTTCGCTTCCCAGCTTTATAGGTTCAGAGAAGAGACATTTTAGCTATTAATTGTTCATTTCAAATATACAGGGAGTAATGGAGGCAATCAGAATAAGCCGTGCTGGATATCTAACAAGGCGCACATTTGATGAATTTGTAGACCGTTTTGGAATTCTTGCACCTGATTTGCTAAAAGGGAGGTATGTTCTGTTATGTAGCATCTGTATGCATTTTACTTATGTAATGTTTCAGATAAAGATTGAATAGTGTCTTATCCAGTTCTGATGAAGCTGCTGCTTCAAAAAGGCTGCTGGAGCTAGCCAAACTTGAAGGCTATCAGGTAAATTTGATGAAACCATATGAATCAATTGCTAGTTGCCATTTAATATGAGTAAGATTAAGTCCAACACTATATGTTACTTGATAGTGTAATCTGTAACATTTTTTCTTGTAGATTATGTTTTTGTAGTTTATTTATATGAGAGAGAGAGAACAGGTCAGAAATGAGTGGCAAGGGCTAACATGGCAGCTTACATCTAACCTTATCCCCTAGGTTTGGTTGTATAAATATTCTGAAAACAGTAGCAGAAGCTGATAGTTGACATAATTCATCTCTGAGGCAGAGTCGCAGATGATGGAAGGAGACCTTGCAATCATTTAAAATACCTCTGTTATCAAGATGTCTTGATTTAAATGGATTTAGCAAGATGGTTCAAGCTGTGGCATCATCATAAAGTGTAGAACTGGTGAAAAGCAAGATGATTCATTTTGTCCTTGCTTTTGTTTGAATTAATGTTGCGAGCTGTTACTGATCCTGTCCTTGATGTTCTGTAGTCACACTTATCTGCTTACACATTTGTAAATATTTTTGATGCTTTAAGGACTTTATAATTCACCGAATGAGATTGCATCTTACCTGTCATTCTTGGTCACAAATTCCTCCAGAGTTATTGCCATCGGTACCTGGCGCATTTGCATTATTCTATGTTAAAGAAAGCAGCAATCACTACTCAATGTGCGTGGAGAGGGAGACTTGCTAGAAAAGAGCTACGAAAGCTTAAAGTGGTATGCATTCCCTTTTTTTTCCATAACTGCATTGAACAAGGGACGTTATTTTTCAGTTTCTTATTTTTTGAATTGTTATCAAATCTTTTTCCACAAATGCGCTTAGAGGTTCTGGCAGTTCATTTGGAAATCAAAGTCAAAGTTGTCCCTAGAAGAACGTCATACAGAGACTCGATAACCTTCTGAAAACATTGCTAGAAAATTATGTAAGCTTCATGTGGTGAAATTAAAAGTTGCACATTATTGAACAGTGAGAGGGTTTCTAATTGAGTTGGGTTGACTTTCAGGTGCCCAATATTCTTATTCGGAGGATTATTACTCAATTTTTCTCTTATATCAATGCACAACTATTCAACGGGTTCGTAATTGTTTATGTTTTTCTTTTCCATAAATTAATTGGAGAGAGAAGGCTTAAAAGGTGATTCTTTTTCTTCTTTTGTTGATACTTTTTATTGTTTCTGTAGTCTTCTTTTGCGACGTGAATGTTGCTCCTTTAGCAATGGAGAATATATGAAATCTGGTATAGAGGACTTGGAGCTGTGGTGAAGCAAAACTGGAGGTCAATTCTATTTGTTACTGAATGTGTATATTTGCTTACTGTGGGTGATATCAGAATATTTATTTTTACCTGACCATTGCTTAAATTACAGTATTGCGGGTCTTCATGGGATGAACTTAAACACATTAGACAGGCTGTGGGTTTCTTGGTATGTAAGACACTCCCATTTAATGTACCATCAGATGCAATTTTATATAAGATATAATATGCTGCAATTCAATTCAACTTTGATTTCATAGGACATGATTTTCTGGAGACATATCTTGAACAATTTGTTCTGTTTGTTTGAGATTATCTGAGATCTAAATAGTTATTCGCACTGTTGATTTTGAAATTGGCCTTCCAACTGGTGGTCTTTGTGCAAGCTGCTATGAAACTGCCATTCCTTTTATCCACCACTTTTTTGCGTAGTAGACATATCTTGAAGGATTTGTTTATATAAGCTATACAATTATACTCCTGAATGGGGTCAGTGACTGGTTGATGTTAATTTGTTTAGTATCATAGTCATAAGTTCTACAAAATACAAGCTTCTGCCATCAATGGAGAATATATCTTTTGCCATCAAACGATATGATATTCATATCAATGGAGATTACATCTGATGTTGAATGATATAACATTCACATCAATGGAGAATGGAGATTACATCTTCTTCTATCAAAATCTTCATACGTCAAACTTATTCAGAGATGTAGTTCCTTAAGTGATCTTCTTTATCTTGGATCTCTTGGATTTCTCGTCGATATGTATACTTTATGTATATTTTATAATAGAAAACTATTAAGTGTATTGTTCATATATAAAAATTGTGTTAAAAATACAAACCGATATTTATCGTTATAAAACCGATATATCGGTGATATATTTATAACTCTACTGGACCGTTATCATAAAAAAACCGTTATTAACTGCATAGGTTTGAACTTGTTGTCGCATTTTAATGCTTGCCACACGAATTTATGCCATAATCAAGTAACACTATCCGAATCGTGCATGCATCTAGTTAGCCAGAAGACTATTAAATAGTCCTTCTGTGCAATATGAACCTGCAAGTATATGGGACCGTTAGGTCGCCAAGGCAGTTCACGAACCAAGGGAATGCATTAAGTCAAGTTTAACTCTGAACGAGAATCATGTCAAGTAAAGCAAGAATCATAGCTCGTGGAGCAATGCTCGTTCAGAACAAGAATCAAGGATTATCATGTCATATTGTGAATCTGGAAGACCCAAGACTTGTATGTTGCGAACAACTTGGTAACAAGGGAGATTCTTGAAATCTTCTTCCACAGACGCTCTCCGGGGCACCGGGGCCGATCTGATCCGGATGGAACTCATGTAGTAGCCTTTCATGTGCGAGCAGGATGGCATATTCGCTCACGCCGCGTCATTCTTGCTCAAAGGTTGATAGTTTTAAAAGTTGCATGTGATTGATATGATTTCTTGAATTTGATAGTTATGAAAGACCTTTGTTCCGACCTGTGTTAGACTTTGTGGGAATAGACTCGTGCCAGAATTTACAAGTTATATACGAACCCGAATACCTATACATGATTACCGAGCTGGTTAATGTGCGAGATAGAATATCGTTCGGATGGTTAGCTATGCACACAGCCTTTCGGCTAAGTTGTATTAAGTATCCCGTGCCAAGACCCTTTTTGGTGGAAGCTAGTTGCAAGCGAGATTGGGATATCGTTCAGGAAAAGATAAGTCATACTTAGAATGCCAACCGATAGAACATTATCAGATTATCGCTAAGGCGAATATAGAGACTCGTTCTTGGATTTTGGGAAATCGCTCGAACGGTATTTAGTGTCGGCAAATACAATCAGATATGGTTTACTTGGATGATTATCAACATGAATATATACGAGACTAAGATTTACCAGGTGATGCTTAGGTATCATGCAGAAATTCTAAGAAACGACTTGGTGAATATGCTAGCGATAGATGTGAGCAAGATTGAGTATTAGTTGGATGACTTAATTCTTGAGTGGTATATGGATTATTTTGGAAATGTTCAAGCGAATTCATAGGTCTCGATAGTTGGTTTGAACGATTTGAGAATGTCTTGAATATGTGATAAGGTTTATATCGAATAGGGATTCAAGAAAATAGAAATTAATATCTTGGTCAAGGAAACATAGTGGAAACTTGATGGATCGTATGAGCGATTTTAAATTGAATCAAACGGATTAAACTTGAGTAGGATATCGCTCGATAGAAGTTAGCCTAAGAAAGGAATATTGTGGTTCGATGAAAGAGATAAGCGATAACGAATTTGATCTGGAGTTTGGAAGAATGATCTTGAAGCTAGTTTGAAAGATAACTCTCGACAATCAGTCCCAGCCGAGAACGATTATCCTGCGGGAGCACCGACGTGGTAATTTCACATCCGAGGAGGATGATCGAACTCACGGGAATATGCTCGATGATTATTCAAACGAACTCGATGAATAAAACGTATCAAAAGTGGATAGACTTTGGCTTGGATATTTGAACTTAGTTGTTTGAGGAATGCCAGAAGTAGACTATGAATTTATCAAACGGTAACATTGAAGTTGGATGATTTTGCTAGACGAATTATGATCATAGCATGAACAGACATGACTTGAAGGATTATATATATATATTGGATGGAGCAAAGTAAAATGATAAGGTGTCTTGATCATTTCGATGATAACTATAATGTTCGACGTTCTTATCTTGTGCGAGTGTAACTCTATGCTCGTACATGTGTCACACCCGGATTAGAATAATTATCCAGCGGGAGCATTGGCGTAGTGATCTCACGTCCAGCGAGGATGATCGAACTTGCGGGAGACTGGAGCGTGACAACTGATGGATCAACTTGACTTTTGGTTCAACACGGTAAGACGAATTTGGTAATGCAAGTGAATCAAAAGTATTTCAAGGATAAGTTTGTCTAGAACCTGAAGTAAGTCACGCTTGATGGTTTCATGAACGGATAGATGAATCTTGTTGAACGACTTGGAGTTATGATTAGATATTAGAATTAAATCATGGCTTGGTGGTATAGGTTTATAATAGATATATGGATTCTATCAAAACATGTTTGAAGGAGATAGACTATGCGAATTGCTAGGCTTGTCATGCATCTTGGATATATCATAGATTTAACTGAACGAACTCGGACCCTGTACAACAAACGTGTTAATGTGCGTAGGATAATTTGTGCTCGATGTTTAGAAATCTGAGTGAAACGAGCTTGGGTAGAATACCTCGTGTAAATGAACAATGGTTTGACATTAAGAATTGGGGAGAGCATCGTACGATAAATTTGCACGATGAATCGTGTGCTTGAACTTGTACCTATGACCTTGTGAGCTGACTTAGTAATTAGGCAGACGACCCTGTGCCGAGTGAAAGAACTTGTGTAACAGACCTTAGCATATTGCTTAAGCAAGCCATAGAACTGGGGCAGCAAGACTTAGAGTTAGAATTAGAACGGTAAGTGTGTTCTATGTTTGACACAAACAAAATATACGATAGGACATGGACACTAGTCGGTCGATCAGATAAATCATGCTTAACGGTAGTATAATGCTTGGGAGTTAGAATGGAAATTACGTGGATTTTGATTGACCCTACTGAAAGTATCATTATGATTCATACTACCCTTGAGATTTTCACAAGTAGCTTGTCCGACTTCGCTATCGATGAGTTCGGGTGAATGCATATGTTTGAGGGACACCTTGAATGTGTGCAAGATCCAAGACTCAATGATATGTTGAACTCGAGTGCAAAGACTTCGCTATCGCTAAGTTGGTTGACATGCATATGTCTGAGGCATGCTTTGAATATGTGCACGATCCAAACTCGCAATATGCTGACCTCGAATGCTAATGCAAGTGAATATATTAGATTCGCATGAACGATTATAATGATTTGGATAAGTTTGCCTCAGACTTAGATCATCATTCAAGATAAATTGTAACATACCCCGTGTTAAGCGATATATGTTCCGCATTAAGGCGCACTAGAGACTGAGTTAGAGCTTGGATTGAATGGTAGAGTCATTCAATGAGACATACCCAGCATACAGGTGACACGATATAAGGAACGAGTAGGAAATTGTGTTCGAACGAATCTAGTGGTATCGATTAATATGCTTGAGATAGATTCGATAGTGCGATAGAACCATTTGCGCTCAGGAAGTCTCGAGGACGAAACTTCTTCTGAGTAGTGTATAATATAACGACCCATTTCGCTCAAGCGGACAGCCGATTCAAATGGCACAAGTGCAACGACCTAACCCGTTTTGCTCAGCGAAAAGACTTGTTTGAGGCAAAGGATTTCCAGACTTGGTCCTTCAGGAGTTCAGACTTAAGACTTTCAAAGGCTCGCTCGGAGTATCGCTCAACCGAGGCAAATTATCTCTAAGGTGAGTGGCTACGATAAACTTGTCTTTGCTTAGCCAGCACATTTAAAATATAGATAATACATGCTAGTCGCTAGGTGAATCACCCATGCATGCTAATAAAGAATACAACGCACCTAGCTAAGAGAATAATCTCATCTTGTATTGCTTGTGTTAGAACATAAAAATGAAACTTGGCTTATGATTGGACCCTCGCATGCTACCTTTGCTTCGTATAATTAGACCCCGCTATGACTTGAGTAGATCATTATGGACCCTTCGTAATGCACTATTTTACGTGTTTACATTACACGCCCTATATTTTATGTTGCTCGATATGTTCCTGTACGGTTGCACTCCTCGCACTACCTCTTAGACCGTGCCAACGTAAATGCTTATGTTTTATATAAATGCATGCTTGCCTGCTTATACTGTAGTTTGTACTCGTTGCCTCGTTTCAATGCTTGCCACATAAATTTATGCCACAATCAAGTAACACTATTCGTATCGTGCATACATCTAGTTAGCCAGAAGACTATCAAATAGTCCTTCTGTGTAATATGAACCTGCAAGTATACGGGACCGTTAGGTCGCCAAGGCAGTTCCCAAACCAGGAGAATGTATCAAGTCAAGTTAAACTCTGAACGAGAATCATGTCAAGTAAAGCAAGAATCATAGCTCGTGGAGCAATGCTCGATCAGAACAAGAATCAAGGATTATCATGTCATGTTGTGAATCTGGAAGACCCAAGACTTGCATGTCGCGGCAACTTGGTAACAAGGAATATTCTTGAAATCTTATTCCACGGACGGTCTCCGGGGCACCGGGGCCGATCTGATCCGGATGGAACTCACACAACAGACTTTCATGTGCGAGCAGGATGGCGTCTCCGCTCATATCGTGCCATTCTTGCTCAAAGGCTGATAGTCTCACGTGCTGGACGGGATGGCTTATAGCGCCTCACGTGCTTTTCGTTGCATACCATTCTCGTTGAAGACTATAACTGGTCCTTTATGGTTATGCCAGCGACTCATGTTCATATAGATAAGTCATCCTCGCTTAGCGGTAATCCGCGTGCGAGTTATTACATCGCATCCAGTAATCGGAACCACTTGAATGGATATGAGTATAACACGCTTGTACATATTTGAACACTTGAACATCTTCTACAATACTTCTGGATAATCTGTGTAACTCGTGCACCTGAAACAGAACCTCGCTGACAATATTTGTGTTTGCTTATGCTATTGCCCCTGGATTTTATTATATGTCTTTGCTTGGTTTAACTTAGTTTTATCATTGGATTGGGAAGGACAAATGGTAAGTTGGTCTCGCCATGTTACTCTTATATCGTACGGTGCACTACCACACGAGTTAGACTTTACATCATTGCCATAAAACTGATCCTAAGGCAAGACTAGAAAGATAATTTAATAGTTGGTGCACAGAACCTGTATAACGTGTTTGGATTTGTCGAGCGGGCGAGAATCCTCCCCACCAGTGCATTCATGTACTGATAACCCATCAGATTACTTGCAGGGTACGGAAGAACCTCGTTTGGTACGAAAATTCCTTTGTACGAGCTAAGACGTGGAGTTTGCTCTGGAGCCTTGGAACGTTGCGTCCGGAACTGAAGCACATATACAGGACATGATATTGGAACATCATCTATATATCATTCCATAATTGTAGCCACTTGGCACGCTTTTACTGTTTCGAGGGAGAGGCTTGAGCGACTTGTAATCTCGGCCTAGCACCGCTTGTAATACCTGTTCAATATCAATAAAGTACTTGTTTTACTTATATACTTGTGTTATTCAATGCTTCCGCTATTGACGACTATGTGAACTTGTTACCAATCGCCTATTCGTTTCTTATTCTGCTGAATTCGGACTATCTGTGCGACTCTGTGGCTTAATCATTTTACCACATGTTCAGATCATGGCTTAGCACGGGCGTAACTAATACTCGTGCGATATCACGTCCAGATGGGAAGGATTGTCCTGCGGGAGCACTAGCACAGTGATCCGCGCCCAACGGGAACGGCCGATTACCTGCGGGAGATCGGGGCGTGACAATTTAGGCCTCTGTTCCCCTAGAGAATTATGTCGATCCCATTAGCCTACAGCTCATGCGTCGAACATGGTTCTTATTACATTTACAGTTAGATTGGTACACCCTTATTCTATTACAGTATTTTTACATCATTAGTGACATATTTCTATGTATCTTCTTATGTCCCTCTGAGAACATGGTTCCTTTTTAGGCTTGCTAAGTTGGTTACAGATATTTTTGCTAGATTGTTGATGAGTACCCATTTCATTACATGTATTTACTTTTTTCATAGTATATATATTGTTTCAATTTGGTATTTCATATCTGCTTAATTGTGTAGTATTTGTAGACTCATTTATTTCTTTCGAGTCTATTCGGGCAAGTATGATTATTAGGCTATAGACTAGTACTCATATTTCCTTTCTTTATGTTCTTGTCATATGGATTGAGATATAAATATGATATAGAGATAACTACACGAATTTAGGACAACTTATATGTATTCTAGTTAGACTGGAGTCTACTTGGATACGTTGCTGGCCATTGCCACGTGGCCTGGTTCCAAGTATTTTGGGACCGGGGTGTGACAATACTATATTCATATAGGTTATATTCTAACTATTCTTATTCGTACAATGGACAATATATCGTTTCTAGCTGTCTATAAGCACTATACAATCTTTACAAGTACGTATAACACTTCTTATACCTAACTTATTAAGTAAGGGTCAAAGCTAAGCTAGACAGGTATTTAATTCTATTCCCTTAACAACTATTCACCTATTGAGAAAATCTATCAATCATGACTTTGAATTATCGTATTTATTCCATTTTACTATATATGAGAATATATGTCTAGATCTTAAATAACTCATCCAATCTATCTAGTATCCTGCTGTACTATTGTCCATATTTGCCTTCATTATCATAACATGTCATTCTTATATGATCGTCTAATCTCTACCTATCTGGTGAGAGTCCTCTTGGCTCGGCTACTACCCTATTACCATTTTACTTTCCAATACAAGCATGAAATCATGATTATCTCCTCCAAGTGAAAATTTTCTCGAACTCAATATAACGATAAAATTTTTATACAAACTTAGGTGTAATCTTATGTATAAGGCATATCGAACCATTATATCCATAAAAATCTCAAGTTATACTTTCTAAAGTTTTCCATACGAGTGGTCCTATTTTTTTTAGGGAGCTACAACTAATTCCAAAGTTCAACTATATATTCACTCAGATCATATACCTAGTTTATTATTATTATTATATATATATATATATATATATATATATATATATATATATATATATTCTAAAAAAAATTCAAAAATACTTTTAAAATTTATTTCTACACATACGAAATCTACATGTGGAATATTATTATTAATGGATATATAAAAAATATTCATAAGCTATTAATTTAAAAGAATTAAATTTTAATTAACTAAATAAGCAATAAATAACTAGTAAATAACTGATAAATAAATAAAAAATAATAATAGAATTTTGAGTGGGTTTACACATTTCGTATTCTAGAAATATTCCATACTAAAATGTATTTCCAACAGAACCTAGTAGTACTAAAACATGAATACTTCCTAGATCCTAATAGGTTTTTCATCCATATAAACTTTTGTTGAATCCTAATATGTAGGGCTATCGAATTCTGAAGATAATGTCAAAATAATTTATTTTCTATTTACTATATTTTTTTCTACTATAGGTTTCACTATTTAAATTGTTTCATAATTCCTTTATATTGTAAAGTTCATATTTGAAATATAGTACTCCTTTTGGAGTGTGTGACCTTTATTATCAATATGTCATCTTACCATGTAATGTTTTTAGATCTAATGGATTTGTAGATTGGGAGATATCATCCTTCTTTTTCCTATTGTCCAGATTTAACCTATTATTATTAGAAAAAAACATATAGGCTATAAATTCTATTGAACTAGGTGATGAGAAAAATCTCACATACTTTATTATTTTGGAATAGGCGAACTCTATTTTCTTGAATTTCTAGAATGATTTTCATAGTTCTTAGGATTTTTTTGAAGAGCAAAAAATAACCTTAAAAGTACGAAAGTGGGAATATACCTTAGAAACAAATAGGTAAACCTATCGTAAATAGTTTGTTGATTGATATTGTGTTGTTTTATGATATGTTTTGCATGGAGGGTAGTAGATGGATCTTCGTACGAGTACCAGTTAGTTCTCAACATAAAATCTATCTAAAGGTTAAAGGCAAGTACAACTTTAGTTCTTTTGATGTATGTATTTTATACTTATACACCTGAGCTCTTTTCATCGTTCGTTCCTTATATTATTATATCTTAGCATGATGACTGTTACTTTTGCATGAGAGAGACTCAATATTATTATTATACATGTTCACTCAAATGTTCACATTCAATGCTTAATGTTCATGTACAATGTTATTGTAACAATGATCATGTTTAATTGTGATATTCAAGCAGTAGAATAAAATTAGTATGCATGTGGTACACAATGAATACACACCCTTAATGCTTATTTAGTCACGTATGCATGACTGTCTTATCAATGTTGATTCAGTCAATGCACCTCATGTATTGACTATCTTAGAAGCCTAGCCTAGCCACATGCGAAAAACTTGTATTCTAAAACACATTATGTAGGGACCCTAGATGGAGGTGAATAGGATCAAGATAATAAATCAAGAACAAAATGATTGCCAATCTGCAATTTAAAAATAAGTGTGTAAGTAATAAAGTAATAAGAGTATTAACACCCGTTGTATCCTGGTATCCTCCATGAGGCCCTCCAGTCCCATAACTCTCTCCGGCTTTAATCTATTATTAAATCAAATAGTACAACATGAACTTTGATCCGAAGACTCGCCAACTTCTTACACAAGAGCTTTGATCTGAAGGCTCTCCAACTTCACACAAGCTTGCGCTTTGATCCGAAGGATTGCATACTTCAACCTCTTACAAGATAGGTTTTGATCTTCTCACAACAAAGACGAAGATATATACTTTACCACTCAAGAACACTCTAACACAATTTACGGATTGGCAAGTGAAAGTCTTCGTAGAGTTGTTTGTGGATAGGCCTTTGATAGATAGGAAATTTTAGGCTCAAAATGATCAACCTTGAATGAAGGGGTTCAAGGCTATTTAAAACCAAGGTAAAAGAAACATCAATAATGCAACTTTCAGTGTGCAGACAGTATAGCGCCGGTATACTATAATATACCACTAATATACTACTCTACAACAGTAATGGCTATATTTATAGTCGTTGGGATCATTTAATTTTATATATTCTACCATTTGATTGGCAGCTATGATAAACCGGTATACCGTCAGTATAAATCAGTATACCATCTATATGTCGGTTGTCTCAAAAGAGAGCGCATGTTATATAAAATCGACATACTGCTGGTATATACTAGTATACTGCATGTATAATGTTTAGCTGATCAAAAATGATCATGGGTTCTTTTTTACCCTAGCTTTCGATTTTGTTATCTTTTTTTTTTTTTACAAATATCCCTGTGACACATTACAGACTTTAGATAAACTATGACAAGTGCAAGTTTCTTCAGAGTCTTGAAATGATGATGGCATAGCTTGGCTTTTTCGATTGTAAGACGATGACTTTTTTCTTGATGACAGTAGTCCAAAGATAAGAAGATTAGAAAATATATATACCTTTCAGGGTCTTCTCCCCTAAACCCTCAGGGGAGGCACTGCCCCCTCGACCCCCGTCCGCTGACTGACAGCAAAATTCCCGAGGGTTAATAATATTCTCCTTTTTATTATGGCAAATCGGTTAAGTTTAAGATAGATATAATAGAAGCTTATATCACAAATATGTAAAAGATATTAAGTGCATATCACTAAAAGGCATAAGTATAAATGCTTATATTGATTGCATGATGATTGGTGATATCATAATGCTAAACTTAATTGATTAACCATATTCAAAAACATGATATAATTATCGGGCTAACACATTATACATGTGATATTGATTATTTTTATTATCTTATATTCCTTATCTCTTCTTAGTAGACGTGTATATTGTTAATAAGGACACATATATGTTCTTGACCTGCCATAGCATACTCATAGATAGCTTTCTTTTCTAGGCATATATGCATGTATATCATATTGTTAGAATTTAGAATTATTATTGTTCTTTGTTCCAATCCTGACTGGATAATCATTTTTCATATTTAGACGATGGATACCCTACGTACTATTGTACCCACAAGTGTGGCTGATTTCGGAGATCAATTTTTGACTATGAGTAAAAGTTGATATTTTTGCTACGTTCTTAGAACTTTTAATATTGGCTTTTTTATTTAGCAGATTTGTTCCAGATGACTTTGGATTTTGTTGATGGACTTGGTGTTGGGGTCCAGTCCGAATTTGGTGAATTTTGGAGCCAAAATATGGTCAAAGATTTGATTTGATATAATTTAAAAATCTACATTAAATGAAAGATTTGATTAGATTTTAAATTTGTATCAAATATTTAATTTGACCATATTTGGAAGTCCATAATTGGTATTAGCCTATTTTAGATGTAATAGGATTCTTATTTTAGGGGTTTTCCTATTTAGGAAATCCTATTATGACCTAAAATAGGATTTCTCATCCTATAAATATAGGAGGGTGGAAACACAAAGCATAGCATAATGTAGAGATTCGGGGTGCTCGTCTACAGAAAATCTAAGAGAAATATCGTGCTTTGATTTAGGACTTTGCCATCCAAGATAGAAGGAAGAAGAGATCAAATTGAGGAGTCGTCAACTTCGGTTAGAAAAATTGTTACGGATTGGTGAGCGATTTTAATTGTAATCTCTTTCTTTTCTTCTTGAGTGTGGTGAGGGGGTTGAATCTATTAGGGCAAAGGGTTAACATTAATTTTGTCAATCTTGTAATTTTATATGAGTTATAAAGGTTCGCCATCCAAGATAGAAGGAAGAAGAGATCAAATTGAGGAGTCGTCAACTTCGGTTAAAAAAATTGTTACGGGTTGGTGAGCGATTTCAATTATAATCTCTTTCTTTTCTTCTTGAGTGTGGTGAGGGGGTTGAATCTATTAGGACAAAGGGTTAACATTAATTTTGTCAATCTTGTAATTTTACATGAGTTATAAAGGTTAGGATTTTTCCAGATGATGTAATCACTGTCATATACTTGTCTTTATTTGTGCTTGGTGTTCGTTAGACATGTGTTGGTTATCTCAGGTGGGTTGGCCTAAAGTTTCCGCTGTGGGCACTCTCATACACAATGTCGGAACGCTTGCAGGACGTGTCCGATTCCCAACATCTGGTATCAGAGCTACCGATTTTGGTTCTGGAAACTATGTCTACGGAGCAGATGAACACTCGTATGATCACCCTCACAGGAGAAAACTGGACAATTTGAAAGCCAATGATGGAGGATCTACTCTGGTGCAAGGACTTGCATGGTCCGTTGGAGGGCGACAATGCCAAACCAATAGACAAAGTTGCTGATGACTGGAAACGACTGGATCGGAAGGCTGTTGGATTCATCCGCCAATGGCTGGACGACTCAATGTTTTATCACGTGTCCATGGAGAGTTCTACAAAAGCATTATGAGAGAAGCTACATTCGTTGTACGAAAGGAAGACGGCTAGCAACAAGGTGTTTCTTATTCGCCAACTCGTCAACTCTAAGTACACGGAGGGTGCACCGGTGGCACAACATCTAAACGAGGTATAAATATTATCAATCAGTTGTCTGCAATGAAGATGGTGATTGAGGATGAGCTTCAGGCCCTTTTGCTTTTGAGTTCTCTGCCAGAAAGCTGGGAGACATTGGTGGTGTCGGTGAGCAACTCCGCGCCTGGTGGAGTTGTCACGATGGAGGCAGTCAAAAGCAGCTTATTGAACGAGGAGATCCGGCATAAGCAAGTAGAATCGTCGCAGGAGTCCGCTCTGGTAGATTCCTACGGGAAGGGAAGACCCAAGTTACAGGCGAGGACATAAGGGAGTTCTCAGGATCTTGCGACTGTGGACCGCAATGAGGGCTGCCACTACCAGAAAAAGTCAAATTAGCGACGTCTAAAAACGTCGCTAAATAACAAAATGTCGTCGCTAATTTGGTTTAGCGACGTAATTAGCGACGTTATAAAGTTGTCGGAAAAACCCAAGTCGCCAAAAAAAAAACGTCGCTATACCGACGTTTTTAGCAACTTTACTGTGTCGCAAATTTTTACGACGTTTAGCGACGCCAAGTCGCTAAATAGCGACGTTTATTAAAGTCGCTAAAGGTCGCTGATTAGCGACGTCTATAGCGACGTTATACCGACGTCTTAAATGACCTGGCTATACTGCCATGTCAGCAATTGGCGACGTATAGCGACGTCATTAGCGACTTTTTACAGCATCGCTAATTAGCGACGTGTTTAGCGACGTAACTTAACGTCGCTAAACGTCGCTAAACGTCGCTAAATACGTCGCTAATTTTAAAAAATAAATAAATAAATAGTGTCCAGAAGCAGACACCTTACCACAAACACCACATTGGTGATTCCCTGCAGTTTTAGCCTTTCCACTGTGGACAACTGTCGGATCGACGACATCCAATGGGCTAGTAGTACTCTCGCCTCCTCTGCTGCAGCATCCCCCTTTGAGCCTCTTGTGGCTCGCACGGTGCCCGCCTAGAGCCTGGTAGGAATGGAAGCTCTTCTTGCAAGAGGCACACTCGTATCGACTCTTCCCCAATCTAGCACCGTAACCATCTTCATCACACACACCAACATGATTCAATCTAGTTAACTATATAATCCAATTAAATTAAAGACCACAAGAAGCATTGTTGAAGTATCAATCTAATTAAATGTGGATATGCAAGATAACTATATAATCCAATTAAATTAACTAAAAAATTAAAGACCACAAGAAGCATCATACATCATGCCTATTGTTAAAGTATCAATAATTCATAATATACAATCGCATCCTAAATAATAATAAAAATAACTATACTACTACGGATCTGCAGGAGGCTGACCACCGGCATGCTTGAAGGATAAGAACTCCTTATACTCGTCCCATGGAATCGACACCGATATCGATGGAGAAGGCAGTGACGTCGGTGGAGGCCGTGCCCGCTCTAAGTCTGCGAGTCGCTGGTTGTAAGAATCCAGGGTAGATAACAGCCTCGTACTGCTATCACCCATTGAATCCTGCATCCTCGTCAGCTTCTCGCCCATCGATAGCTGTGACGCCTGCAGCTCCATGATATTGCGATCATTGGAGGCTCTAATATCATTTGTCAATTCCCGTAGCTCCGTCATGCTGCGGTCGATCATATCCAATCGTGCGATGAGCATCGGATCGTCCGCCTGCGGCTGGGACCGGGACTGGTCCTCCATACTTCGCAGCAAGTCGTCACGGAGAGACACAATCTGACGGTCAACGGCCTCCTGGACTCTGGCCGACGACTGCGAGGGCTGCGACTGCGAGGGGTGTGTGGAATGCGCAGCTGTCGGGGAGGCCCTAGATGACTGCGTCGCAACCAGGGCGCCATAGGAGCCCGTACCGTAGTACGTACCCCTCTGGAGACCACCAGCTGCGGTCACCCACAGGTCGTCCGCCGACGGAGATGGACCGGGCTGCGACGAAGTACCAGCCTCTCCAGGTGTAGGTGCACTAGCAGTCGCCCGCTCTCGAAGCCTAAGATACTCGGCCTAGAAAAGGTTTGGAAACTTGATAATTGCCTAAGTTATATTAAAATAAACACAAAGTAAAGTAATACTTACATAGGTCTGTGAGGCCCTCTCATCAATGAGATTTCCGTCCTTGCGATGGGTGGCCAAGAAGACGGTCATCATGTTTGCATCCTCACCCCTCTGTACCTGTTAAAAATATATTATTTATTACTAAACTTAAATATTTTTTCCAAGTACCATTTTATGGTACTTATATTAAAATAATATATTTTAAAAGAAAAAATATACCAAACGACGGAAATGTTTCGTCATCAGAATCGAGCCACCACACCACTTGGCAGCATTCTGCCTAGCCGCCTTGGCCTTCTTAGACCTTTCCTTATAGCTCGGATCATCGAATCTAGCCCTCATCGCAGTCCACTGCTCAGGCGTGATCCAACCTTGGATCGGTTTTCCAGCACAATCACGAGCCTTCTGGTCATCCAGAGCATCTCGGATAAGCTTGGCGGCAATGGTAGGAAAGAGCCGCTCGATCAACTCGGCCCGGTGCGGAGGATAAAAATACGTTTGCTACAATAAATAATTTATTAAGTTAGCATCACGAATATACATAAATTAGAGGATTCATTTAATATATTTTTACCTGGAAGTGCGCAAACCAGAACGCCTTCCTCTCCTCCGGAGCCTCAGAGTAGTTGATCCAAGGGCCACCGTAGTTGTTCCTCAGAAATTGGCCCAGGCGTCTCTGAACCGACGATGGACGATATCTATACAGAGATAATAATTTAGATTACTGAAAAAGTCAATATACGATGAATAAAGAGAAACATAAATATATACTAAACCATCTAATTGACTTACTTTGTACCGTCGGCCCAAATCTCTGTCCTCGTCTCCTCCGATGGTGCGCATGGAGGATCTTGCTGATGCTGGGACAACGTCGGCACGACCTCCTCGACATGCTCATCTGTCCCCATGGTTCCGTCAGCTGGAGGAACGCTGTACGAGGGTGTACTATCACGCCAGGAACTACTCGTCCCAACAGTCGGGCATGTTTGTGATCGATATACTGGAGTATTGGACGACGATGATCCGGAACCAACAGTAGGCAGTACCGGAGTGGCACTCTGTCTACCTCGGGACCTGCCGAATTAACCTCTGAAGAATGTCCCTCTCTTGCTTTTCTAGACGATCGACGAGCAACTTAGTACAACAAAGATCTCTGAATAATATGCTCAGCTCTGTCAATGGGTCCCAAACGACCTGCGGTAAGAATTCCTGAAATGCAATCAGAATTAACCTCTCCATGAATACGTGACAATCGTGGCTCTTCATACCTACTAGTTTGTTCTCCTTGAGGTCGACCCATCTTTTTAAGTTCGACACGTACCCGTCTGGAAACTTTAGACCCTGAATCCACCTACAAAGTCTACCTTTATCCTCTTTATCCAGTGAGAAAACTGACTTAGGTTGCTTTAACTTTCCATTCCCCTCCTCTATCAAATGCAATGCAGGATGTCTACATATGTCTTCTAAGTCCAACCTGGCCTTCGGATTATCTTTCGTCTTCCTCTTTACATCCATTACAGTATTAATTATGTTATCAAACACATTCTTCTCGATATGCATGACATCAAGGTTATGTCTGATCAGATTGGTGCTCTAATATGGCAGATCCCATAATATACTCCTCTTCGTCCAGTTATGGGTGCGACCAAATCCGTCACACTTGTACCCCTTAGCAGGCTCTTCGATAGCACTTGGTAAATCTTTTACCTCTTCCCATATCGTGCATCCGGGCCACCTTGACGGTGGATTGGCCTTCTCCACAACTCCCGCACGAAAAGCATTTCGATTCCTCCGGTACGGATGATCCTTCGGCAAAAATTGTCGATGACAATCGAAGAAGCACGGTTTGCCTCCGTGTTTCAAACGGAAAGCCTGAGAACGGTCCATGCAATACGGATATGAGAGATGACCATGGGTGCTCCATCCCGATAATATTCCATAGGCCGAAAAGTCGTTGATGGTCCACATAAGTGCTGCCCTCATCTGAAAATTCTGCTTTCTAGAAACATCGTACGTGTTGGCACCGACTTCCCACAGCTGATTCAACTCATCTATCAAAGGCTGTAAATACACATCGATGTTCCTCTTCGGATTGTTCGGACCCGGGATAATAACGGTTAGGAACATATACGGAGTCTTCATGCACATCCAAGGCGGTAGATTGTACGAAGTGACGATCACAGGCCAACACGAATACTGGGAGCCTGAAAGTCCGAAAGGAGTAAAATCGTCAGAGCAGAGCCCCAATCTGACATTATGCGCTTCCTCGGCAAAATATGGATACTCTCGATCAAAGTGCTTTCATGCTTCTCCATCGGATGGATGATCCAATACTCCTTCGATCTGTTTTCGCCTGTGCCAACTCATATTTTCTGCAGTCTCCTTAACCATAAACAACCGCTGCAACCGCGGCGTCAAAGGCAAGTAGTGCATCGAATCGGTAGGCTTTCTTGCACCGACAGACTTTCCTCTAACAGTGGCCTTGTAGCGATCAGCACCACAGAATCTGCACGCATCTTCATCCTTGTCGTCTTTGTAGTACAACATGCACCCGTTGCGACATGCATCGATTTTCTCGTATTCCATCCAAAGCGATCTCACCATCCTCTTAGATCGGTAGAAGTCTTTAGGCAACTTTGCACTCTCGGACAAGATCTCTATAATCAAATCGAGCAGTCGATTATAGCATTCTTGCGACATGTTAAAATCAGACTTGATGCTCAATAATCTTGTAACCACCTCCAACGGTGAATGATCCTCACAACCAGGATATAGTGGAGTCCTTGCATTCTCAAGCAACTCCATAAACTTTGCAGCATCGGCATTCGGTGCCTCCTCAGCTGCATCATAATTGTCCGGATTGAAACTAGATCCCGTCGCATCATAATTGTCATGATTGAAACTAGGCCCCGCCGCATCATAAACCATGTTCACCAACCCGTCGTCGTAAGCATCGTGGTCTTGGACATCCATATACGGCTCCACATAGGGCTCCGACTCCGATGCTAGAGATACAAGTTCTCCGTGCGTGGTCCACTGATAGTAATTCGACGTAAAGCCCTTCGAGTATAAATGATATGTAACTTCCACTTCTGGATGATATTTTCTGTTGCGACATCTCACACACGGACACTTAATTTTGGTACCGTCCATGTACTGAGGGAACGCCTTGGCGAACTGCAGGAACTGTTGTACACCCTCAATGAATTCATCCCGCACACCGCACATGTCATCAGGATGACGGTTGTACATCCACGAACGATGACGCAGATAGTAATTCATATCCATTTCTAGATACTTCTGCAAAAATGACAGTATGTATCATATAAATTATTACATACAGTGGTTTATCACCTAACTTCATAACTTAACCGTACTATAAAAATCATATCTGATATAATACATACTTTCATTTATCAAAGTCTAAAATAAGCAATATTCAAAATAACTAAAAAGAGGCCAAGTCTCTTAGTTTTTTAATATTTTATACTATTGGTAAAAGCTTGGGTTCTTTACTGTATACAATGCTTACTAGGACATATAGTTACTTAGCTAGCTATTAACAAAATCAAGTATATCAGTAAGTAACTATTTAACTACACTAACTATGTACTAATTTAATACAAAACTGATACCCTTAACTTCTACCCAATAACTCATGCTAACCCATCTTAAACCAACTAACCAATACCTGGACACTAAGCTAACTAAAACTAGTATACATAGCTCACTAAATGCAACTGAAAATGGATACTGATACAGTAGGACTTGTTGATACTTACTGATACATGGTTGCTAAAATGACACAGTGCTGATGGTTTTCCTCTTCGGTTGCCTGCTCATTGTTGCAGACCTCCTTCTCACTGCCCACTACAAGGCTCGAGCATGCCATCCCGCTTATTCTAGATACCATCTTAGTACACTCCTATCTAACATCTCTAAACATCACTAACCTACATATCTATATATACCCTATTAACACTTGACTTTATACCTTGCCTGCATCAACTCCTACAATTGCCTGTACTGATACCTCACACAGTCCCTGATACGTATCAGTGTATAAGTACTGATGACTGATACCAAACTGAAACTGAGATGCACTAAGGCATGCCTCTGCAGTGCCTAGGGACTGCCCCCAAGCCTAACTGACAGGCACCATTTGGGTGCACTGCTGCAGTGCCCCATGCCAGAGCCCCAAGTCAGTAACCAAACTTTATTTGGTCTCCTCCATGTACCAATACTAACAACAGATAATATACTAACTGATAACTCCATATACTAACACTTCTAAAGTGTATCACTTGCAGGTAATAACCCTACTACAACTGTCACAATCCCTCACATCTCGAGCTCAGTGTCTGTGTCACTGTCTGTGTCCATGTGATATTAGTGTCTGTGTCCATGTCAAAAAACCTAATCCTAACCCTAAGGTCCTTATCAGTGTCTGTGTCAGTGTGTGTGTGTGTCGTGTCTGTGTCTGTGTCACCATCTGTGTGTGTGTGTCGTGTCTGTGTCAGTATCACATGTGGAGAGAGAGAAAGAGAGAGTTAGGCTTTACCTAGAGCTCGAGGAAGAGGAGGGGGATGCCGGAGTAGCCGCGGGGGAGGTCGACGGAGCAGGCGGTCGACGGAGCGGGGGGGAGGGGGAGAATTTTTTTCGTTTCAAAATTTTGACAGTTTGGGAAAAATGGAAACCGAGCCCTAGTTAACCAAATTTTAGCGACGTTTAGCGACGTCAAAGAAGGACGTCGCTAAATTAAATTATAGCGACGTTAAGGTCGTCGCTAAACACGTTGCTAAATATTTCTAATATAAACGTCGCTATTTGGGTCGCTAAACGTCGCTAACTTAGATATATTAGCGATGTTTAGCGACCAAAATTAAACTTATAGCGACTAATCTTATAAAAACTGAATATAAGTCGCTAAACGTCGTTAAATGTCGCCAATTAGCGACGTCTACCGACGTTTTACATGGAGTCGCTAATTTAGCGACGTTTTCGCTTGAAGTCGCTAAAATACGTCGTTAATCCCGTTTATTCTAGTAGTGTGCTATTATTGTGGCGAAAGGGATCATATCAAGAGTAACTGTATGAAGCTCAAAGCTGAGAAGGCCAAAGGCAAGGATAATCAGGAGGATCTCACGACTATGGGAGATCTCATCATCGTAAAAACCGACGCAGAGGAACCTTGTAGCATGTGTCATGATGGCGATTGGGTCATGGACACGGGGGCATCGTATCATGCCACTCCATATAGAAGGATCTTCACGTCATACCACGACGACCGGTTTGGACGTGTGAAGATGGGCAACAAGGGGACAGTTGCAGTTGTAGGCATTGGTGATGTGAACTTGACAACGGAGCTTGGTGAGAAGCTCATTCTCAAGGATGTGCGACATGTACCAAGTTTGCGCTATAACGTGGTTTCGGTATGGAGGGCGGAGGATGATGAATGTCGCAGTTTGTTTGGGGACAAAAATTTGATACTTACGAAAGGTTTCCAACAGCTGGCTTGAGGAAATTTATATTGTGGCATGTACAGGCTTAAGCCGCTGAGTTGTACAGCAAGACACAGACAACGAATCGAGGCTCGAGGGGTATGCGACTGGAGTTGGATCGTCGAGAACTTGCTGAGGAGGGGCTTCGAGATACTTTGAAGATTACGGAGGATTCGGTTTGTCGAGACAAAGCAACGAATGGTGATGAGCCAAAGATTGAGGGTCAGTATGTCGATCCCATGACAGTTGGTCGGTCTCCAGGTAGGGGTTGCTTCAAGGATCCGGTTTTGGCGACAAGTGGTTTGCCAAAGCTTCACGGAGTGATATTGGTTTCAGCAGTTCGAGGCCAGGGAGGAGATCAAGGTTTGCAGGAAACTTAATATGAGGCAGGAGCATCACCATTCACACAGTTTCGGGGGAGCTGTGGGTCATCGACGACATACACAGTGCGTGATGTTCTGCTTGAGGACGCATGTGTATGGGGGGAGCTTCAAGTTTGAACAGGAAGGTGGGCAGATTCAGGAGTTCGAATCTCGGGAGAATCACACCGTCCGCTTGGCTGTGCTAGCCAAGGGTGAAGAAGCTCGTCGGAATGTTAATACGTTTCGGTGGAAGACGAAAGTCGGGGACATGAAGCCAAGCCTCACGGTGAGGCTGATAGTCAGGGACTTTGGTCTGAGCCGTGTCATTGATGTTGATAGAATTCTAGTGGTACAGAAGGTGCTACGCATGGCAACTAGCGTCGACGTGACGGTCGAGGAGCTGGAGACGACGGAAGATGCATAGCAACTCGGGAGATCGGAGATCAGTGGCATGGGGGAGCAGAAAATCTGTCGCGAAGCGACAGGCATGGAGTCCAGTTGAGAAGCCATGGGGTCAACACCCTCTCATCAGACTAGAGGGGGAGATTGTTAGGGTTCAGTCTGGATTTGGTAAATTTTGGAGCCCAAATATGGTCAAAGATTTGATTTGATATAATTTAAAAATCTACATTAAATGAAAGATTTGATTAGATTTCAAATTTGTATCAAATATTTAATTTAACCATATTTGGACGTCCATAATTGGTATTAGGCTATTTTAGGTATAATAGGATTCTTATATTAGGGGTTTTTCTATTTAAAAAATCCTATTATGACCAAAAATATGATTTCTTATCATATAAATAGGAGGAGGGTGGAGGCACAAAGCATAGCATAATGTAGAGATTCGGGGTGCTCGTCCACAAAAAATCTAAGAGAAAGCTCGCGCTTTATTCTTAGGACTTCGTCATCCAAGACAGAAGGAAGAAGAGATCTAATCGAGGAGTCGTCAACTTCGGTTAGGGAAATTGCTACGGGTTGGTGAACGATTTCAATTGTAATCTCTTTCTTTCTTCTTGAGTATGGTGAGGGGGTTGAATCTATTAGGGCAAAGAGTTCAACATTGATTTTGTCAATCTTCTAATTTCACCTGAGTTATAAATGTTAGAATTTGTCCAGGTGACGTAGTCACCGTCATATACTTATCTTTATCTGTGCTTGGTGTTCGTTAGACAGGGATTGGTTATCTCAGGTGGGTTGGCCTAAAAATTTTGTTGCGGGTACTCTCAGACACGGTGTTGGAATGCTTGCAAGGCGTGTCCAATTTCCAATATCAGCTTCCTATGATTCCTTTTAAGAATCATATAATTTTATTACATAAATTTTAGAATTTTATTTTATTATATCATCTTATTATATTGTGATCTTGTCTTAGATATTGTGAATGAGCTAGATTATATATTGTTATCTATTAATGTGTATGTGGAATTGATATAAAGTTGATATAGAAAGTGTACTATCGTCGATGTTGTAGCGTAAACTAGGCTTGGCAACGTACTCGTATTCGAAAAAGTAGGAGTAAATTTTAACAAGTTTTTATGGTGGCCCATGCGGATCAATTTTCGCAATTTATGCAAACTCGTGGTAGTACTTAAGTTAGTCATACTAGAAGTAAGTGATAATATTCTAGGAGATCTAGAAAGATAAGTGTTCATTCACAATTAGGATTATTTTATAAGTTCTAATTTTTCTTGCTTTTTTTTATTAGATTTTGCATCATGATTGAACCTCCCCCCCCCCCCTCCCCCACCCACCCACCCACCCACCATTTGTTATTGATTCAATATAATCTTTTCTTTCCCTTGATCTTAAGAAAATGATTAGGACTAGATATACCTCATAGATAAATTGTTTAGTTAGTTTGGTTGTTATTATTGTAATGTTTTGGGTAGCATAGGATTTATTAGATACCATAAAATTTAAATTATACATACATAATGATAATTGAAATTTTATCAAATTACTAATAGATAATCACTAATAGATGAAATTTTATCAAATCACAAAGAGATAAAAATACAGAATTTTCTACTGGTAGAAGTACTTGATAAGTAGTAAATGAGTTTTAGGCAATAAGGTTAAAATGATGACAACCGAATTCGTTTAGAAATATTCTTGACGATCAACAATTGGTAGCGATAATACATTGTTAATGATTAAAACACTATTTTATAGTTAGAGAGATACTTTACTAAAACAAGAATTTTGAATTCTTACGATTAAAAGATTATGTAAATAAATAATTGATGTACTCTTGAGGATAGCACTTTGATAAGATAATATTAACAATTTCTTAAATTTGTAAAATTTGAGGATTCGATAACGAAAAAGATAACAAATGATCTACAGAATATTATAAATTAGGTGACAAGAACTTTTGGATGGTCTTATACTTAAAGTTTATATATATATATGTCGGAACAAGATAATTGTGTTGCAGACTCATGGTCCGAAGGACTACAAACTCAGCCCAAAGGCCATACTTCCAGCTTGAAGGCTCGTACCTCACTTGCATTGTAGTGCCCCGCTCCGCGTAGGCACTATGTACAAGTGAGATCGCCTTGATTGCTCGAATGGAAGTCTTCTCGGAGAGTTCCCGACCGATTAATCAAAGTGAGTGGGCAGAACTGCATTCTCTGATTCTCGCATGCCTTAATAATGAATCTGAGTTTTTGAATGCTTGTTGCTTAATAAGATTGTTTCATAAGAAGAATGATAGAATCGACTCAGTATGCTAATAAGAGAACTCACATAGCTTGTCATTAAAACGAATCTGCTTGCTTGCCTAATAAGAGAACTAGAATGCTTGTCTGAAATGAGATAGAACCTTGCCTGCTAATAACAAGAGTTAAAAAAGATTGCTTGCACTTATTCTTGATGTCGTATGCTAGACTGGAATACTTAAATGCTTGTCCACAAGAGATAGAATTTGCATGCTAGAGTTATAAGAACTGTTCTTGCTTGTTACTTTTAATGAGTTAGCTTTGCTTGAACATGCTTCATTGATTGCTTGTCATGAGATGGAACTTGGTGAATGGCGTGAACTAGTGATCTAGACTAATAGTCCACCCTGAGGCTTAACACACCTTACTTACGGGAGGGTGTGGCTATTAGGCAATGTGTATAGAGAAAAGAGAAAAGAAGAGATAGACTTGTGTGTGCATTGTTCATCAGTTGCATGATAGCATATTTTCTGATAGGGCTTGCATTCATGCATTTGGTCAGGACAACTTGTGCACAAGGATTATCTCTCGGGCGGTCCCTGGGGCACTGGGGATCGTTCGGCCTAGGAGAGATCTAGATACCCTGAGGCTTAACACACCTTACTTACGGGAGGGTAGCCGCGACTCGTCTATTAGTATGATGGGCTTGTACGTCCCAACTGCTAATCCCGTGGAGGGGACCATCATGTAGTTAGGGCGCATGCAAGGCTAGCCTTCTTGCATACCTAACTGTTTGATGCAGGGACGAACAGGAAACTAGAGAACTGTATACTTTATGTTATGAAAATTATTGCTAACTTGTGTGTCTGCTGCAGGGATAACCGCTCGACCGTGGGTAAGAAATATGAGTTTATACATAAGCCTGCTTATTCATTTAGTCTGCACCGTTGAGTTTCTGTTAGTACATCATGTATATAGATATGTTGCCTTAAATGCTTGAAGATATGACAGTCCACTTGATATGTTTGTCTCAATTCGATATGCTCAGTCTGCTAAATAAGCTTTGCCCCAAAAGAGTTAGATTATGATACACAATGCATGTTGCGCACGTCCCGATGAGAACGATTGTCCTGCGGAAGAGCTGCAACATGGTGATTCACGTTCAGCGGGGACAATTGAGCTTGCGGGAGATTGGGGCATTGCTTGGATGCTTGAGTATCGAGTATGCAAAACTGGTTTCTAACATGTGTTTCAAAAGATGTAATATGACTCTGCTAGAACTGCATGAAACGAACTTAGGTAAAACTAGCAAGACCATTAGTAATGAAATATTTTGCCACAAGTCTACTTAGTGTGGGTCTCAGGGGGTGTAGCTTCTGTTCAGTTATTTTATCTCACCAGTACTTGCATAAAGTGCTGACCCACCAACAGTTTGCTTGTTCTCAGGTGCCGTTCGTGCGAGGAAGCGATAGCCGTGCCTCATCCCAAGGAACCAGAAATCTGGAGTCGATGCCTGGAGCCGCATCGAGTTGTGCCTGCTTTGAGTTGCTTTTGTATAAAGGGACATAATGTATGGAACGGTATCATTGTAATCGAGAGAAGAGTGCTTGAGCGATCTGTAACCTCGGCCATGCGCCGCTTGTAACAATTTCGATATCAATAAAAGAGCTTATTTTCATATGCCATTGTGATCTTCACTTTTCTGCAATATGTGTGCCGCTGCTTCAGTATTGAATAGCTTACTTGCCCTTGTATCAAAGCTTTGGCCTTGTGCAAGCGCATCTTAGGCTTGCACGGCATCACGTCCGTGCGAGGACGATCGGTTCCGTAGGGACTAAAGCGAGGACGAACGGCCCTGCGGGACCGGGGCGTGACATAATGGTATCAGAGCGACTCAATTCTTTGCCCATTCCGTTGCCTCCGACTCTGAGTTGTGATTGTTCTATAATGAACGTTCCATACAATAAGTCCATAGATATTCTCAAAGATGGCCACAAAAGTTTTCTGGATTTATTTTCATTGCTTGAGATGTGATTTGTGATTTCTGGATTTGCTGAGTTTTGATTTGGGATGGTGAGGGATGAGGACTATCGATGCTCTTTGTTATCGTGAGTTTCTCCTTGAGTTTCGAGGACGAAACTCTTTATTGGTGGGTAAGTATGTAGTGCCCCGATCCGCGTAGGCACTATGTACAAGTGAGATCGCCTTGCTTGCTCGAATGGAAGTCTTCTCGGAGAGTTCCCGACCGATTAATCAAAGTGAGTGGGCAGAACTGCATTCTCTGATTCTCGCATGCCTTAATAATGAATCTGAGTTTTTGAATGCTTGTTGCTTAATAAGATTGTTTCATAAGAAGAATGATAGAATCGACTCAGTATGCTAATAAGAGAACTCACATAGCTTGTCATTAAAACGAATCTGCTTGCTTGCCTAATAAGAGAACTAGAATGCTTGTCTGAAATGAGATAGAACCTTGCCTGCTAATAACAAGAGTTAAAAAGGATTGCTTGCACTTATTCTTGATGTCGTATGCTAGACTGGAATACTTAAATGCTTGTCCACAAGAGATAGAATTTGCATGCTAGAGTTATAAGAACTGTTCTTGCTTGTTACTTTTAATGAGTTAGCTTTGCTTGAACATGCTTCATTGATTGCTTGTCATGAGATGGAACTTGGTGAATGGCGTGAACTAGTGATCTAGACTAATAGTCCACCCTGAGGCTTAACACACCTTACTTACGGGAGGGTGTGGCTATTAGGCAATGTGTATAGAGAAAAGAGAAAAGAAGAGATAGACTTGTGTGTGCATTGTTCATCAGTTGCATGATAGCATATTTTCTGATAGGGCTTGCATTCATGCATTTGGTCAGGACAACTTGTGCACAAGGATTATCTCTCGGGCGGTCCCTGGGGCACTGGGGATCGTTCGGCCTAGGAGAGATCTAGATACCCTGAGGCTTAACACACCTTACTTACGGGAGGGTAGCCGCGACTCGTCTATTAGTATGATGGGCTTGTACGTCCCAACTGCTAATCCCGTGGAGGGGACCATCATGTAGTTAGGGCGCATGCTAGGCTAGCCTTCTTGCATACCTAACTGTTTGATGCAGGAACGAACAGGAAACTAGAGAACTGTATACTTTATGTTATGAAAATTATTGCTAACTTGTGTGTCTGCTGCAGGGATAACCGCTCGACCGTGGGTAAGAAATATGAGTTTATACATAAGCCTGCTTATTCATTTAGTCTGCACCGTTGAGTTTCTGTTAGTACATCATGTATATAGATATGTTGCCTTAAATGCTTGAAGATATGACAGTCCACTTGATATGTTTGCCTCAATTCGATATGCTCAGTCTGCTAAATAAGCTTTGCCCCAAAAGAGTTAGATTATGATACACAATGCATGTTGCGCACGTCCCGATGAGAACGATTGTCCTGCGGAAGAGCTGCAACGTGGTGATTCACGTTCAGCGGGGACAATTGAGCTTGCGGGAGATTGGGGCATTGCTTGGATGCTTGAGTATCGAGTATGCAAAACTGGTTTCTAACATGTGTTTCAAAAGATGTAATATGACTCTGCTAGAACTGCATGAAACGAACTTAGGTAAAACTAGCAAGACCATTAGTAATGAAATATTTTGCCACAAGTCTACTTAGTGTGGGTCTCAGGGGGTGTAGCTTCTGTTCAGTTATTTTATCTCACCAGTACTTGCATAAAGTGCTGACCCACCAACAGTTTGCTTGTTCTCAGGTGCCGTTCGTGCGAGGAAGCGATAGCCGTGCCTCATCCCAAGGAACCAGAAATCTGGAGTCGATGCCTGGAGCCGCATCGAGTTGTGCCTGCTTTGAGTTGCTTTTGTATAAAGGGACATAATGTATGGAACGGTATCATTGTAATCGAGAGAAGAGTGCTTGAGCGATCTGTAACCTCGGCCATGCGCCGCTTGTAACAATTTCGATATCAATAAAAGAGCTTATTTTCATATGCCATTGTGATCTTCACTTTTCTGCAATATGTGTGCCGCTGCTTCAGTATTGAATAGCTTACTTGCCCTTGTATCAAAGCTTTGGCCTTGTGCAAGCGCATCTTAGGCTTGCACGGCATCACGTCCGTGCGAGGACGATCGGTTCCGTAGGGACTAAAGCGAGGACGAACGGCCCTGCGGGACCGGGGCGTGACATAATGGTATCAGAGCGACTCAATTCTTTGCCCATTCCGTTGCCTCCGACTCTGAGTTGTGATTGTTCTATAATGAACGTTCCATACAATAAGTCCATAGATATTCTCAAAGATGGCCACAAAAGTTTTCTGGATTTATTTTCATTGCTTGAGATGTGATTTGTGATTTCTGGATTTGCTGAGTTTTGATTTGGGATGGTGAGGGATGAGGACTATCGATGCTCTTTGTTATCGTGAGTTTCTCCTTGAGTTTCGAGGACGAAACTCTTTATTGGTGGGTAAGTATGTAGTGCCCCGATCCGCGTAGGCACTATGTACAAGTGAGATCGCCTTGCTTGCTCGAATGGAAGTCTTCTCGGAGAGTTCCCGACCGATTAATCAAAGTGAGTGGGCAGAACTGCATTCTCTGATTCTCGCATGCCTTAATAATGAATCTGAGTTTTTGAATGCTTGTTGCTTAATAAGATTGTTTCATAAGAAGAATGATAGAATCGACTCAGTATGCTAATAAGAGAACTCACATAGCTTGTCATTAAAACGAATCTGCTTGCTTGCCTAATAAGAGAACTAGAATGCTTGTCTGAAATGAGATAGAACCTTGCCTGCTAATAACAAGAGTTAAAAAGGATTGCTTGCACTTATTCTTGATGTCGTATGCTAGACTGGAATACTTAAATGCTTGTCCACAAGAGATAGAATTTGCATGCTAGAGTTATAAGAACTGTTCTTGCTTGTTACTTTTAATGAGTTAGCTTTGCTTGAACATGCTTCATTGATTGCTTGTCATGAGATGGAACTTGGTGAATGGCGTGAACTAGTGATCTAGACTAATAGTCCACCCTGAGGCTTAACACACCTTACTTACGGGAGGGTGTGGCTATTAGGCAATGTGTATAGAGAAAAGAGAAAAGAAGAGATAGACTTGTGTGTGCATTGTTCATCAGTTGCATGATAGCATATTTTCTGATAGGGCTTGCATTCATGCATTTGGTCAGGACAACTTGTGCACAAGGATTATCTCTCGGGCGGTCCCTGGGGCACTGGGGATCGTTCGGCCTAGGAGAGATCTAGATACCCTGAGGCTTAACACACCTTACTTACGGGAGGGTAGCCGCGACTCGTCTATTAGTATGATGGGCTTGTACGTCCCAACTGCTAATCCCGTGGAGGGGACCATCATGTAGTTAGGGCGCATGCTAGGCTAGCCTTCTTGCATACCTAACTGTTTGATGCAGGAACGAACAGGAAACTAGAGAACTGTATACTTTATGTTATGAAAATTATTGCTAACTTGTGTGTCTGCTGCAGGGATAACCGCTCGACCGTGGGTAAGAAATATGAGTTTATACATAAGCCTGCTTATTCATTTAGTCTGCACCGTTGAGTTTCTGTTAGTACATCATGTATATAGATATGTTGCCTTAAATGCTTGAAGATATGACAGTCCACTTGATATGTTTGCCTCAATTCGATATGCTCAGTCTGCTAAATAAGCTTTGCCCCAAAAGAGTTAGATTATGATACACAATGCATGTTGCGCACGTCCCGATGAGAACGATTGTCCTGCGGAAGAGCTGCAACGTGGTGATTCACGTTCAGCGGGGACAATTGAGCTTGCGGGAGATTGGGGCATTGCTTGGATGCTTGAGTATCGAGTATGCAAAACTGGTTTCTAACATGTGTTTCAAAAGATGTAATATGACTCTGCTAGAACTGCATGAAACGAACTTAGGTAAAACTAGCAAGACCATTAGTAATAAAATATTTTGCCACAAGTCTACTTAGTGTGGGTCTCAGGGGGTGTAGCTTCTGTTCAGTTGTTTTATCTCACCAGTACTTGCATAAAGTGCTGACCCACCAACAGTTTGCTTGTTCTCAGGTGCCGTTCGTGCGAGGAAACGATAGCCGTGCCTCATCCCAAGGAACCGGAAATCTGGAGTCGATGCCTGGAGCCGCATCGAGTTGTGCCTGCTTTGAGTTACTTTTGTATAAAGGGACATAATGTATGAAACGGTATCATTATAATCGAGAGAAGAGTGCTTGAGCGATCTGTAACCTCGGCCATGCGCCGCTTGTAACAATTTCGATATCAATAAAAGAGCTTATTTTCATAAGCCATTGTGATCTTCACTTTTCTGCAATATGTGTGCCGCTGCTTCAGTATTGAATAGCTTACTTGCCCTTGTATCAAAGCTTTGGCCTTGTGCAAGCGCATCTTAGGCTTGCACGACATCACGTCCGTGCGAGGACGATCGGTTCCGTAGGGACTAAAGCGAGGACGAACGGCCCTGCGGGACCGGGGCGTGACATAATGGTATCAGAGCGACTCAATTCTTTGCCCATTCCGTTGCCTCCGACTCTGAGTTGTGATTGTTCTATAATGAACGTTCCATACAATAAGTCCATAGATATTCTCAAAGATGGCCACAAAAGTTTTCTGAATTTATTTTCATTGCTTGAGATGTGATTTGTGATTTCTGGATTTGCTGAGTTTTGATTTGGGATGGTGAGGGATGAGGACTATCGCTGCTCTTTGTTATCGTGAGTTTCTTCTTGAGTTTCGAGGACGAAACTCTTTATTGGTGGGTAAGTATGTAGTGCCCCGCTCCGCGTAGGCACTATGTACAAGTGAGATCGCCTTGCTTGCTCGAACGGAAGTCTTCTCGGAGAGTTCCCGACCGATTAATCAAAGTGAGTGGGCAGAACTGCATTCTCTGATTCTCGCATGCCTTAATAATGAATCTGAGTTTTTGAATGCTTGTTGCTTAATAAGATTGTTTCATAAGAAGAATGATAGAATCGACTCAGTATGCTAATAAGAGAACTCACATAGCTTGTCATTAAAACGAATCTGCTTGCTTGCCTAATAAGAGAACTAGAATGCTTGTCTGAAATGAGATAGAACCTTGCCTGCTAATAACAAGAGTTAAAAAGGATTGCTTGCACTTATTCTTGATGTCGTATGCTAGACTGGAATACTTAAATGCTTGTCCACAAGAGATAGAATTTGCATGCTAGAGTTATAAGAACTGTTCTTGCTTGTTACTTTTAATGAGTTAGCTTTGCTTGAACATGCTTCATTGATTGCTTGTCATGAGATGGAACTTGGTGAATGGCGTGAACTAGTGATCTAGACTAATAGTCCACCCTGAGGCTTAACACACCTTACTTACGGGAGGGTGTGGCTATTAGGCAATGTGTATAGAGAAAAGAGAAAAGAAGAGATAGACTTGTGTGTGCATTGTTCATCAGTTGCATGATAGCATATTTTCTGATAGGGCTTGCATTCATGCATTTGGTCAGGACAACTTGTGCACAAGGATTATCTCTCGGGCGGTCCCTGGGGCACTGGGGATCGTTCGGCCTAGGAGAGATCTAGATACCCTGAGGCTTAACACACCTTACTTACGGGAGGGTAGCCGCGACTCGTCTATTAGTATGATGGGCTTGTACGTCCCAACTGCTAATCCCGTAGAGGGGACCATCATGTAGTTAGGGCGCATGCTAGGCTAGCCTTCTTGCATACCTAACTGTTTGATGCAGGGACGAACAGAAAACTAGAGAACTGTATACTTTATGTTATGAAAATTATTGCTAACTTGTGTGTCTGCTGCAGGGATAACCGCTCGACCGTGGGTAAGAAATATGAGTTTATACATAAGCCTGCTTATTCATTTAGTCTGCACCGTTGAGTTTCTGTTAGTACATCATGTATATAGATATGTTGCCTTAAATGCTTGAAGATATGACAGTCCACTTGATATGTTTGCCTCAATTCGATATGCTCAGTCTGCTAAATAAGCTTTGCCCCAAAAGAGTTAGATTATGATACACAATGCATGTTGCGCACGTCCCGATGAGAACGATTGTCCTGCGGGAGAGCTGCAACGTGGTGATTCACGTTCAGCGGGGACAATTGAGCTTGCGGGAGATTGGGGCGTTGCTTGGATGCTTGAGTATCGAGTATGCAAAACTGGTTTCTAACATGTGTTTCAAAAGATGTAATATGACTCTGCTAGAACTGCATGAAACGAACTTAGGTAAAACTAGCAAGACCATTAGTAATGAAATATTTTGCCACAAGTCTACTTAGTGTGGGTCTCAGGGGGTGTAGCTTCTGTTCAGTTGTTTTATCTCACCAGTACTTGCATAAAGTGCTGACCCACCAACAGTTTGCTTGTTCTCAGGTGTCGTTCGTGCGAGGAAGCGATAGCCGTGCCTCATCCCAAGGAACCGAAAATCTGGAGTCGATGCCTGGAGCCGCATCGAGTTGTGCCTGCTTTGAGTTGCCTTTGTATAAAGGGACATAATGTATGGAACGGTATCATTGTAATCGAGAGAAGAGTGCTTGAGCGATCTGTAACCTCGGCCATGCGCCGCTTGTAACAATTTCGATATCAATAAAAGAGCTTATTTTCATATGCCATTGTGATCTTCACTTTTCTGCAATATGTGTGCCGCTGCTTCAGTATTGAATAGCTTACTTGCCCTTGTATCAAAGCTTTGGCCTTGAGCAAGCGCATCTTAGGCTTGCACGGCATCACGCCCGTGCGAGGACGATCGGTTCCGTAGGGACTAAAGCGAGGACGAACGGCCCTGCGGGACCGGGGCGTGACATGCATCACACCGCACCTGCACAACACTCGTACCATAACCGCATCAACGTCCGGCCCTCACACATTTATTTCTCCACAGAAAATTAAATGTGCTTCACTCGTTGCTCGAACATGCAAAAATGTTCTGAAGCACAAACATGTGCATCATGATAATGACGGACTCATAGCTACCAGCCCTCTCAATCCGATCTAATTTCAATCCAACCCTCTCGATACCCTTTTTTTTATATATCCTTTCCACCAGGTTAGGAACTAAATTCTCAAGGCAGGATTCGAACCGTGCCCATCTCCACAGGAGTCCTCCATCATAACCAACAGGACACGACCCCACATTTTTAAAAAGGGGTGCAACACGAGGACTTTCCAAGAGGTCACCCATCATAGTTCTACACTCGCCCAAGCAC